>JAWZYV010012428.1:0-317500 GCA_038373885.1 Cheiracanthium punctorium
GGCTCGAAGAAGAGACAAAGTGCATAGCGAATATGGTGGCTTCCCCGGCCGCACTCCTTGGTACCGCACCGGTTCCGCACCCCCATGAGGACAACTCCCAGATGGGAATTCCCCAGGGGGCCCGCCTCCTGGGGCCGAAGCCCCTGGAAGCAGCGCAAGACCCGCCTGATAACCGCCGGCGGCATATCCACGGGGGCTCCTAGTGACCAGACCGACAGCGTGCAATGGGGGACCGGAAAAGGATTACGCACGGGCAGGACCGCAACAACCCCACCCGTCTTGGTCACATCAGAGCGGGCCCATGGACAGGGGCCAGCTGCTCGGCAGGTCACACAAAGCGACATGGACCCGCAAAGGGTCCACCGAGCCCGACGGCGCCTCCGGCTTACGCTACCAGGACACCTGAATACAGCGGAGACTACACTTTGATCTTAGCCAAAAGGCCGAGAAGCGATACCGGAGGAGAGTCAAGATTTTTATTTATGACAAGAAAGCAAGGCCTAACGCCAGGTTGCACTTTTTGGGGAGACAGCGTACCAGCCGACATATCACTGCCTTACTCTTGACTCGAAGACGAAGACGAGGACGAGGACAGATATATATAGGAACTTTTGCAGAAATATTTAAATTGAATCCCAATATGAAAAAGACGGTGAGTTCGTTCATCATAACTTGATCTGAGAGGTCTTCCGCTACTTCCCTTTTCGCAAGCTGGGCGTAAACCTCGCTTCGACGCTCCGCCTTCATTCGACTCCCACAGCATTCGTTACGTTAAGTCAAACTCACAATTGTCTGAAGGTGGGAGATTTCTGTCTCGAGAATTATTCATTCAGATAGTTAAAATCAGCGTTGGGGGTTAGCCCGCGGTCTTCCAGGGTGAGGTATCTTGAACTTTCGGCAAAGTGCACACAGCTTCAATCATGAGCCATTTCATATCAAAGTGTGCCTTCCGGGTTTCTGTAACAAAGATAGAAATATTAGTTTTGCAGAAGGGAATTAGGCCTAAGACGCAAAGACATTGTCAATGAAACGAGGAGACGGCTTCAAGCAAGATGTACTAAGAAACTGTGGTGGTGTGCTGTCGAAGAGAGGAGATCCAAGTTCGTTATAAAGAAGCAGTGAAAGGGGGGGGGGGGGGAAGAACATTTAGGACAAGCGAGAGGATGCGAAGAACGAGGAGAAAGTAGAGCATTTAGTGCAAGAGTGAGTTCTATCTTTAGATTCATGTGAGCCGTTCCCGTAAGCAGTGCAATAACGGGCCAACTCGTGGCTCGGGCGGAATAAATTCCGGACCGCGAGCCTCTGTTCAAAAATTAGTTTAATATCGAAGGAGACCGATGGTCTCCATATCAGATATTAAGCTGATAAGAACAGATTGGGACTTAGATCATGGTACAACCAGATTTAAGTACGCCACACGCTGCGGACAGGAGGTTAAGCATCAAAGTGCACAGGCTCGAAGAAGAGACAAAGTGCATAGCGAATATGGTGGCTTCCCCGGCCGCACTCCTTGGTACCGCACCGGTTCCGCACCCCCATGGGGACAACTCCCAGATGGGAATTCCCCAGGGGGCCCGCCTCCTGGGGCCGAAGCCCCTGGAAGCAGCGCAAGACCCGCCTGATAACCGCCGGCGGCATATCCACGGGGGCTCCTAGTGACCAGACCGACAGCGTGCAATGGGGGACCGGAAAAGGATTACGCACGGGCAGGACCGCAACAACCCCACCCGTCTTGGTCACATCAGAGCGGGCCCATGGACAGGGGCCAGCTGCTCGGCAGGTCACACAAAGCGACATGGACCCGCAAAGGGTCCACCGAGCCCGACGGCGCCTCCGGCTTACGCTACCAGGACACCTGAATACAGCGGAGACTACACTTTGATCTTAGCCATACTACACTTTGATCTTAGCCAAAAGGCCGAGAAGCGATACCGGAGGAGAGTCAAGATTTTTATTTATGACAAGAAAGCAAGGCCTAACGCCAGGTTGCACTTTTTGGGGAGACAGCGTACCAGCCGACATATCACTGCCTTACTCTTGACTCGAAGACGAAGACGAGGACGAGGACAGATATATATAGGAACTTTTGCAGAAATATTTAAATTGAATCCCAATATGAAAAAGACGGTGAGTTCGTTCATCATAACTTGATCTGAGAGGTCTTCCGCTACTTCCCTTTTCGCAAGCTGGGCGTAAACCTCGCTTCGACGCTCCGCCTTCATTCGACTCCCACAGCATTCGTTACGTTAAGTCAAACTCACAATTGTCTGAAGGTGGGAGATTTCTGTCTCGAGAATTATTCATTCAGATAGTTAAAATCAGCGTTGGGGGTTAGCCCGCGGTCTTCCAGGGTGAGGTATCTTGAACTTTCGGCAAAGTGCACACAGCTTCAATCATGAGCCATTTCATATCAAAGTGTGCCTTCCGGGTTTCTGTAACAAAGATAGAAATATTAGTTTTGCAGAAGGGAATTAGGCCTAAGACGCAAAGACATTGTCAATGAAACGAGGAGACGGCTTCAAGCAAGATGTACTAAGAAACTGTGGTGGTGTGCTGTCGAAGAGAGGAGATCCAAGTTCGTTATAAAGAAGCAGTGAAAGGGGGGGGGGGGAGAACATTTAGGACAAGCGAGAGGATGCGAAGAACGAGGAGAAAGTAGAGCATTTAGTGGAAGAGTGAGTTCTATCTTTAGATTCATGTGAGCCGTTCCCGTTAGACTAATTTTGTTAAAAATACTTAGCTAAATCAATAAAATAATTTATTTTTAATAAAATGTTTGATTAAATTAAAAGCTTTTTCTAAAACTAACGGTATTATTTGATGAGTTAACCCATATTTGTTGAATCAGCAAATAATTTCGATTAATTTCACAAGAAGCTTTTCTTTTTAATTTCGTCAGACATTTTCCCTAAAAACAAAAAAATATCTCTTGATTTAACTAATTATTTAAAACAAATTAGTCACACTGGGGAAAAGTCATTTATATTATTATTACTATTTTTTTAATGGTTTGATTGTTGCGGTACAGAACTAATTTTGGAATTAATTATTAATAAACGGATGTTTATTATGTGAAAAGTACTTATTTCGTGTAAATATTTTATTTTATGTTACTGAACTTTTATTTTATGAGCAGTCCCTCTTACCAACGAAAAAAAAAAAATGTGTATTATTTGTTATTAAACAGAAATTTAAACTTCAAGTAAAGATCTTATTTTATATTGATGTAGTTATATTTCATTGTATAAGCTTCTTTCTAAAGAAAAAAAAAATAGCTTTTTGTAATCTTTTTTTCCCTGTTGAATACAGACTTGCGTAAGTTTTCAAAATTGAAAATCCTCCTGCTTTTTTAATTCAAAAAGGCTGATATTTTTATGCAGATATTTTCCGATTAAAATGCACATATAATACAGGCATAATTTGTTTCTTTTATTAATTGCCATTAATGTCAGTATAAACAGCACTATTTTATTTCTTGATTTTTATAACCTAAATGAATTTTAAAATATGACAAAAAATTCAGAATATATATATACTAAAAATACCTACAAGAAACTATCTATAACTAAAAAATATAACACAATAAACGCTGAAAATTGCGAATAGTTTTAATTTATGAATAAAATTTAAAAAAAGCTGAAAAAAGTAAAAACATCCTGACGCCCAATGCAGAATAAAAAAGCATGGGACTCAAGAACAAAATCCTGAAACTAGTCACGTCTGTGAAGAATATACAACACAATAAAATAGTAATGGTTAACATGCTTTTTTTTAATAACAGAATCGACTTACCCTTAAAAAATTCAGCCCACGGGTAAACCAAAAAGTTCTTAACAAAGCCAGCAAATTAATTAACATTGCTTCGCTAACTTAAAAACCAGTTGGTTTCAATTAAAAATTCTATTACTATTTTTATCCATTTGAAAGTAAACCCCACTTTCGCTCGACGCGACCAGAATCACACAACATACATGTATCAGTTCAGTTTTTGGATAAAACTGCTACTGCAGTACGAAAGAAGGAAAAAAAAAAACATCTCTGACGACACTCATTCCGCAAAATTCTGGGAAATCGAAGTAAACTGGTGGTTTACTTACTTGCTGCCTTCCCTCAAGCTATGGTGTGTCCGTGACAGACAATGACAACTGGTGGTTTACTTACTTGCTGCCTTCCCTCAAGCTATGGTGTGTCCGTGACAGACAATGACCCAGTGAAAGGATTTACCTCTGACCAGGGTATATAGGTATTTATATGTTCACCGGGGGCGAAGCCATGTTTAAAGAGTAGGGATGGTGTGGTGGTCCCACGGACAATTCTGAGGAAGAGATTTCCGTCCTGTAACGCCAACGCTGTGGATTAAAAATTCTTAAGAAGAAGCGACTGACTTTCAAAAAATTGCACTTTTTTATAGTTGATTTAGATTATCAATTACAAAACTAACGATTCTGTTACTTCATTAATAGCATTTGGAAAATTCTGTAAAAGTCTGACCATTTTCCAAGTTGTTATCAATGAAAATAGTAAAAGGAAGATTTAGTTGAATATTTTAAAAGTATTGTTTTTCTTTCGACCAAAGATTCCTGAAATTCTGATTAGTCATCAGAAATACAGTAATATAACTGTAATAACTTTATTACAGATTAAATGTCTATAGCTTAATTAATTGAATAGACTCATTTATGGATTATATAAAAATTGTCTTTTCAACACTTAACTACTGTTTAGTGTGATTGTAGACTGCATTTTAAATCCACCACCCCACTCTATTAGTTATAGAATACACAAAATGGAATTCGTATTATTTTATTTGCTAAGTTTCTCACCTTCATTCGTTTTAAGACGTTCAGAGTAAACTTGAACTCATATGTGTGCACGCCACTGATGCTTCCCAGCTTAAATCTTTAATGCTCCGTTTAAACTGCAACCCTGAGCAAGTTATACAAAAACATATAAACCGGTGCATTTGTTTCAATGGTCAGGGCGAACATGTTAAACCTGGGTTCAGGTGAGGAATAAACTCGGAAAAAAACGGAAAATGGTGGATCGTATGGAAGGGTTAGGGAACTTTACACCCATACCCTATTTAAAAAAAATGCTTTAGGACAACACATTCCTTTTTTTTTAATTTTGTTTTCATGAAATGAGATTTTTTATTAAATTGGCCCATACCATAAAAATTACATTGTTTTAATGTGAATTTTTTTTATTCTGGATTTTATTCAAGCCAAATTAGCAAGTTTTATTATTTATTAGGCACTCCAAAGCCAAATTTTTGATTCCATTTCATTTGATTTTGTTGTCATAGCAAAGTTACGCGAAGGCTATTTGCCTAAATGGGGGATGTCTTGAGAGAAGAAATTTGTAAGGGGTTCTAACGCGCATTTACGTTTCATCCGGAGAAAAGCGCCAAAAATATAACTGATATCGGACTGTTGCGTGACCAAAACCAATTTTCCCTTGATTGCGCCACGTAGGTTTGCCGCTGCAGAACCAACATCTCTCCAATTACCACCTTGCCAATGCCGATGCTGAATCGTTAAAGAAGGTGTTCACCCGTCACGTACCCGATAGGTCTGGGTTTGCTGGGGATGTTTAAAATGCCTTGAAACTGATTTTTAACTCTTTTGAGGGTTGAATTTTATGAGTGTCTCATATTTTCTTTATCACGCTAGATATGTTGGAGAAATTTTTAACCTTCTACCACTATAGTTTATGAGTTTTAGAAAATTTTCTCCAAACAAGCACCTGTGTTAATAAGTTATGTGCATGCATGCAAATATTCGTATTTTTTGCTTCTGTAGTTTTGGATCTTCGAAAACCAGACGTATGAAAACTGGCATTACTTTTGGGTAACATAAACCACCTCTGCGATTAATTGATTTAATTTAATTTCTTAAAGAATATTGAAGTTTCAGTGTGTATGCTAAGATGCTATTAATTTAAGTATTTTTTTTTTTTATTTCTTTATATATTTTTTCTTACCTAATACACAGGAATTGAAAAAATATATACATGACATTAATCATAAGAGCAGATACGCTTACTTAATTTAATATTGTTTCCTTTCATAGCTTACACAGGCCAGAATGATATGCAAGTATTTTTTTATAAAAAATCTCCCAAAATATGTCTTTTTTATTACTTTATTTTATTTTTTGAATTGAAAATAGAATTCAGCTTTGTCGTATGAGGCCGTTTTTTAAAATTTATTTAGTACGTAATATTTCTAACCGCATTTTTAATTCATCAAAAATGAGTTTATATATTAAAAACACATTGTAACTATAAACAAACATATTTTCATATTAAAATTCACCTTTTTAAACATGTTCTTTGTTTGGCTTAGCTGTTCAACCATTAAAAATTTCGTATGCTTTATTTCATACACAAAAATATTAATTACGCGACTCCTTTGTATTCAAGCTTTCTTAAATACTTCTCTTAATTTAAGAAAAACGTATGAGCTACATACAAAATTTCACACTAAGCACATTTAACATTTTTTTTGCAAAAACATTTTTAATTTTCCTATCATAACAAAAATGTGTACTGAAATATTCTATATAGATACTTCAATTAATTAACGCATAGGTTTCAATAAACGTCAATTTTAATATTTTTATAATTTCTGGAAAAAAAAACAAATTGTTATTTAGCATGGTATGTTGCTTAAAATTTAATATATAAACTTCAAAATACATGGAGAAACTGATGTTATCAGATTGAAAAATTTTAGAAATGCAATTCGATAATACACTAAATAAAATCTTTTAAGAGTATAATTATGGTACGAGTTTGATGAGACTATTGAATTTTTTTTATATCATGTATTAATAAGGATTTTACTTTACCAATTATGCGTATCCTTTTTTCATGATAAAAATAAAGAATAATTTATGTGCAAGAAGAGAAATATGATTTATTTTTTATTAACATGGAATACAAGCATTTTATTAAGTGATTTTTACAGACTCGTAATGCTTGATAAATATTTCGTTATCTTAGATTATAATATATACTGTTGTCATTAAAAAATTATATTAAGATGAAGAATGCTTTGGACCATAGCTAAATGGTACACTGAAAAAAAAAAAGAAAATGAAAGTCTAGTTTATATAAAGAAAGAAAAATAGATGCAGTTCTTTTATATGATTATTTGCATTAAACTATACAAATTTTTCGCATTGCAAGTACAGAGAGGCCAAGGTAAGACCAACATATCTCCAACTTTCACTTTTAATATATGTTTATTACTATTCAGTGCAAGGTAGCTTAATTCTTGTTGCAAAAGTAACGATTATTTAAGAATGCGAAAAGACATTATACTTCAGGAATTCTGACTTATGGTATCCTTTCCCTAACAGTAAGAATAACCATGTGTAAAATTTATTATAACAATTTTCTTTCTTAAGTAGTTTTACCATATTTTTTAGAAACTTACAAGGCATGGTGATACGTATAAAACTGAAAGAAAAATAAATCAAGGTCTTCTTCTATATGATTTTTTTCCCTAAACAATACAAATTTTTCGCTTTCAAAATACATAATAATCAAGGGACCAACATAGCTGCAGCAGCTTCCGCTCTTTAATATATGTTTATTACCCTTCACTGGACATTCCAAGGTAGCTTAATTCTCGATGCAAAAAGTAACTATTATTTAAGAATGCGAAAAGACATTACTTCAGGAATTCTGACTTATAGTATTCTTTCCCTAACAATAAGAATTGTCATTCGTAAAATTTACAATAACAATTTTCTTTTTTAAATAGTTGTATCATATTTTTTAGAAACTTGCTAATTAAAATGGCATCTAGTATTTAGTTTTACTGATATAAAGATATATATAAGAAAATAGACATGCAATTTGTCATTTTTGCTGATCTAGAAATTTGTACCGTTGAATTGATATTAAGATTTTCATAAAAGTTATTAAAAGGCAGTTTTTTTTTCAAGACAATTACTTCTTTATACATAATTTTTCTTATAAGACTGTGTAAAGAAATTAAGCATTCTGCTTTTCTAAAAATTTTCAAAAAAAGGTAATTCTTATAAATAGTCACAGATAAAAGCGAAAATTTGTTTTAAAGCAATTCTCATTTCTTTCATTTAGACTGGCAAAGCTAGAGCAAGAATATTTTTTTATATCCATACACAAAACTGTATTTTTCTTTTGTAGTTGATTTAAGAATCTCTGACAGTGATGAATACGTTGATGTAAAGCAAACATTTTCATAAAAAAATAAGACAGGAATACATAAACAAATCTTTTTGTTTTGTATGTTTAACAATGTATTTATTGTCATTTTTACAGAGCATATTTAGAGCTTTAACAAAACATAAAAGAAACATGACTTTTCTTTTGACAGTCTTGAAATACTGTAAATGTTAATATTTATTTTTAAACTTTTCTACATGTGTTCCCTCTCTCACCCCACCCCCAAAAAACAGAGATAACAAACGCTTAAAAATAACTGTTGGATTTTAAAACACGGTGTTTTTAAAATTTTATAAATTTCTTGCATTGTGTAATGCATTCACTCAAAAAATAAATAAAAAGTATGGCACATTCATTAAGTTAACTGACATTTCAAAAAGCTTAATGTCTCAGATTAAATGAGAGGAATGAAAGGAAAAAACTATGAAAAGACAAAGAAAACATGTCTTGTACTGAAGATAAAGTGTTTAATGAAAACTAATTAAAGTTCCATTCTTACATAATGTATCTTAATTTTATACTATTTTAGTTTATTTTTTTAATGCACAGCTTTCATTTTCATTCTTATAGATTTATTTAAAACATTGGGTACCTTTAGTGTATTGCACGATAAATTAAAGATACTGTTTATTAAAATATGTAGCTTTGGAAAACAGGTATGGAACTGAAATTTTAAAATTTCTATCCTACTGAATTCGTAAAGAACAACTCCAAAGATTCACAGTCAAATAATCTTCATTAAGAATTAAAACACACTGAATTGAATATTTCGGTGAAAACTAGTTTATTTAATGTAAGTTTTATCTACATAAATAAAAAAGTCGTATGGGTAATTCCACGTAAAACCAACCAATGGTTATCACGTCACGTCTTAAAACACTGGGGATTCTTTGCTTATTGGAGATAATATACTGTACTATCAAATTAGATGAAAAACGCAAATTTTAGAATTTTTTTTTTTTTCGAGTTATATATTTTTTATTCAGGAAACTTTGGTCTTTTACTCTTTAGAGGGATGTAACTCAAGAACTATTTGACATAGATAACTGAAATTTATATCATTTTGTTCAGTGTTTTGCGAATCAGAAAATTCAATCGCCATTTTATTTTTAACAATTTTTCGCCATTTTAATTTCAAGTAAGCTTCTCTGATATCCAAAAGTAAAAAATAAACCACTAGAGTAGACACTGTAAGGAAGATTGGCGTCATTTTGATATCACGAATAAAAAATGCATTATCAGGCAATTAATTCAGAAAATTCTGAAATTACGATTAGTTAAGAATACACTCCATTAAAGATTTTTTTGTAGTCGCTGATTGAACAGTTTAAATTATTTAGAAACCTTAATCGGCTTTTAAATTTCAAGTAATTCTAAAATCGCGGTACTTTAGTTTTGCACTGCAGTAAGGAACGCCAGAGTATCATGCGCTTAAAATAAAATGCTGATAATTTCACGTGTTATTTTACTTTTATTGGAAGCATCTTTTTGCTTTTTCTTCGTTTTTAGTGCTTGCTTTCTTAGTTAAGTTTTCCTTTTTTAGTTGAAAATTAATCGAATAAAAATATTTTTAATTTTCAGATTGCGATCGTTGGGTAGAGCTGGAATTGTGTATGAGTCCTGATTTGAAGGATTTTTCATTGCCGTAAAAGTGGTTATAAAGGAACGTTTATGATCAGTTAATGTGAAAAACACCATAAAGAAGGATTCGCTATTGAGAGGAATAAAAGATTTTAGACCTTGCACCAGAGAGTTGCTGTAGAATTCTCATAAACAGCACTTCAGTATGAATCCTGATTACAGGAAAAGACAGCTACAGCATTTACATCCAGGTTACTTTTATGTTACTCCATGTACTTTTTTTTTCTATTACTAGTTATAACTTTTTGGGAAGTAATGTTCCTATCTTTTTAAAAATAGTTTTAATATGCATTAGTTTAGATTTATTCACTTATTCGGATTACGCAATTTTTTTATATAAGGTATAAAGAAGTTTTCTGATCTAAGCGGAATCTTCTACAAAACTCCTTATTTAAATCCATGGGATATGCTCGTAATTTAAAATGGCTTGGAATATAATTTCGTCTTCATCGAATGGTCAAAACATCGGCCATCTTGAGGAGCAGCTGAAGTTCGATCGAATATCTCAAGAACGTTCGAAACAAACAAATCGCGGTGTCACGCGATCAAAACACGATTGACTTGTTTCAGTTGAATAAGAAACATTGATATCTTTCGAAGTTTCCCCTGTTCGACGCGGAAAACGTTCGAATTGTGTTTCAATTGAATCTCGCCTAAAATGTCTAATGCCATGTTTAAGTTTCGAACACTAACACAATACGGTTTAATTTGTAACTACAATTTCAAATAGGATGTTTCATAATCAAGATTTTGTTGGATATTGATGTTTAACCTCTTCACCCCTAACAAAAATCTCACATCTCAAATTAAAGAGCAAGCTCATAATTATTTTTTTAAATCTTTTACACTTAAAAACGACAAGTAGGAAGCATATTTTCAAATGATTTTTCCTCTAAAAGCCTAATTATCAATATTTCTGTTATAAAAAGTAGTTAAAATTCACAAAGGAAGACCGTCAAGACACTTTTAAAGGTAAATGATGTCCTAAAAGTTCTTTTCAGAAGTATGAATTTCTAAAAAAGAAAAACTATTCAAAAATTCAACTTACGATATTTCAATAACATTCAAATATTCTTTTGCGTAACGGCAAACAAACATAAAATAACGGCAAACAGAAACAAAATGTGTGCATCAATGTGTGGGATTTACACATTGACATGAGCTAAAATCATTAATTCCAAATTTCAGCATCGACGCATATGTACGGAATTCAGAACTACAAAAAAATTTAAAGAATTGCCTTTTCGCACTGGAAAGAAAAAGTTCCATATATTTGGATCTATGAAACGAAGAGGTAATTTAAAAATACTAGGGAAGATGTAGGGGTAAACTTTCACATGCACTTATGAAAAGTTGCAAATTTATATTTTGCTATAAAATGAATAAATTGAATAATACATGATAATGTTTGAAGATTAGTGAAATTAATTATGTTTCTAGCTAAAATGATACAAAGCAGTTTCATCAAAAGATCTATGAAACAATGAAGCAGCAATGATATAGATGCATAACCATGGCGTACCATCAGTAAATAGCATATAATAAGCTTAAAACAGTAATCCCTGTAAAATATGTTAACCATTCCCATTAAATGTCCATGGCAGTTATTCATTCCAAATTTCCGTAACAATAAAGACATTCAACGATACAATTGATAGTTCATTATATTCTAGAAGAGTTAAATTGATACTGTTATTTAAATTAAGAGGATGTTATTTCATTGTTTAAAAAAAAGAAAAAGAAATGGAAATGTTTCATTCTGAAATGCAGAAATCTGTAAGACAAGGAATACATTTCGTCTACCATAAAAGTTTTACTTAACTGCGAATATCTCTTTATTATTAAACCTATTATATCTTTTATCTCAAGTTAACATAACGGTATTATTTATTTAACAACAAAGTTGTTTATGAAACTTTTCTATATCAATTAAGAGAAAAAAATATTATAGGTATAAACTAAAAATTATTAATTGTTATGCTTCATCCGTATAGATGAGGATGTCTCGAAATTTTGCTGTTTCCTTAAAACTATTTTTGCCATGTGAAATAGTAATACCTATATAAAAAAAAAGCTTGTGGTTGTGTTCAGAAAAACTATACTTTCGTTTTACCTTTACTTTAACAAAGGTAAATATGTTCAACTTAGCATCATGTTTCAATGAATATTCGATACACGCTGTAGGAAAGAATGCATTTTGCAAACTTTTATGACGTACTGTTTCATATAAAAGATTTTGATATTAAAGTGACAATCATATGAATTAAAGGAAAAACAATTCTTAAATTTTCCAGAACAACAAACTTGTAATGCGTCTAGCGCTTAATTAACTGTTTTAAGAATAAAAAGTAAAGTATCTCAGTTAAATGCAATTAACTACTATCCAAGCGCGAAATTACGATATAATTATATGGCAGAACTCACAGGATCACTCAACTGAAAAGTTAAATTAGTTTTTTTATTAATAATAAAACGCAGTGGTGTGTCACTATGATATTTTCTAGATGTAAGTCATTAAAAGACAGATTATTTGACTAATGTGCATACACATACAAAGACTTCACACATATAAATATGAGATTAATTCATACATATATATTTATACAGATACATTTAGACACATTTATGTACTTATAAATTCAATGTAATGTATATTACACGGAATATATTAAATTTAATGTATTTCTATACGATAAATATAAACTATAATTACTTTTATTCCATTTATCTGGTGCCATTTATCAATTTTTTAACCAGTTTTTTAATACACATGTTTCTTGGTACAAAAATTACAAAGTTTGCGTAGGCATTTTTTAAGGAAAATTATTCTTTGAATTTGATTGCTTATTAAACATTCTTATATTGTGCTCGACAACAATTCTGGATAGCTGGTTATTAATTAATATCAAAGATACAAACATACTTGTTTAGCCGATTGCCTTTCATTAAATATGGAATTCATATCAAAAGATAAATTCGTTAGAGAAAAACAAATAAACAAACTTTAGTTGTGCGTCTTCACCTTCTTAAATATGTTAATATACAATCCCGCAATTTTTTCGTTTGAAATAACTGAAGCATTCAAAATAAACAAGAAATACATTAATTAAAATCGATTAATTAAATTTATAAACGGGACACGATTTTGTATGGGCTTGAAATAAATAAAGACAAAACATTATTTTCGGAGCGAAGGTTAAAGGGATCTGTGTTATACATTTGTTTTCTTCCTCTACTAATGAATTGGCAGTACATTTTAACTTTATAGATGCATGAAAAAAAAATAAATAAAAAACATTGATGAATCAGCCTATTTTAATAAAATGAAGTATATTTAGTTTCCGAGTAAGAAATATTTCACTCATTGATATGTATATAACACATAATTTATCTTTTTAATACTTTCCAACAAAATTGAAAAGTGTTTATGATTCCGGTTTGGCCGCCTGCCCGTCCGTCCGTCCGTGTTCTAACTCCCGTTATTATGCATCAATTTCTACGAAATTTACTGCACCATGTACCCTATTGAAAATGGTGTATTTAATATTGTTTTCTACAGGAGCACTCAAAATATTCCCAATACATTGCGCTCTATGGGAAGTTATTCTTTTAAACGTATCATCCTACTATAAAGTTACGCTGATCCTTGATTCAAAGATAAAATATTTTTCCGCCATTATTGCAAAAGTTTGCAAAGTTAAGCACAAAGAGCCTAATAGCATATACACCGTTTGTACAATCCACTTCACATTTTTAATAATTATGTATAAAATATAGAAAACAATTTACCCTCCTTTAAAAATCTCAAAATCCACCCGTTCCCTCATTTTTAACAATTTTTCGCTCTTTTCAGCTCCATTTTAATAAATTACTAATTAAATTTAAATTAGCTATTTATATCAGCTGAGAAAATTAGATATTCCAACTGAAAATGACTTCATATTAATCTTCTTCATCTTTTTCCAGATTTATTTTATTTTCCCCAGAGAGTAAAAAATGTTAATCATTCGGGAGACAAAATTAGCTATTTCAAGTGAAAGTGACTTCATATTCACTTCACAATTATCAATCTTTTTCCAGATTTATAATTTCGTTCGAATGCGAAAAGTTTCCGCACGTTCCCAGAAGAACATGGAATTCGATATCAGTAATAAAAATTGAATATGAAGCTATATATTTTATATGGTCGAAGATTCAATATATTGAGTGTAGACATGCTTTCGTCAAATGTTCTTTCTAGCGCCCGTTGTAATAACCTCCACAACGGCTTTGACTTTTAGTTTTAGAGATATTCTGCTACTGGAAAAAATGATATGTTATTAATAATTATAATATGAAGCTCTCCATCGAAAATAGTGTCTGTATTAATATTTCTTCTACAAGAGCGCTCATAATAATCTCAATATAATTCTGTCAATGTCAGTTTAGACACAGGCATCCAGGGCACATAATATTATCCTACAATAAAATTATCTAATAACACGACGACAATCGCGTGCACTCTTCAAAATTTGTGCCAAAAGACGCTATTGTTGTCGAATTTTACGATCTATTGCAAAATATGGTGCGAAAAAATGCTTTGAAAAATGAACTGAGCTTGGTGATATTTTCATTATTTGGCGAAAAATCGAAAAGTATCTAATGTGATAACATTAAGCCATGACGATTTTGAAAATTCGTTACTCACGCTGTAACTAACAACTTTCGTGTATTGTGTTTCGTTAAGACACATATAAAGGTTATCTGCCTAGAAGTGGGAGGGTGGTTGCTTCGAAAATCCGTTAAAGCATTAGAACCCAAAAGAGGGTAACGGATTTAATGAAAAAAAATTGCAAACTTTGATTTTTTGAGAGGATGGAAAATTAATTGTAGACTGCTTACCCTTGAAAGAATAAATTTCTTAGTTTGTAAACAAGTTTGAGACGTGTTTATGATATCGGAATATCTGTCTGTTCTATTGTACACCCGTCCATTGTTCTAACTGCCGTAAATATACATCGATTTGTGCGAAATTGATTGTTTTTTCTATGCACAGTACCATGTGCTCTCTTGGAAATGGTGTGAGTAGCATTTAGTTATTTTACAAGAGAAAAAGAAAATTCAATACATCGCACTCTATGGGCAGTCATTCTTGAAAACGTATTTTAAGTATAAAGATATTCTGTTTTTTGAAAGAAAACAAAGTTGGCATTCGTATTATACAGGTTCTCAAAATAATGATCTCCATTCAAAATAGTGTCTGTATTATTAAGAATTCTTCTACAGGAGCACTCAAAAGAATTCCAATACAGTTCAATTCCCTTAAGTTAAACGATCGGAAAAAGTGATAGGTCTTTTACAGGGCCTCATAAAATTGAATTTATTGAGATAATACATCGCCAAATTTGGCACAAAAGTATTGTTGTGTTAGAAAGTGTTTTATAATCTATGCGTTTGGCATAATTTATCTTTCTTTTTTATTTCAAATGTGTGTTCTGAAATTATCAATTTTATATAGCTATTTTAAACAGATATTTCTTTGAATAATGATTGAAAAAAGTTTGTAAAAATATCAAAAATTCTATTCAATGCATAAGCAATGCTTATGCATTGAATAGAATAAGCAATGCTTATGCCTTCAATGCATAACAGAATGAAATACTTGTATTAAGCTGTTAATATTGCATTAAGAAAAGTTTTCAAATCAAAAAACATATTTTCTGAGAGTGTATTTCATTTCTCTAAGTGATTTTCGCAAATTCTTTTAAACAATAAAGTTGCACCGATTATTCCACCGATATTATCATCAATCCGTATAATTTTACATGCCATACTAATATGTTATATTACTAAGGTAATTTCAAAAAAGAAAAAAAATAGTGTTTAATACGATAGTTTTCTTAATTTCATATATTAAACTTTGAATTAAATTTTATAAGAAATGCATCATACGCCTAGTTGTAGAAAAACTGAAGCGTAAATATGTATCGATAAAGTTTCTTAGAACGCTTAAATAAAAATTGATACAGTCGCAAATAGATATTACCTCAATACAGTATATTTAAATTTAGCAATGGGAATCATTCAAGGATATTACTAACTTACATCATTACCAATTGCTTTAATTAATATTTTAGATATGAAATTTGGTCTTCTACATATTCGCAGATGTGTTAACATACACTTTTGTATTAATTAAATACTACAGACATATGTACAAAGGTAATTACCTAACTCTAGTGTTGCTAATTATGCAAGCCTTTATAAAGTTAAAAATGAACATTTTTACAGGGAAATGTAGATCTTTCAGAACAGGAGTCTACTGGAGGCAGATCAGAATTTCAGAGGGATGAAGCAATGCTAACGTTCTGCTCGAGGACGAGCAGAACGTTGTGGGTTTGAGCGGTGTTCGGTATTTTTTTTTATACATTAAGCTTTGATAAAATTTTATAGAACATAGTTACTTCATCATTCCTTTTAAAATGAATAAAATATGTTTCAAGCCTTGCCCGAGGTAAAAATATAAAACTCAGCAACTATAAAATATAGCCGACAGATTATTTTTATTCAAATATATTAACCTTACGTGATTCATATTCAGTAAGGGCTTTAAATTATGAAACACCGATAAGAACATTACATTGTCCAAAAAGATGAATAGATATATGCGACTTCATTTTCATTTTTCTTCTGAAAATTCTTCAATATCTTTTTATTAATTTTAATAGGATATTTTAAAGCGATTTGTTTTCTTTTTTTTATGTGATTTTAAATATTATTTTACAGCGAGAAACATGTGTATCCGCTTTATTTTATGTCATTAACCAATACTTAAATAAAATATTTGATTTTCACATATCAAAAACTACGACTAAGATCATAATTAATGTAGTTTGATAATTTCAATGTATTTTAGTACAACTCGGGAGAAATGTTAAACGGAACAATTTGTTACATGAGTAAAAAGCGCATTTGTAGCATATAGACATAAATTATCCTTTACAATCATTTATTTAAACCTTGTTGAATTTTTTATAACAAATCTGATATTTTTTATCACATTTGCATTTTTACCCAAAACTATGTTACTATTTAAAGGTTTTTATAGTACATAAAGTCTTATGAACCAACTAAAATGCATATAATTAAAAGGTATGAGCGCCTTTATACTGAAATCTGTAACAAATTAATAAGACCTTGAGACAATGATGAATAGTGTACTACTCCTTCATGTGTTGTAGTTAAATAAAGTGGTATTACATTAAGTGTAAATATTCTTTCTTAAAACGCAGATTTTATGTACGATAACTCTTTTGATATTTAAAACATTTTTTAATTAAAATTGTATATTCTTTAATTTTGTGATTCAGAATCATCTTAATATCACTGACGGAGGGATTATGCGATTTATACATCACATTTCTTTGGCACTGAAATGAGAAATTAGTGAAGAAGAATTAAATTTTCCAGGATATCGTAATATTCTTTTTCAAAATATTTACTACTATGTGCAAACAACTGTTTAAAATCCGTTCAATTCGAAATGTGCTAGTTTATGTTTCGTGATTATGAGTAATTAAATCAGATCATTCTTTTTAATAATGTCATTTTTGTGAATTTATGAAAGTAATAAATCATAAAAGTTTAAAGCAATGTAGGAAAATTTTTTATAATGTTTGTAAATAAGTTTGAAGTTATTGATAAATGTTAATTATGAAGTCTCATTAAAAAAAACTCGATAATTTTAAAACTTGAATTAGTATAATTTTTGAAGTAAAAATATGATTTCCTTAAAAGACAACTGTGTAGTACTGTACTATATTATAACAAATATCAGTAACGAGGAAAATATAGAAAACTCATTCATCCTTTCATGGAAGATAAATATATTTGCTGGAAAATCAGTAGCAGTCGTAGCTGTAGAAATATATTAACTAATACAACACTAGTTTCCTGAATTTCATACATCTTAGTTTGTAAAAGGCGCCATTGATCAAGTTGAATTGCTCGGAAAATTTAGAATTTAGGAATGAGCTGACAAAGACTTCAGGTTATTTGTAAATAGCAATGCAATAAATAATTAATTTTAGATAAATGATATCTGCTTTGTTCCAGATTTAGTACCTTATGCACAAGTCAA
Source organism: Cheiracanthium punctorium (assembly GCA_038373885.1). Taxonomy (NCBI): domain Eukaryota; kingdom Metazoa; phylum Arthropoda; class Arachnida; order Araneae; family Cheiracanthiidae; genus Cheiracanthium; species Cheiracanthium punctorium. Next base: position 17,978 of record JAWZYV010012428.1, read on the forward strand.
CATTATGTTATTTAAAATGTAAATAAAATAATAAAAAAATTGACTTATTTTAATCGGTTTTGAGCAGCAAAACCAAAAACCCTAAATGTAATTAACCGTTTTCTATAATTCAAAAATAATTATACTGAGCAAGAAGAGTGCACTATCGGGCATGATTTAAAGGGAAAAAAGCAGAACGAATTAAATTTAAAGCATAACGCACATCACAAATTTTCTATAATTAGGATATGCTCACTATATATTAGTTTCAATTAATAAATAAATGAATGAATAAAGTAGGAATGTAAGTATGAAAAAAAATGAGTTTTGCACGACTCATTTCCGATAAAATTAACAAATTACTTGCTTTAAATTTCAATTGATTCAAATATATTTTCAGTATACTTATTTGCTATTTTTACGACATGAAACAGTTTTATCATAAATAAGCATAACCTGTTTCACAGGATATGCAACATGTAGATGCAATGAACACGAGACTAATCCATTAAAAATAACACTAAGAAGTGAGCTTTGCAATATGGCAATAACAAAAAATAATGTCTCTTGAATTTCTTCAAATCAAAATTGTAGATATCTGAAAACATTAAAATAAAAATGTAAAATTTGATGAATAAAGAAATGAATTAGTCTTACCTATGAAACTTTCAACGTCCAACCATGGCCGAGTGTATAAGACTCACAAAATGGTGGACGGATGAAGTGAAAATTTCCAGGTTCGGGCCTCATCGCAAGGCTGTCGATAGAACGTTTTGGTCGGTTCTCTCCATATGTAACGTAAATAAGCGTTATAACCCCTTAGAAAGTTCTCCGAATAAGGCATACACCATCCTATGCAGATCGCTGTTGCGTATCGTTGCCATAACAACACAAATAATTAGCTCCAGGTGCCATAACAACACAAATAATTAGCTCCTTGCTTTATAAAATTAGCTGTCTATCTAAAGCTGCGACTTTAATTTGTTTAAAATAGTTTTACAGATTAAAAAAAGATATATTTTTTTCATTAAAAGGAGATCGTCGGCATTGATATAAGAGGGTCTGTTTACACTAAAAGAAATTATTGGAGACAATTATTGTTTACACTAAAAGAAAACGTACGAAAAGTTTCCGTACGTTTCCTGAAGAGCATGAAATTCGATTTGGCTATATAATAAAAATTGAATAGTAAATTATTTATTATAGAATATCCTTTGTGACGTAAATTTCTTTCACTTCTCTTTTTCGTCATGTGTTCCTTCTGAAAGTACCAAACCTTATAGTAAAAAGTCCTTAACTTCATAATGAAAATCATCCATCACCGGTTAAATCGCATTATTTTTAATATTCTTCAGTTTTCGCTGTTTTGCGTAAGTAATTATTTACCATAAAACTACATTTCCGAAAATAATTAATTTTATAAAATGTTTCAAAAATTTGCATCCAAAGTTCCCACTTATATTTCAAAGCCATACGTTCGCGGGAGAACTGGCGCAACGTTTTTCTTTAAAAAATATATTTTTAGAAGTTAACTCGGATGAATTTTACAGTACTTAACGAATATTAATTATGCACGAAACCTGATACATTATTTCATAATAAGACTTTTTATAATAAAGTACTGCACCACATATTTAAATGCGTTTAGTTGTAGACGTTATGTTTTAGGTATATTAATACCATCCATCGTGAAACGTTATCAGTCTATAAGCACTTCTAACTATCAGTCTCGTTCTATAAACTAGTGTATTAATACAAGTTTCCTACATCATTAATTTAGCAAAGAGTACCAGATTTAAACAAAGTAATATCTTTTCGAACAACTTTAGCCATGTATATGAACCACCAACTTTGCATGAAATTTCCATTAGTGATGCTTAATGAAGGAGCTTAGCGACAGTGATGTTTCAAAACTCGAGGATTAGATACAAAATGACTTTGAGTTTCAGAATATTAGATTAACTTGGAGTACACATTTGGGCAAAGAATAAATGACTTAATATTTAGTTGAACAAATGTATTCTTGTGGACGTTATTACTAATCTTCTAATTTAAAGTTATGTTTTAAGGTATTGATTATTAAATGGCATAACCTATTTATATTTCAATTAAAATTCATTTTGAATTTATAGTAATACAGATAATTTCAAACTCGCAATTCCCAAATATATGCATTAATAAAAAAAACCAAAAATATATTTAAACATTACTATACAAGATCAGTTAATATAAAAAGCTAACACAATTGTGGTTGATCAGCAGCTTCTAAAAGAAGTATAAAATATTGCATAAATAACAATTAAAATATTTATCAAATATATGGTATAAATAATTCCCGAGTTTTAAAAGGTACAAACAAACTCAATCCTTGAAGAATAAAGAAACTTAAAATTAACGAATAAAATATCAACATATGTTCTTGGAAATTATTTTTATTCTCTTAACACTTTTTCACCCTATTTTTGCAATCACTCGTGCCCTAAATTCATGTTTTACGAATTGTTAAAACTTAGAACAGAAAAATGACTGGAGGAAGAAAAAACTACTTAAAAAATAATTTTCTCGTTAATTTTTAAGAAGTTACGTTTTTTAAATTTGTGAACGGCTCTTTTACAAGAATAACAATAAACAAATATATAAATAAATAAATGGATAAATGAAAATTAAAAAATTGGTGTGAAATCTCCGTACACTTAATGAGGTGACGAAATTCCTGTCTTTTATCATAAAAGATCTCAGAAATGTCTTTAAAAAAAAACGGCCAGGTTCTGTGCATGAATCCCAATGTAAACGATATTGCTACAGTCCAAATTTTTTTTCTCGCGTAATTTCTGTACAACCCCTGAAACATGATCATCCGACGTGGTTTTTTTCCCTTAGAGAATCATTGAAAATTATTATAATTCAGCATGTAATTATCTTCATATCACTGACACAGGATAGGATATAATTTTCAAATTGTGTACACCTCAATAGAGTATGACCCACATTTTACTAATTGAAATTTTTTGGTGTTGTTGTTGGCACGAAAATTTGAAAAGTGTCACCTTTAGAAAATTTGCCCAGAGGAAAGTTTCCTTCACGTAGACTTTCTCGGGTAACAACAATCGTTAAAATAACGTTAATTTGAGGCACTCCAGACAAAACGTCAATTTTAAGTGTCTTTTTTAAGTCTAAAAAATGCTTAGATTTCCCAATATGATCGGGAATCGGCAACAATTTAAATCCGCATATTTAACGCAAAATTAACGTTTAAAATGCGTTCATGGGATATGCCAATTTGACGTAACAAGTTTTACGTTTAAAATGCGCTTCGGAGAAACGTTGATTGGACGAAATTTTATCGAAAAAAAATATGAAAATGTTATGATGTTATTTTAAAGGTAGTCTGCAGTTTGGGATTTATTTTATAACCGTAATGCTTCAGTCAAATTAGCAATTTTGTTTCTATACCTAACCCTGAACTATTTAATAAAATATTTTCCCAGTATAACGCTGTTAAAATACTCAAAATTTTAAAAAAGTCAAATTTTTAAAATGTGTTGATTTTTAAAAATTACATAGCGTTTCAAAATGCCTATTTTTTTGTCTCATATCATTTCTTTTGAATGATATATAAACTCCAAAATATTGTTAAGTATTGTATACATATATTTATATTGTTATTGTATACGATTTGTTTTCCTAAGTGCAATTTTAAAAATTAGTACTTTTGAAAGCAGGAATTTTTCAAAATTAATATGGAATTAAGAACGTACAAAATCTATCTAGTTCATAATTCTTATATCATACAAATGCCAATTTTGCAAAGGCAAATTTCATTTAAGAAATTCTGATATTTATGCTACAATAAATATTGAATTACCGTTTATTAATTATAAATTAACCCAGAGGAAAACTATACCAGAAAAACCCAATTTCGGGGAAATGTTTTAAGAAATAAAAACTATAAAGTGTCTTCCTTAATAAATGACTCGCACCAATAGCCAGCTGTCCCATTGCCTTACTTTTAAAACAAGTACATCTGGTCAGGTATTTCCTCTTTAAAATCTGCCGAAATTACCCTTGAAATCCCGACAGCGGAACAAAAAGACTCTTTACAATGACACTCCTGAAAAAAGGAGGGGGAAGGGATGTGGAAAGTCATGTTTCCGTTAAATTCTTTTCTGAACTGAGTGTAAATTTTTACTCTGAGTACGCCGGTTGGAACATTTATTTGATTTTTTCCTTGTATCCTAAATTGCCTATTTAATTAAATAAGCCTAATAAATATCATTTTTAATTCTGCAATAAAAGACCCAAATTCGTTACGATGTAAGTAATACCTCAATTTTATTTTCTTAAATATAAAAATTGTATCACGAAATGCTTCAGATGCATTGAAAGTTATCTTGAAAATAATTTCTAAGTCCCATTCGGAGAATCTTTCACCTTTTCAATCTTTATTTACTTACGGACAGGTAAAACGCGGTCTAGTGGATATAGCTGCAGTTCGGAGGTTGAGGGTTCTGTCCCAGAGAATCGAAGGAAGGTAAAAGTTGTAATAAGGCCGATGTTCAGTGATTGAAAAGTATTTTTAACTCATTATCAATAAAAAAATCACCTAATCACTATTTTTTATATTTTTTTAGCTTAGTAAATAAATTATTATTGTGAATAGATATTTATGCATGCTGAATGCTGCTATGCTCCTCAATAGATAAATTATTTCTCTTCATAGATCAATATTTTCTCTTTTATCGAGAAAATTTTTTACTCCATATTAATAAGCCAAAAATATAACATACAGTTTAATTATAGCTTTAATTTAAAATTATGATTCTTAGAACAGAAAAAACCATGAAAATCGCTTTAAAATATAATGTAGAGAAAATGCAAAAATTACGTTAAATAAAGGTAATATTAAGGGCAATAATTAAGGCCTTTTCTCGAGGAAAATGGCGGTCATTTAAACGCTTACATTGCACTCCGGAGAAACGTTAATTTGAAGAAGTTCGTCAAACATTTTGCCGGTTATTTAACGGTTTTCTGCGATTTGTTTCCTCCCACCTTCTTTTGAATATTTTTCAATTTATATAGCCCGCTTACCTGCAATGGTGGCCTCACCTTTGGTCGAGCGTGGTCACACACCAGAATGTGATTCACCAACCGCCGAATATTTGAGAGAAAATTGCTCTTGAAGCGTTGGAACATGATAAAATAAATAAAAACTTTGTTTAAAGCACGCATAAAGTGATACTTGTAACAAGATACGATCGTTTCGACTGAAAATTTATTCAGTCTTCATCAGTCATAGCCCATCGTCTCACTAAATAGGGGGGACTAAAATAGAGAAACACAAATAAAGTGCCAGTTTTCCAAGTGGCAACATGCTTATTTGTGTTTATCTTTTTTTCAGTTCCCACTGTTTAGTCAGATTTTCGGAACAATCGAGATTTAGTTAATTAAATTTAGTTAATTTAATTTTAGTTATTTATTTATTTATTTTTGGTTGGGGCGGTATTGGGGCATAATAATTATGGATACTGCGAACAAACCGTAGTGCTAATGATGAGAACGATATGTTAGTAGCATTGTTGAGCTTCAGGTTACCTTTTTGTATTGAAAATAGGACACTCAATAACTTGGTAGCTCATTTTTGCCATGCATAACTTTTCACTTTCAAGATAGCAACGTTTATTGTTTCATTTTGAGCTGTAACAGATCTTATTACGTCATCACTGGTCAAATTTACAATTTCCTATATTTTGAAATCAGTTATAAGGTAAATACTGTCGCCATTCTTAAGTTAAAGGGTGGATAGAATTTTAACGGTCAGCAGTTGTCATATTTGCTACCATAAATGACGTTCATTGGAGATTAATGCATAGCCAGTTGTATTTTTAGTTACTATGTGATAAATGATTTATTATATTTCAATCTTTTCGGACATTTTTAGGTGAGGAAAAGATCACCTGCAGTACATATTCGAGGTTTCCCTCACACCTGTGGCTGAAAAATATCAATAATTATTAACTTCTTTATTACACTGACAAACTGACGTCAGTGATTATATATAATCTCCTGAATCAATAAAGTTTAATGTAACATATGTAAAGTTTTATTTGTTTTATTTTAAAATTTTTGTGGGGACTCTTTATAAATGTTCCATAATTACTCTTCTTTTGGAAATAATGAGGCAAAATGTATTATGAATAGATACAGACATTTAAGAATGACTCCAAATTTTAACATAAAACTCCAAATTTTTATTTTAAGGAACATTACAGTTTCCATCAGTTTTATGTTAAAAATTTAGAGTAAAACATAATAAATATTGAAATATTGTTTCTACTAATACATTTCGTCAAATAATTGAGTATTGTATTTAACATGCATTGTAAATGGATAACAATTGTGTTATTTAATTATGAAATTATTAATCAAATTTACGAGGATACAGCGATTACTTGGTAAAGTCTTAAATCACATTATGATAGATTTGTTTACTCTCTTAATTGGGTTCAGAGATAATTTGTTTTACTCAGTATTCTCATTACAGTGATTAATTTCAGATTATAAGAGAAATCCCGAAAGTAGTGACTTGCAATGCTACGAATTAATACTTAGAAATATTTCATACCTAAATACTATTTAAAAGAGTATTGTGTAGTAAGTTGACATATCTAAATGAGTTAATGTTAGGTTATACTAGTATTGAGTTGAATATTCGCCTCAAATTCGAAAGAAAAACATTTTTTAGTACACGATGGATATGAGTTAGTATACGCTGGGGCACTTGTTTCAGCCGCTAACACAACCATGTCTAGTCTAAAAGTTTCGTATCTTTTTTTTTTTTTTTTTCCCAGTAATATTATTAAAAAAATTGTCATACGGACTGCATTGCCTTTCTCATCTGGGCGACCCTTATAGGAAAAAAATACTGATATATCTTCTATTTCCAGAAACAAAATGCTATTTGTATGACACTTTCAATTTTAATTAGGTTTGTTTAAAAAAACAGTTAGGTTACAAAGGGTTATATTAAATTTTAATCTAGCATGAAAATTTATTCTCATTATGCTGAAGTATCATATAATGTGGGTATGGATGGATGAGAGACGATTTTTTGAGAGAGGATAGAAAGTCTTCCAGCTTTTTTGCGAAACAAGACAAAAATTTCGCGCCTATATTTCGTCTCGTGTCCATCCCTACACGTGGACTAACTACACTAGCTACAAGTCTAAAAAATATCAATTTCCACAAATGTGTTAGCATAGTACTCTGAATTTGATACGTTTAACTCATTCAAAAAATACAAAACAAGATCTCTTAAAAGAAATCAAAGAAAATTTCTCTTCCGTTTTTTACAATAAAGATGTTTACCATCGTTGGAACGCCACATACTGCACTGATATGTTCCTAAATAATTTATTTTACAGCACATCTTTTAAAAAAAAAATAGAATATGCAATGAGAATTGAATTACAATAATAATTGATATTCAATACGTTTACGATAAATGCAGAGCTTTTTCTTTAATAAAATTCTATTAAAAAAATACACTTTCGTAACTAGACCAGCATTTGGTCTAATGTTATTATATTTTATTTTTTAAAGGATAGGGTATCTATAAATGCATTTTATACGTTGAACATTTCTTCAGATGTTCGCCTTTATAAATTCCAGTGAAAAGAATAGTAAAGATAAAACTATATCATCAGATATGTTTCATAATAAATATAGATTAAATTATTCTAAAATTTCCATAACTTGCTTTGAAATAAAAATAAATATTCCGCTGTAAGCAAAGGAGATTTTGAGGTTATTTGAAATAACATTCGTGTTCACAATCCATGTTTTGGAATATTTAATGTATTGTTTCAAAAATATTCAGATCTTTCATTTCGATATTTTCAAATTCTTGAAATATTGCTGAGGAATTGAACGAAACAAATTTATCTGAACATAAAACTTAAAATAGAAAAGTATTCGATTATTTTTTCATTCTGAGTATCATACATGAATCTTTAAAGATGTTTTTTGAGCAATCATAATTTTTATATTTTTCTTTACACAAATTTTTGTTACGCAAAGTATTTTTAAACACAAAATTGTCTTTGGAAATAAAAACACTTATTTAACTACTAGGAAAATAGTAACAGAATTGTGTTAGCACATTTCTGTAAGGAAAATATCGAATTGGCAGTACTACAGATTTTTATACTTAGGGAGCCACAGTATGAAATCAGTATTAATTCTTTTAGCTATATAAAATTGCACATGCAAATGTTTTATACAGATAATAAACTTTATTTTTTTAAATAATGTTTCTTTTTCATGTATTCAGATTAACATAACTAATTTTGTTAATGTTCTATAAAAATTAAATATAAGATTATATTGAAAAGAATTCGAGTACTTTATTTTTAATATAGTAAAGTGTAGTATATTGAATTTAAAAACATAAATTTTATTAGTTTTACTTTAATTCATGTTATAATAATCGAAATGTTATTGAAAATTTTAAAAGCAAATAGAAATAAGTTCAAAAGTTTACTAGAACAGTTCTTAACTCATGATTACCGATAGAATTCTTTTCTATGAAGTTTGCATTTAAATGAACTTTTTAAGTGATATCCAGTGCATTATTACCTGAGAAAAACCCGAATAGAAACTGTGAGTAATAAATCTGATATGCTGATTTTGTATTGATGTTTTTAATAAAGGAAATACTATTATACTTACTTTTTGGACCTAAGTAGCTAGGACGACATCACAGCCGTGCAAACATCTTGGAGTTAGGCTGTTATCACAGTTTGACCACTAAGCCGTAATCGTTTGAAGTTATCTAGTTGTAAATAGGATCATCGAAAACACAATAATAGGTTTGGGGGTGGGATATTTCACGAGGGAACGCTAAATTTCACTACTCGAAAATTAAAATGCTGAGCATATACCTTTTCTTACTAATTGCACTCTAGAGTGAGCGTCGTAATCGAAATCCAAATTTTTAGTCTTCAAAAATTCATTTCATTTGTGCTAGAGCATGCAAATATAGGCTGTAAATATCGGTTAAAGAGAAATCATTTCTTAAGTTTCCGACTATAAGAAACACACTGGTACTCTAATTGAAACTCTCTTGCTAATAACTTACCAAACTGAAATAACAACTTTAACAGTGTGAAAAATGTCCAAAAAGTACTCTATTAAACAAAACAGTGCAAATGGCCTTGTCACTGATTTATTTTGCCCAGCATTGCCAGATAAATATTTGTGCTGGAAAAATGGCAGCTGTGCAGATGAAAAGAGATATAAAATCTAAAGAACGCCCATTGTACCTCTTTATTTATAAGTGGTGGAAAGGAAATAAAAGCTGGTCACTTAAAAAACAGCCAGTACTATTTGTTTCAAAAATCTGAAAAATATCTCGATTAATTTGAACAAGTAGAAAAAGCTTATATTATTATTTCTAATTAATGAAATGTTTGCCATTCGCATTGAAAACTTCATAAATGTAGAATCAGAGAGTCACGCAAGGACCGTGGTCCTAAATTTCTTGTCAAATTATTTTGCTTCGAAACATTCATTTCAAAATTTGTGAGTAAGTTCAATTTTCTTCCCTAGTATTTGATGTATGTCCCATCCCTTTTACCCCTTAAAAAAGTATCAGGCAACGCTCTTGTTGAACTGAAAAACGTAAAACTATCTTAACAGAATTAATGCTACCCGGGCTGTGGATCAATGCATAATTTAGAGTATAAAGACAAACTGCTGCAATTTAGGCATGCAATCATCACTGCACATATAAAATCTCCACCTAATACCTCAGATTTAATTAAATTTTAACAATTATTTAAGAAGTCATTTAGCAGCTTAAAAAATTTATCCCAAGAAAAATTCATGCAATCCTGAAAATGATTCTTTGAATGAATCCATGCAGTCAAAATTAATTTCACTGGAATAAATTATAGTTTATAAAAAAACGTAAAAAAAATGTAAAACTAATGCTTAAAAATATTTTTAAAACGAAAGAAAATATTGTTCACAAGAAATTCTAGAGGCGTTTTGTAAGTAGAAAATGTTTTTCTACAAGCATAGCAAGAATAAAATATTATAACCCCTTAAAGGCTAGTACCTTAGGACTAAATAATGGATAAAACATGTTATAGGTTTAAAATATCCAATGAAAAAGCTATAATATATAGTTAAAGAAAGATTTAATATTTTTGTTACGTAAATAGCTACAGTTTACTTACAAAGTAAAAATATGCTTGCTACAAAATAATTCTCATAGTGTTCTTTTTTATTACATCTTACACACACTTACACACACATATATGTATATATGACAAAATACTTTATATTTAAATTTGAGATTTTTCATATAAAAATATTTTATATATACAAAGAAATAAAAAGAAATATATTTTGGAAATTTTTTTGTCGTATATTAATTTATGTAACATGTACACAATGTTCATGAATTTTATGTTTTTGGAACAGTCAGATTAGATTTAAAAAGCAGCGTTGAGAAATATGGAATTTGCGTAAATATGATATCTGATAAACTAAAAATTGCTTTGGAAGATAATAACAAGCTGCTTTATAAGCGCGTATTTTATTTTATTTTATTTATTCATTTTCTTTTTAAATGTGGTCAACCATATTAAAATATACATTCACGACGAAATTATCCTTCTACTGAACTAATGTGAGGGTTATTCTTCATTAAATGTGGAAGCATACTGTTTCACATACTTCTTTTTTCATTTTGTTAACGGTATAATAGGAGAATTTCCTAATCTGCTCTCACTGTTCTTTACAATAACACAAGACCCCTATTTCTTCCTTTTTTTTTTCCAACCTTGACTGCTTAAGTGAAATTGAATCACATATTGAAGCGACTAATATACTAAGATTTCAAAATATGCAACTTAATTTGAAGGAGCCCACTCTACGGCTAAAATATGCGTTACAAAATCTCAAAGTTGTATTTCAGTAGATTTAATAGCAGATTTTCTTGAATATAAACCAAAACGAAAACAAAAATATAAAGCTAAACTTTGGCGAAACAAGCGGATTTCTCTTTTAGATACATTATAAACGATTGTCTACTGAAACATGATTCCGTGTGCTCATATGTACCAAGGTTTCAGGAATAAAAATCATACTGTATGGAACTGACACTTAGAATACTGAAAGAAGGACAGACTTTAGTAATCGATTTTATTATTCGAAATTGCCATCACTGTAGGCAAATTCTGTTTCACAGAAATTATAAGTAAAACGTGGAGTTACTTTATGTACTCATGAAGAGCTATCATTTTCAGCAACTGTCTAATGAAAGATTTCTTCAGGAACACATATATTGTTAGTGTAAAGCAGAAAGTCTATAAAATGTTTCAAGAAAGGAGTAGAACAAGTAATATGATTTTCTATTGGGCATCCTTGTACATCTTCATTAGTATTTCTGAAATATTTTCACTATAAATTTGTAAGAATATATATACGGAATATAAATCATGCATTTTCCAACAATTACTGGATTTTTTCTTCTTTTTCAACGTTGAAAGGCATTACAGTGGAAACAGAGGACACTTTCTCCCAGCGATTTTCAATTTCTTTTTCTTTTTTGGTGATTTAGACAATTTTATTTTTCTGATGAATCTGACTATTATTTTTATATCTTGATCAAAAATTCTATCGTACTTGTTCTTATATCCTTTGGTTTCGGAAATATTATTACTTAACAGAATGTCATAAAGGCATTCCTCATCGATTAATAAGTTAAGGATCTGGAGGTATAACTACCAAATTCGTTTTACCTTGAAAGTCTTTATGTGAAGGAACATCTAAGCCATCTTACTGCTCAATTTCTTCATACACACGCTTAAACCAAACGAGCAAAATTCGATCAGTCGGAGCGTAAAGTGAGCTTCTCCTTTAGGAGCGTTTTTCGATCACAAGAGCGGAGCGGAATATAAAAATGAGCGAGGATGGGAAATTCTCGGAAAAGATAGGAAGCGAGGAGAGGATTGTCAGAAAAGGACTACGTAAAGAGCCCTTTCGAGGAAATACCGGTCCGTTTCCAAGAAAACAGATCGCTCCGCAGTGTATCGTTTTTTTCGCTCTTTGGGTTTAAGCGTGCACGCTAACAAATTTTTCAACGATAAAAACCGTTTTCTTTGCATTGAGTTATTCTGGAAATATTGTCCTCGAGAATCCATAAATAAAAATACCATTATCCAAAAAAAAAAAAAAAAAAAAAAAAGAAAACAAAAATTTGTTTAACCATAAAGACGATGCTTTAAACTCACTTCCGGTTTAACTATGTAACCCTAATCCTTGACTTCATTTTACTTACTAAATTTTTTAAAAGGAAGGATAGACTTCAAAAAATGGTTTTGTCGATATCGCTATAAGATCTAAGTTTAAAAATTTTCTTTTCCAAAAAATGTTATTTTATTAACTTATTATAGAACATTTTAGAATTTAGAGGGAAAAACCTTCTTTTTTCAGATTTTGACTCTGTGAAGCTTTCCGTAACATGAAAAAAGCGTCGCAGCAGAAGAAAAATAAATATTTTTACTAATGTTGCGAAATCTCAACCGTTAGTCGTTCATGGTTTAAGAGCTAAATTTTAGATTTCTACTCCTAGCTTTGGCTAAAGAGCGAAATAAGCATTATTTACCCATAATGTGTATAAAAGATAAAAATATTTACTAATCTAAAATTTACAGAAAATGTTTAATTGTATTTCAGATAAAAAATTTCGCTCAAGGTATAAAAGATTTACATTTTTTTAAATTCACGGCTGGAGTATATCATCAAAAAGAGTTTGAATAATGACTTCGCTTTCAATATTGAAGCAAATATTTTAAAAGAAATAAATATTCTCAAAATAGCACATATTTTCATAGAAACAAACAATAAATCATAGCTTTTAAGATACTGTAAAGCTTTATACTTGGCAAATGAAAAAGAATGTTTATGCTTCGAAAATATTTAATAATGTTTCTCAAGTCGCTCGATTTTCGTGATATTTTCCATTTCTATGTTAATGTTACTGCTAAAAAGAAAGAAATATTTTCAAAATCAAAGTAACTGGATACAAAATTCGTTACAAAATGAAGTAAGTATCTTTCCCCAAAATGAGAATATTAATAAAGTTATGCAAACCAAGTGGTTTTCTTCGCATTGATTAAAATGGGATGGAAAAGGGAATTAAGTTTCGCTTATGAAATTCTACATGAATTTAGTCTGCTAATTTATCGGCGTAATAAGTTGTTAGCATTACATAGTTAGAAAGTATGAAGACATAAATTTCTCTAAGTGTTTACACAAATATTTATCTTAGAAAATAAATTCCTGAACTAGTTATAAATAACGCTGCAGTGATGTGAATGAATATTTATTTTTTTTATATTAATTAGTATTGTTGTTGTTCTAAAAATACTTATATAAATAATTAATAATATAAACAATGCTACAAGTAAAAGAAAGTGATAGAAAAGCTTAAATAAAGCTAAGGCTTTAGAAGATTATACTAAGATAAGATTAGGTTAGAAAGACTAATCAGTGCTCTAGCTATTTTAGAAAACTTAAAATATCAAGAAGAAAACTCTACTAATTTTACAAAATTAAAATTTCGTAATAGTGTTCAAAGTAAACATGAATGTTGATTTTTAAGCAGAAGGCTGATTTTTATTTGAATTTTATTTTAAAGAACATGGTTGTAAAGTTGAATTAATTCTATTCATAATTCTTGTTATTAGGACTAAGAACTTACAAATTAAGCTCTCAAGCAATTGGATTTTAATTGAATGGAAATTTTGAAATAACAATGAGATATCGTATTAGCTAAGCAGTTAAACTAATCTTTTATTCTTCAACACATTCGAATTTTATGTAAGTTATTTTGTGGTTTATAAAAAGAAAATGGAATGTGTCAGAATGCGCAAAACTTGCATCATATAGGGGAAAGTATCCTAAAATTGTAGCGGCTAAGACAATCCCCGTACCATACATACGTTTGCTTCCATAGAGGTAGCGATATCTACTGAGTAACACATAAACATTCGCTGGGATACCTGAGAATCATGATCATGTATATTTTCGTTTTGTGCTGAAATGTTCAGAGTTTTCGAAAGTGGCAGAAAATTTAACTTTTCCCGCTTTTATTGTAGGCAAGTTTTTTAATTAAAATTTTTTAATATTCTATCATATTTTTTGTGACACTATTTTATCTTAAAATTTTCATAAATTGAATTATTTTATTTCATTATGTATATTCATAATTAATTTTACATATTTTTACTTTGCCAATAAAAACAATTTACAATTATTTTTAAAGGAAGGATCATTTGCCCTTTGGTTGAGGGTAAAATGATGGTTTGAACACCCTTTCAATTTTTTTAATTACTCAATGTGGGTTGATTATATTATTCAAATGTGTTTATATGTTTATAATACGAAACAAAGCATAAAACATACTAGCAAAATGCCAAAATTTTGTTTAAATATTTGTGTTATTTTATACAAGTTTTGCCCTTAAGGGGATTATTTTGGGCCACTTTCCCCCATTAGAATATTCTAAATATATTTAGAGCTATATTTTTCTTTAATCATTACAATGTTATCTTATATTTTTAAGACCTGGAAATCAACATTTATATTAAACAGACTTGGCATATAATATTTGTTTAGACTAGCACAAAAGGAAACTGACGTTCAAGTGTATTATCTATAAAAAAATCATCGATCGATAGTTCAAAATTTATGAGCACTTTATCAGGAAACATCAGTACATATCTAATAATCAATACATTATCAAAGAGTGATACATGCTTCGGTCCTTAAAGTCTGTGCATAATGGATTTGGTTGGCAGCTGTAAGTTCTCAAAGTTTAAGTTTTTTAAAAGCTTTTGTTTTACAATAAAAATTAACAACTAATTAATAGATAATATATCCTACAACTTCCTTTACAACTTCTTGATAATGTACAAGAATATTTTCAATATCTCGTTGGTAGAATCACCAGGTTCCGACTCTAAAAACAGAGATAAATTGAACGAGGTACGTCTTTGGTGTCAAAATTTCCATTTTTGAACTTGACATACCACAAGCGGTTCTTTCAACTATGGCGCCCTCTCCATACACATAACAAAATGTCACGAAAAGCTTTTGCGGCCTTAAAACCTTGATTAAAAGCATAAAGAAAGGACTATCAAATATTCCTATTCTCTTCAACTTGAAATTGCATTTAAATGAGCTGAAAATCAACATAAATTAACATTAACAAACAAAACAACTAAATAAACGCACATAAAGTTAGAAGAATAGATCATCTTCCGAATGTCTTAAACATTTAATGACATGATGAATATTAAATTGTAAATAAATGAAAAATCAGGGGAAGCGTAGTTGCTAACCATATAGAATATTTAATGGAAGACGTTTTGCTTTAAAAACGTACTTAAGAAAACTGTAGTTACTGTCGAAAAACACAAATTATAGCATATTAGGGTCAGGTGGTTTGATTCATCCACTTTTTATCAATTCCAACTTTGAGAAATTTTTTAAACTATAGTAAAAGTATTGTTTTAATTTACCAGTGGAAAACTGACTTTTAAAGAACACAGAGTAAAAAAAAAAAAAGAAAAAGAAAAATGTTTCTGTAGAATTCTGTCTTTGAAATTTACCCGCTCAAAAACCTAAAATAAAAAATATATAAATAAAAAATGTAAGTACGATCACACTATCGGGTAAGTACGACCACTAAATTTCTTTTCAGATTTACGCTCACAGCTATTGTTGGAGCAATCGAGATTACTATTTGTGTTTTGTTAGGGATTTGAGTTACCGCATGTAGGAATACGACCCACAGTACAGCAATATTGAGGTGATAGAGTCGATATATCTAGAAATTTGACATTATTGGACAATACAGTAATATTATGAGTAGAGTTATGTTAGTCAGTAAAATATATCATTCACTTGGGATAGTCAAAATTGCCAGAAGGAGGAGACTATGAAAAACAGCCAGTCAAAAGAAACTTAAGGGATGGGGTACCGAAAAAAAGATTGCCAATAAGCAAGGTAACCAATGAGAAAAGGGAAGGTCAACATTAGGAGAAAGGGGGAAAAAAAGAAGTTTCCTTCTTGAGAATTCGGTAAAAGATATACCCATTCAAGACTTCGAAAAAAGAAGGTTCCTTTTTTTTCACAAGTAACAAGGTAAAGATGGGAGTTTTCATTTGAACAAGCTATCTCCTGAGTGCGGACCCAGCTGTGTTCCTGATGATAACAAGGAGTTACCAATGTAGCCAGAATAGTTGATTTCTTCTTGTGTTTATGATGTTGGCCCCGTTTACTCCTGCAAATTGATCTCGACCTGTATACTGAAATAGCAAAGTGTGGCTTCCACAAGCTCCAGCAAACTAACTCCAGACACTGTTTCTAATAAGGCAATGTATTTTTGCTGTTTATCAGAATTTTCTTGTTTTCCACGATCTACCCCT
Organism: Cheiracanthium punctorium; assembly: GCA_038373885.1. Classification (NCBI taxonomy): domain Eukaryota; kingdom Metazoa; phylum Arthropoda; class Arachnida; order Araneae; family Cheiracanthiidae; genus Cheiracanthium; species Cheiracanthium punctorium. Next base: position 34,459 of record JAWZYV010012428.1, read on the forward strand.
CATTAAAGTATTTTATTCGTCAGGTATAAGAAATATTTTGTTGGAAATATTTCTGATTATAAACCAAAATTTGGAATTCTTATTGTTTAAATTGCATAAGAAAAAATGTTATCTGTACTATGTTGATTAAAGACTGAAAATTGATGCGAATATGATTAGCTCTAATTGAATGAAATTTGAATAAAATGAAATTTGAGCTTTTTTGGTCGTCATGTAAGACTCCTGTTACGCTTTTCCCTTCGTTTAAATTACAGAATTTAGGGAAACAGTCAAATGACAAATGATAGAAAAAGAATACGCTGATTGGAGAACAAAAACATAAGGTATATTTTGTTAATCTCTTTTTTTTTCGAATCACGGAGATTTTGTTAACTAAAATAATAATAATAATAATAATAATAATAATAATAATAATAATGTAATTGAAAAGGTAAGGGAATCTTGTAAAACATTCTTTAGAGCAGACTTAATTAATTTTCTTCCCCTTCCAGTAATTTTTTTCTTCTACAAGAAGAAGTGGAAGGTCAATTCCCATAGGCAGCCTTGTATACAGGGTGAATCTAAACTCTTGGACAAAACTTTAAGAGGTGATAGGGCACATAAGAAGGAATCAGAATCACATAGCAATGTGTGGTCGACAACATCGTCTTCATGTAGCTGTTAATAATCACTTTGGAAAAAGTGCTGAAACAACAGTGTACTTTCCTACGAATTTTCGTCAGAAACTAATGTATTTTTCTCCGAAAACAGAAGACTAAAATTCATAGTTTAAAAATTCTGTTTTATTTCACGAATGAAATTTTTGGAGACCAGCCTATTGCTTATGAAACTTGTTTAAGAAATTAGGTGAACACTTCAATACTTTTCACAAAGTGATTATTACCGGTTAAGTGAAAACTGTGTTTTGACCCTACATTGCTACCTGATTCTGATTCCTTATTATGTGCCCTATCACCCCTTAAAGTTTTGCCCAAGAGTTTAAATTCACCCTGTATAGGCTGACTGTGGGAATAGTCCTCTGAATAGTTCTGTTAGGAGAAATAAAGATTTATGTTGTTTGTTAAATTATATTTTTACGAAAGTTCTGCTAGTTGTATAAATGTTGCTGTTACAAATTCTGCTAGTCGTAATTACGCCCTGGTGCATAATTACCCCAACCACACTCTCTATATTTCTTCATGAACTATAAGAACCGGAAGTATATTTTATACGCATATGCTACTTTTAATAGAATAGCACTAAAAAATTGAAATACTTTTTAATGCATATAATTTAATACACGACAGAACTGCATGAGAGCATATAAAATATGTTTATTGTTTTTATGGTTGTGTTTTCTCAAGAATTTTAAGTCCGGATACTGAGATAAAGGTTTATATAAATTGTTTGCTTGCGTGCTAAAATTATTCTCCCGAGAAGGTCTTAAACTATTCTAAATAATGCAGGGTTTCTAAGCACGTTGCTTATAGACGAACATAATTTTTCTAAGCGCGTTACTTTAAGAACGCACATATTTTTTAAATATTTAAACTGAATTTATATTCTGTAAATCATGTAAAATTATAGGGATCAAATAACTTCGAGCTTCAAATTTGTGCGTTTTTTGGAAACATGCATTTTTGTAAAAAATCAAATTGTATCAAAACTACCACCTCTTTCTCCTTCAGGTGGTACAGAAAGGAAAACAGAAATGCCTTTTTTTTAATTTTATTTAAGTAAATTTAATATAAGTTGAAAATCTATTGCCTAACTTCTAATAAAAGTAATGTTTTCAACTTAAGTTGTAACAGGTTTTTTTTCCATTGAAATTTTATATTTATGTCTCACGATGGTTTATTATAAATGTTCATGAACGAAATATACTGAAATTTGCATTTTGACTCTTTATTATTTAAATGTTTGTGAAGGGTTTAGTTGTATTCGAGTATATGGGGCACAAGGAAACACTGTCAGATATTTACCTTTTGTAATTTTTTAAAAATGAAGATGTTATTTACGAACTCCTAAAATTCATTTAGAGGGGAAGATATTAGATTAAAAGTGTACATTAATTTTATTTTTGTGCATGCAAATTTGTGAACAGGAAAAAAATAATAGTAAATTTGATTTCATTACGATTTTTTTTCGCTTGTTTATCATTCCATATACTATTCTGTTAAGTTTTTATTCTTAATTCACTATCTGAAAATATAATAAAATTATGAAAATTTGAATTAATAAGAATTCTTTCGGATTTATATACCGCTGTCAATTCAGCCTGATAAAAAGGTAATTATTTTGCTCTAAACATATTTTCAATGTTGAAATAAATGAAGTGTTATGGCTTACACAAAATGCTACACAGCAATCAGTTGAAAATATTGGTGCGTCAGTGTAGATATGAAGTGGTATTATGTTTCCTTCCGTGAATATTGTAATAGGAGGTATCAATGGATCACTGCAGATTTTAATAGCGGAAAGTCAAAATCTCCTGGACTGAGATGAATACTGTCTAGGTAATATTTTTGTTAAATCGTGATATGCATGCACAGTTTATTTCTTTTAAGACAGTTTGGTGCACTGTTCTAATACCCGTTAATATCTGAAGTGCAGCTGTGGGGGTCTTCCTGCAAGCTCATGAGATTAATAATAGGTATTTTCGCTGAATTGATTGTAATAGCCTTTTCCCATGGTTATTTATTAAGTTATACTAGCATGATGCCCTATACATTATTATTCTCTCTAATAATGGTTTATGCCATATTTTAAGTGTGGTTTTCAAGATTCCTGTGTACGATGAAGAAAATCTATACAGGTTTTATAATAATTCATCTGTTTAATTGTTTACCTATTTTAGATGTGGTATCCATATAGCTTTATTGTCAAGGATGACTCCTAAATATTTGAAGTGTGATTTGTACAAGATTCTAGTATTATTTAATTTAAAATAAGGTTCTCTTACAATGGTTTGGGTTTACCTATTGAGATAGCTGTACATTTTTCTACTGATACTGCCACATTCTTATTTTGGTTCGGTACATTTATTGTAAGAAGTGCATTGTTTATCACTGTTTATAGTGATCTTCGTGAGTGAGTTTCTCCTATTAATAAAATGCCAGTTCGTATCTCTCCTCTGAAAAACACCGAATCACGCATTCAAACCACTTAAATCTTGTACGATTAAAAATCTTAGTCCCATTTTTTTATTTATGTATGATTCTTATAAAGAATTTCAGTTTTTATGTTTACAAATCCAAAGTGACTTAAAGTGTCTGGGATGCATCATTTAAAGTATTCTCTGTTCATAGACTTGGTGTTGTCAGATGTGTGATAATTGTGACAGCACTCTTAAGAAATATTTCTAAAAATGGCTTAATATGAATGCATGTGTGCCTGTGCTGTCAAATTAAACTATGTCTAACAATAATTCCGATTTTAACATTCTTAATCTGAGAATGAGTAAAAACTGTTTAAATTTCTTCCAGTATGATTTTCTTGGATTTTCGACTCTTTAAATAAAAACTTAGTTTTATTTAAAAAATCTGTTAACAAATATTACTAAAGCTTTCAAATTATTTAATTTCAAACTTTAATTTAATAAAGAAAACAGCAAATATTGTAAGTAATATTTTCCATTTAAATTGTAACTATTGTATGCAATTTTTTAAATGAAAATCTCACATACCAATTTTACTTCTTTTAGGACATCTTCTTAGACATCTAAATTTGAAAATGTTTTCACGACACTAGGATTTGAGAAAAATGTTTTTTGGACCACCTTATCGCACAATCGCCGTATCTTTATTTTTTTTCCTTCCTTTTGAGAGAAATAAGAATGTGAATATCGACTGTTGATTTTTACTTTAACCGAAACAAGACTGTATCATATTAGTATATTACATTTTTATTTATTTAATAGATAGCGCCTATGGAGCAAGGTCATTTCCTTCGTGTAATATACTGGTGTAAATTTATTATCTTTAAAAAAAACCATTTTTATAATGTTTCACGTAAAATTCACAACGCGATATTACAATTTTAATACAAAGATATTGGAAAACAGATATAAATAATCAATAAACATAAATTTAACTAATAATTCTAATTAACTATTCTAATAATAAATAAATTTTTCGTAACCAACTATTTTAGCTGTATCATTGTAGCAGTTATTCTTAATAGATATATATTTTACAAACCGGAGAGAAAGAAATCTTCAAAAACTGTATTTATTATAAAAACAGTCTTTATCAGATAAATATTTTAAGGATCTACTCAACATACCGTCAAAACAGAACATGCTTACTACTGGAGCGATTGGAAAAAGTTTATTTTTTTTAAGACTGTATAAATAGAGAGGTAGAAAATTTTCTTTTCTTTTTGCATATGTGAAACATAGATGTTAACTAATAGTAATTTGTGAACAGTAGTATTAATTTCTTTAAATATGAAACATAATTGGGTTGTAGTTATATTTGTTATTTCAACATTCTAATTAATTCTTTTTAAACTTAAAGGAAAAGAAATGAGCATTTCTAATAATCACATATATAATTATAGAACGTTTCTCATTAAAACTTTTTTCGAAATTATGAATTGTGAAATGCTAAAGAATACCCAGGAAATAATTTCTTTCTCTTTTAATGAGAAGAAGTATATTTAATTAATAAAAGCTTGTTTTATTTTACTTGAATAATTATGACGCGAGTTTGAATTAGAACTTTATTTTATTCAAATTAAGTATGAGAATAATGTAATAGAAGGATACTAATATTAAAAGAGAAATGTTTTTGCATTCGTTAGCATTCAAAATTCAATTGTTCAGGACCTATTTAAAAAAAATAATCTTATGATATTAGTTTGCATGTTTGAAGATTTTTTAAAGACTTATTTTTAAATATTACTTAAACATAACTTTTAAGTGTATAAGAAACATTAATGTGTAAAATGAATTTTTCAAGAAATTCATTTTACACATTAATGTTTCTTATACACTTTCGTACAATACCAACGTACGTTTCAACCATTCGTACAATAAATTGCGAAAGCGAAATAATCCTTTAAAAATAAATAAATGAAATCATAAATCAATAAATAAAAATAAAAAGTGTTCAAAAATACGCTACATAACTTCGGGCAAAAAACGGAAAATCATTGCACGATGGTGGCAATGATTAGTATACTTACTATGATTTTGCCTCTTTCCACCATTCTTAAAATATCAAGTTATAAAGGATTTCATGATTTATATGTATTATTAAATGCACCTTTTAGAGTAGTAGAAAGTCAAGATGATACTGTCAACATATGTCAACATATTTTCGTAACTTGAATCGTGCCATGTCCTAACTGAAACAAAGTATCTCACTTGTAAACAAATACAACATGGACTGAATTTATACTTGAATATCATTGCCTAGGAATATGGTATATTTAGTTATACTGTAGATAGTACTAACTCTTCTCTTGACTTATCTTTCCATGTTTGAATCAAACTTCGTTATATGAATATATATGAAGGCACAAAATTGTATGGTTGTCATTAATTATCTATTTAATGACACATTTATTATTAATCATATCACTTTTATTTTGTATATGATTTAAAGTCCATGTTATTAATGTAACTGGAAGATTTATCTGTTAGCTATGCATAATTCTTTAAACAACTACCATTACATAAATTTATAGAAAATGAATAACACTTTTGTTAAATTATGCAATATCTGTTTATCAATTTTAGTTTTATATTCTATGAATAAAATTTACCATAAATTTATATCTCTTAATACACTGCTCAAAACAATCAGGGGAGCACATGTTTTTAGCGAAATTACACCAATACTTGCACCGATAAGTAAAATAAAATAAACCATCCATAATTTAAAACCTAGCAGGAAACAGAAGAAGATATCTTCATATGCAAATCAAAGTTCATAACGTCAAAAACCAGAAAAAGAATATAAGGGCAGAAAAGTTTGCTTCACTGCCTTAACTGTGGAATTCGATTGATCAGTTTTTTGTTTGTTTGTTTGTTTTTGGGTTTTTTTTTTGAGAAAAGGTGACTTTAAAATGTCTCAACAACGTGATTTACCGGAATCCATGGTATGGCGTATTATAGGCAGACTGGAATCCGGGCAAACACTAGCATTCGCCAGAAGTGTCGTTGCAAGGCTGTGGAATCGATTCCAAGAAACAGGGAATATTAGACTTCTACCAGGGCAAGGTAGGTCACGCGCCACTACAGCAATTGATGACCGGTATATACTGGTAACAGCTCGCCGAAACAGAACAGACAATGCTACTCAGCTGAAGACAGTTGTTCTTGGCAACAGGACGGAGGGTGTGCAGCAAACAGTACGCGATAGGCTTCATCAGTGAGGTCTCTATGCACGAAGGCCAATGGTCTGCTTTCCGTTGATTTCTCGCCACCGTGCGGCCCGAAGAAGATAGGCTTATGGACATCGAGATTGGGTGCAACATGATTGGAGCCAAGTGCTGTTTACAGATGAGTCCCGATTCTGTCTGGAGTGTGACACGCGGCGTGTTTTGGTATTGAGGGAAAGGAGCACTCGAAATAAACCCTCATTCGCTTGTGAAAGGTCAAAATACAGGTCAAAGAAGAAAGGTCAAAGGATGAGAGAAAGGTCAAAATACAGACGAGATGGTTGGATGGTATGGGGTGGAATCAGCAAAGGGGGACGTACGGACCTGCATATCATTCGTAATGGTACTTTGACTGCCCGATGGTATTCAGACGAGATTCCTTCGTTTTCTAGCATGATAATGCAAGACTGCATACAGCTCGTCTTGTGCAGAACATGCTTGAAGCTGAAACAATACAGCGTATGGAACGGCCAGCGTGCTCTCCTGACCTGAATCCAATCGAGCATGTTTGGGAGATGCTCGGACGACGCATTGCTGCGAGACCAAGGCCTCCTGTTACTCTCTAGAAATGGAGATTGCACTTCTTGAGGAGTGGAATAGTATTCCCCAAAGTCTTATCTATAACAGCATCGCATCCATGGAAAACAGGTGTGCAGCAGTCGTATCTGTTCGAGGACACGACAAGCCTTATTAAAAATCTTGCATTGTTTCTAAACAATACTTTTTTTTATCGTTTACATGTAACCAAATTGTTGCTCTAAATTATCTTTTCAGGTTTTTTTCAATATTTTCGAAGAATTAAAGCTACATTACAATATTTTTTACGTCTTTTTCTGTATCGCACATTGATACGCGTGTGCTATCTATTTTATGCTAATGCATGGCTGTCTCGCACGGTTTCCTTAACTTCTTTGGTTGCTCCCCTATTTATTTTGAGCAGTTTATATCAATTCATTATGCATGTCTTTTAAAATTTCATAGTAATTTTTGTAGTAATGTTTAACTGCTAAGGATTCAAATGCTGTAGAAATTTTCTCTTGGCTACACTATTATAAAAAAATAACTTATTTCATTTTCATATAGCATATGTTTCTAAACAGGCCTATTTCTTTTAACCGATAGCGTTTCTCATTTGGGTTATATAAAAATAATTCTTTAAAAATATTCGTTCAATGAAACTTTTCCTTTTACAGTGTAACTGCATTAAAATAATTTTATTTAACAGGAGGGCTAACTATACGCAGCTGAGGAATTTATCGGGATTCTTGGTGAAAAAATAAATTTTACTCCTCTGTAGCAGTGAAAACAGCTGTATCATTTGCCGAAATTGTGAAAAAAAAGTAATTCAAAGTTTTATTTTAATTTGCTAGACTAATTCAGTAATAATTTCTAAATTTATTATGTGATATTTTTACATAAAAATATGTAATGTCTAAAATCCTTTTCAAAAATGATTTTCCTATCAGATTCCAAGGCTGCACTTCAAGGAATTGACGTGCACAGCCATTCCCGAACACTAACCATTGGTAATTTATTAAATCTCCTCAACCGGCTTGCCAATAATAAGAAGATAGTAGTTCTTCATTGGATCCCAGCCCACTGTGAAATTCAGGGAAAAAAGGCACCTAATCTTTTGTTTAAAAAGGGGCTTCTCTCCTTGAGCGAATTAATCCCTACTCCCTTTTAACAAAATCAAATGTCTAATAAGGAACATCTACAGGAATTCCTTTCACGAAGAACTCAAACATTCCAACCTTAATATACCATACTTAAAAAGATTCTCAATGTTCCACAGTGGCCTAGGATGAAATTTGTCACCATGGTTCGTCTGATATCTTGCCACGAAGAACCTGTATAATCCATATCAACGCGGTCCTTGACTATATTTGCACCCTTTGTAATCTCCACGAAGAAATGGACTTGCCTCACCTGTATAAATGCCACCCCATCTTGGACATCAGTCTGGACACGCCACTGGATAGCTCACTTTCATTTAAAGATTGTTATTTCTTCTGAACTTTCAATTGCTTTTTAATATGCAATTACTAAGAAAAAAAAAGTTAAAGCCGGACTTTGAAATCTAGATAAACTCTCGATTGTCCAGGAATACCACACGCCCTCTTCCCATTTTAGTTTTGTGCTTTTGTAGGTTTAAAATATACAGTAATAAATACAGTTAAGGAAAGAATTCAAAAACCATAAATTTAAACAATAAATGAATAAACTCCTATTTATAGATTTACGAGGATACAAAATAGAATATTTACAAATGTTAGGAAGCTTTATTGAAAAACCAAAATTGATTAAATGAAATTTTGGGATTTATAGCAGTGTACTGTCACTTCTGAAACTGTACTTCATATAATCCAAAGGGGGGGGGATTCTGCTAGAAAAAAATTTACCATTTGGAATCAAATTTGTATAAACCATTAAAAACTAATTTATTTTGTACAGTTAATTTCTGAACATTCGGTTTAATTAGTTTTGTGAAATATATTGCTTTTGTAAAAGGATTGTTTACTCAAATAACTCTAATATCATTTGAATTTATAATTTAATCATGTTCTGTGGTATGGAAATGTTCTTTCTACTACTCAACCATTTATCATTGTCAAAAGAAATCGAACGATATGCCAAAACTTCATTTTGGTTTTACAAGAACGTTTCAAGAATATTACGTCCTTCATTGACATAAATATGATCAGAAATCAAGCTAGAACAATTTATCTCTTAATATTTACTTAAAATGTTTTCTGTTCATTTCGATTTTAAATTGTAGTTTTCGTGTAGCTTTTTGAAAATATATGAATTCCTAGATTAAATAATAATACTAATAATCAATAATTCATGATAATTTAGAAAACTTATTTCCCTAGTGTTGTTTCAGTAAATTTATTTCCAGATTTTCGGTGTTGAATATGACTTGTTACTTGCTTTACATTAATATATAATGAGGTTATTTATTACATATATCGAAAACCTATTTGCATACATTTGTTGAATATACTGGGAGATGATTCAGAATCCGATAGGACTGAGGTTCGGAAACTTATCATTCAGGTAACTGTTAATAATCGCTTTGAAAGATGTCTCGAAGTACTATAGTGAATTTTCCAACCATGATGTTTGACAAAAACTGATGATTTTTCACAGAAAGAACCAGACTAAAATTCAGAGTTTAAAAACACTATTTCATGGCATATATAAAATTTTCGAAGCAAAGCCAATTGTCTATAAAACTAGATAAAAACTCTAGAACGACGAAAACTTTGCTATTTCTTCCAAAGTGATCAACAGTTACACGAAGCCGCCATTTTTGAATCCAGATTTTCATGGGAATTTGAACCGTCTCGTTGTATCCTAATCTGTCCAAATTTGAAAATACTCTGTACAACCGATTGAAAATAAGAGGAGCGTAACAATTTTAATGTTTTAAAAACTTTAGTTTAAACTAGTTTATTTCATATATATTCATATATGTATACTAGCTGAAGTACCCGTCGTTGACGGGTTTGTACTGAATGCAAATTTCTAAAAAGCAAGAACTTTCGTTAGCATTGTAGGAGTACACAGAATGAATGTAGTATGTTGCTAAAGTAAAGAAAGCGAAGTTATAATCTTTATGTATTGTTAAAATTTCATTCGCTTTAGTCGTAATTATGTGATGCGCGAACGAATATTTACGCATATTGAAATTATTTTCGCAAAATCTCAAAATCTAATCAATATTTTTGAAAAATTGGAAGCCTAGAATTTAAGTCGAGTGGCAACTTATCATGCCACCAAATTTCGTTTCATTCCCTGCAGTCTTTATTTCGAGATGCTGGAACAAAATTTCAGAACTTTAAAACGATTTTCACAAAATCTCAAAATGTAATCAAAATATTTAAAGATTTCAACGCCTATAAATTAATATTAGCAACTACATATCCTATCACCAAATTTCGTATCATTCGTATTAGTCGTTATTACGCGATGCTTGAAGAAATTTTAGCATTTTTAAAGGATTTGCACAAAATCTCAAAATGTAATCAAAATATTTTAAAAATTCTCTCAACACCTATAAATTAAGATTAGCAACTACCTATCATATCACCAAATTTCGTATTAGTCGTTATTACGCGATGCTTGAAGAAATATAACTGCATTTTGGGAGAATTTTCAGAAAATCTCAATCTAATAAAAATGTTTAAAAAATTGGACACCAATACTTTATGTTAAGCAACTATCTATCATGTGACCAAATTTCATATCATTCGCTTTAGTCGTTGTTATGTAATGCGTGAACAAAGATTCACTCAGTTTTAAACAATTTTCGCAAAATCTCGAAATCTGATCGACTTTTTTTTTTAATTAGATGCTTATAGTGATGCTTGAACACAAATTTACGCAGTTTGAAAGGAATTTCGCAAAATCTCAAAATCCAATCAAGATTTTTGAAAAATTCGACGCCTATGTTTTAAGTTGAGTGACCACTATCATGACACCCAATTTCATATCATTCGCTTCAGTCGTTTTTACGTGATGCTTGACCAAAAAAAGCGTCACGGACAGAATGACAGAATGACAGACAGACAAACTTTTTTTTTGAGGGTCGCACCGGACTCCCAGGTGCTTGAAACGGATAGAAATCGCAAAATCTTTGAATTCCAAGAAATGTACAGACAAAAGTCTAATTTTATTTATATATATATATACATATATAAGCTAATTTCAAATTGTCCTGTTTATTAATTTAATTCTCCGTCATGATATTTAAGCTTTATCATATAATTTAGCATCAAGTTTAAGCGAAAACGTGCATGAAAATTATTTTTGAAAATAAGTTTATTTATTTATTTATTTTTAAATACTTATTTAATTTTACTAAGCGAAGAATAAGAAATGTTTAGAATTTCATGTCGTATACAGCTTTTTTTACTAAGCTATAGGAAACATTAAAAAATTCGGAAAAAATCTCGAGTATAAAAGGAAAACCAGAAGAAAGATGAAGACGAAAACATCTGTTATGAAATATTCTTCTCTGCATATTATGGTAGTGAAAAAGTTCTAAATTCTCAAAAACTAACAAGCTCAGTTCTTGAGTATTACAAAAAAGCACGCTTAAAAGTTTTAACAAAAGAATATATTTATGTAAGAATTTGAATATTTTATTCTAAGAAAAGCAAACTTTTCATGAAAGACGTTTCGCTTGAAAATAGAAATATTTCCTTTTTGTAGAAGAAACGTTGATATATGCACGGAATTACGCACTGTCTTTGCTGATACCTTTATATTAAGCAATTTTGGTAACATTTTAACAGACTTGGTTTTCAGAAAATTATAAATTACAAATATTAAAATTAATTTAATCAAAAGGAGAGTGTAGAACGTACTAAAATAAAAAAAATGATGTTTTAACAACTTGTTTTTATGATAAAAAAATTATGTATTTTCAATGTTTTTTTAAAAAAACCCCACTTTTGGTGTAGTTTGTCCATTGTACCTAGCAACACAAAAGATTTTAGAGAATGTATAATTTTAATCTGTTTCCGATAGAATCTGCAACTTCTCTCTTCGACACAGCCCGAGTACCATAAGCCAAAGCCTAAGACTTACGGGGCAAAAAATGTTTTATTGCAGCAATATCGAAAAAAGTTCTAACAATTACTTTCAGGCAAAAAAGGGATGGCCTGAATTTATCTTCGTTCAGTCCAAATAATACTAAAAAAACCAAATGTTTTGTTATGTATAGAAAACACACTGCGATTTGAATTATAAAATTACAGATATTACATGGGCTTTAGAGAGTTAACCCTCTAATACCCATGATAGCATCTATGCTATCATACTTTAAACGCTACTTTTTTAAAAGAAAAGCATTTCAAAATTGCAACTGTGAAGTCATAAAACCATTAATTATAAACCATTAGGAACAACAGTAGTCTAGTCATCTTAGTCAAAATAGGGCAAGAATCTCGGAATTTGAGATACCCAGCTATAAACTTGTATACACTTTTATTTTGACATCCTAAAACTTGTCTCAAAACCTGCATATGGTAGGGTGTCCGCATCTGTCAAAATTTAAGGTCAAAGGTCACAAAAATCGATTTTTTCCACATTTTTCGCAAATATCTCGTTTTCTATGGGGTTTACACTATTTGTATGCATTACCAATATTGTAGAGGATAAAATTCTCTACAACTCTTGTACCAAAAGTTTTTTATACGTTGAACCGTTTACGAGATAGAGGGCCGTGAGCGCGCAGTATTGAACTATGTAGAGTACCATTTAAGGTCAACCGGTAGTCCCGATAAAAAACACAACACGCTTCATAAAGTTTATAAATTATTGATAAATATATACTTATAAATAATTTTAATTTTTTTTGTAAATATTACATTATAATTAATAACTTTTTTCATTACGTATTTATTTTTAATTAAGTATCAATTTATTTAATCACACTAACCTGCTCGTGTACTTTTCACATTATTAAGGGAAATACTTAAATTATTCTTTAATTTTAATCAAAGTTATACTAATTACTTAAATAAATAAAAACAGAAAAGGAATAAATTTTTAATTAATGTTTTCAGTAAAAAAGTATCATTCCATACATTTATGACTGTCAAAATTAAAACAATTGAATAATAATAAGAAGAACTACAAGTTCTAATTTTAAATTTCTTCTTCTTCTTCATCATCGTCGTCTTCCGGTTGCTGCAGAATTTCAGCTTCCTCTTCATTATCATCTTCAAAGACATTTGTCTCTTCCATTATTTCAGGGTCAAAGGTTCCTCCAAAAGCATTCAGACAAGCTTGCCCATTACACTGGCCTCAAGCTACAGAGCAATGCAATCCCGATTTCCTACATCCACATCGAGAACCACAACCATTCTTGCAGTTGCAGAATATTGTGTTTAGCAATTCCTTTGGAGCAGCTGTTAAAATTGTCGTGATAGGTTCCAGGAATTCGTTACACATTGTCCAACCCCATTCCTGGGGTTCCAAATCATGCCCTAACCAAGTTTGAACTTGATAATAAACACGATTAAAATGTTGATGAGCGCTGCACTTGGTGGAATATTTGATAACTGCACAGGTTTATTTCGTTTTGTTGACTTGACATACTGGGCGTAACGAAGGTGATCGATACTGTCCACAGATTTTGGAGCAATATAGACTGCCAACAAGGTTTTCATTCCATTCTCAAATAATCTTTGTACCGGACAGTTTTCTTCTTCAAATGCTGCAGCAAGTTGATCCAAATTCGGCAGTTTCTCAAATGTTCTTAAAAAGTTTTTTTTCCCTTTTTTAAAGAGCGCAGAAGTCGTGTCACATCCACTTAATGCGTACAGAATCAAAATGTGTCTTTTAGAATTAGGATATATATCGAAGCTTTTAGAGGAGTATATTTCAGTTTTTACATTCCCTTTGCCAACTTTTTTAAAGAAAATTTCTTGTGGGTAGGAGAGAGTACGCCCAATTAAAATGATACCTAAGTAAATCTATATCTTCTCCTATCATAACTGCTGTTTTTTCATGTTTCGATTCTTCAATAGCTGTTTCAATGATAAGAATCTCCGCATCATCTCTGGCCTGTTTTGTAGAGATATATTGACAGCTTGTAATTTCTCAATAAGCATATTAATTAGCTTCTCTTTATTACTTCGATTTGATAGGAATTTTTCTTGGCTAATTGGTACAACCATTGTATCGTCGAAACAAACGTCGCATGTTTTTGAAAGTGCAGCATTCCTTCTCAGCTGCTCCATTGCTTTTATGTTTTTACTGAATATCCATCGAATACAACAAAAATTTTAGAACCATAATGCGTTTGTAAATATTTTACGTATTTATCTAAAATAATAGAAAAAGTATCTTCTCTACTCCATACAATTCGATGCAGAAGAAATCCACCATCAATAATGAACGTTACATTAATTTCTTGGAGATCAAAACCCTTATCCAACAGCACTATTTGATAATGATGGCATGGGAAAAACTACAAAATCGTCGTTGTATGGCAATATGACACCTATCGATTTTGATCTCCAAGAAAATAATGAAGAAGAAAACTGTCCGGTACAAAGATTATTTGAGAATGGAATGAAAACCTTGTTATCAGTCTATAATGCTCCAAAATCTGTGGACAGTATCGATCACCTTCGTTACGCCCAGTATGTCAAGTCAACAAAACGAAATAAACCTGTGCAGTTATCAAATATTCCACCAAGTGCAGCAGCTCATCAACATTTTAATCGTGTTTATTATCAAGTTCAAACTTGGTTAGGGCATGATTTGGAACCCCAGGAATTGGGTTGGACAATGTGTAACGAATTCCTGGAACCTATCACGACAATTTTAACAGCTGCTCCAAAGGAATTGCTAAACACAATATTCTGCAACTGCAAGAATGGTTGTGGTTCTCGATGTGGATGTGGGAAATCGGGATTGCATTGCTCTGTAGCTTGATGCCAGTGTAATGGGCAAGCTTGTCTGAATGTTTTTGGAGGAACCTTTGACCCTGAAATAAGGGAAGAGACAAATGTCTTTGAAGATGATAATGAAGAGGAAGCTGAAATTCTGCAGCAACCGGAAAACGACGATGATGAAGAAGAAGAAGAAAATTAAAATTAGAACTTGTAGTTCTTTATTATTATTATTCAATTGTTTTAATTTTGACAGTCATAAATGTATGGAATGATACTTTTTTACTGAAAACATTAATTAAAAATTTATTCCTTTCTGTTTTTATTTATTTAAGTAATTAGTATAACTTTGATTAAAATTAAAGTATAATTTAAGTATTTCCCTTAATAATGTGAAAAGTACACGAGCAGGTTAGTATGATTAAATAAATTGATACTTAATTAAAAATAAATACGTAATGAAAAAAGTTATTAATTATAATGTAATATTTACAAAAAAATTAAAATTATTTATAAGTATATATTTATCAATAATTTATAAACTTTATGAAGCGTGTTTTTGATCGGGACTACCGGTTGACCTTAAATGGTACTCTACATAGTTCAATACTGCGCGCTCACGGCCCTCTATCTCGTAAACGGTTCAACGTATAAAAAACTTTTGGTACAAGAGTTGTAAAGAATTTTATCCTCTACAATATTGGTAATGCATACAAATAGTGTAAACCCCATAGAAAACGAGATATTTGCGAAAAATGTGGAAAAAAATCGATTTTTGTGACCTTTGACCTTAAATTTTGACAGACGCGGACACTCTACCATATACAGGTTTTGAGACAAGTTTTAGGATGTCAAAATAAAAGTGTATACAAGTTTATAGCTGGGTATCTCAAATTCCGAGGTGAAACTACTAAGATGACTGGGCTACTGTGGTAGTTTAGGTCCAGAGAAAGCAGCATTAACGAGTGAAAAATACCTTAGAAATAACTTAGATGAAGACAACAAAGAAAACCTGTTTACAATGTTAATTTTTTCCATTATTTTAAAAATCTTTATTAGAAAGAAAAGTTCATAATTCTCATGTATATGTAAGAAAAGGTATGATGTTTCTCTAGATAAATATCATTTTTTAAAGTTTCATTTACAAAGCTTAAAAGTTTTAAAATCGTGGTAGCATATGTGATATAACGGGCATTCGTGTGACTTAGCCTTACTGTTCTGCCAAGGGAAAGGTTTAATAGTTTCTTGTGCTTTAAATTTTTATACTATACTGTTAATGTGATTTTAAAATTATTTATGAATTTAAAGGTTGTTAAAGTGAGGTTTTGAGAAGTCCCAATTACCAAAAGCAATTTTTATTTATGTAAAAAATTGAAAAAAAAGTGAAAAGTTTATAGTAAGATTAAATTTGTAAATAAATTTAAATCTGAATTGTTTCACATTTAGTATTATATCTTACTTATTAAATGAAAGTAAAGTGGTTTTCGAAAGTTTTAGTATTTTGAATAAATTCTTAGTTTCTAATGTTTCTAAAAACGTTTTCATAGACGAGAAGATGCTATATCTTTTATCAGAATCATGAAAATCAATTTATTAAACATATCTGATGAGTACTATGAAGATCAGTTTTTATCTCTAATCAGTCATTATAATTTTCTTGAACCAAAGAGGAAAATGAGGATGACAATTTTCTTGAAAATAGCAAACATATGCTAAGCGTTTATAAAAAGACATCACTGAAAATTTTGAAAAATACTATGGTAAGAGAAAGAGCCCCACTTTTTCCCTTTTTTAAAATATGATAATTTTCCTGATTTCCCAGAGCTTCTACCATCTGATATCGAATTTCAATGTGTATTTCTCAAAATATATAATCCCACTATAAATAGAACAAACAAATGTATGCTGTGCCCCCTAAAATAACGGAAATTTCAACTATAGTATGGAAAAGTGAGAAGCATCAAGCTTATATGTGTCCAGATATTTCATATTGGAAGATATTATAAAGACGGGATGTGGTGTAAACACATTGCGAAAGCTGTATCGAAACATATTTCTACAGGATTTCTACGAATTGCTGTTGATAATTATCGATAGATGATCTCCATCGAAAAAATAAAATTCTAGCAAATCAGAAGCATATTTTGTCTAGGAAACTATCCTTGATTAGAAGAAATAGAAATCACATATGTCCATTTGTAAAATGTGACAGATGTAACATATATCTTTGCTTTTGAAGAGAAAGAATTTGTTTTAAAACTTTTAACGTGTAAAAAATGTAGAAAGAAGTGAAAGTACCTTATTTTGAAAATTATCAAAATCGCTTCGTTTTTACCTCAATCTGTCCGTGGTAATATATATGCTACCGTTGAAAAATTAAGAACATTTTTTCACAATTTTTTATTATATTTATTTAATTTGACTTAAAGTAACAGCATGTCAACGAAAAAAACATTTTTTTTTGACCAAGAATTCTTTATAGTGGACATTTGAAGGTTATAACGAAGATAAGAATAAGAATGGCGGTACATGAAATTTCTTCCTTCTCACCCAACACATGGAAATCTTTACCAGTGATGCCATCTGTCGAAAGTGTTAAAACACACTTACATGATACTTATTATCTAATACACTTATGACACACACTTGCCGGATACTGGACGCTGTCCGATACTACCATATTTTCCCTGAGAATGTATCCCTCTTTCATGTGTAGAGTAATTATAACTGAATATCCCCTTTTGGTTTTGATAACTATTTTATACATGACAAGATGGCCTTTCATAACATTATATGGCGATTTGAAATCGCAAGAAATGAATTTTTGTACATTTCTTTTTCATATAATCATCAACCAATATGTGAGGAAAAAATCCCTTTTAGTGGGTGGTTTTTACGACCCTATATAGAAGTTTGGACCCTGTTAAACAGAAACATTCTAAAAGGACGGCTATTAAAAAGAAACTCAAATATTCTTTATTTAAGCTTTCTATAATACTACCAATAATAATCGAACACACTACGTATACTTGCTGCTTGGGATTATGTGCTTTCGAATTTTTGTGCTGGTGCAATCAGTCTATTAATGTGACAGTGACACGAAGACTTGCGAGTGCTTAAAATCCCAACCGCGAATCAGATCAGACAGATGGGCCGAAATAAAGAAAAGAAAGTATTTGTTTAGTTAATTTCTTTTTAGTGTACATAATCTTCCCACTTTGAATTGGAACACGATGATTAAAATTAATCATAGGTGTACTTAAATAAAACAGAGTGCTAAAATTTAGTTAGCCAGATAATCAACTGCTGTTTACTGTATTCACTAATAAATATAAACATTGAATAAAGTTGAATTAATGGTAATCACCATCAATGTATAGCACATTGGTTAAAGTCACTGACATTGGTAGATGGCTCAAGTGGAGGAACAGGGTTCTGTCCTCTCACGGGGCCGTCGGTCTAGCGGCCAGAAGTTTTGGGCGGTTTTTTCCAGATGTAACTTGAATACGCTCTAGATACCCAGAAAAGTTCTCCTCCAAGGCATCTGCCCCCCCTTTTCTTTGACGTGGATTTAAAAGCGGCTCCTCATGTACAAGTACACAAATCCGAATACATGTACTACCACCACCAATAACAACAACATGTTAATCACTTACATGATTATTGCCTATTTGCATCTACTTTGTTTGAAGTTTAAGTAAGCAACTCTAATTGTTAGAAGCAGCGTATTTCGATTACTAATATTAAGCTATATAGCGAGAAAAACTGGGAATTCGAGTACATTGTATTTTAATCACAAAAATAGCTGTAAAATAACCATACTCACATACATGTGGTTTCGCCCTAAAATAACCGTAGCTATCTCAAAAATGTGAATATAAATGTTAATAACTCTGAAAACACTGTTCAAAAGCTACCAAATTCAGCCATGCTTTCTAAAATTCCAAAATGTTTACTATTTTTGTTAGGTTTTTCAAGTTTGAAAATACTGTTTAAATAATAATTTGAGTTAAAAACATTTATTCTATTGAAAAACAGTAATTTTTATTAAATGTAGGTATTCCTTTAAGTACTTTTCTGACCTTTTTACTCATTTACACATCCAGCAATAAATTTCATGCATAACACTTAGTTTCAAAATTTAAGTATATTCGAGTATACGCGTTTCAAGTATCAAGTCTCTTTAGGCAAGGATTCTGCAGTTACTAAAATTTGACTCTTTCTTTTTTGCTTGAGAGTAAACATCTTTATATTCGTTTGAAAAATGTTTTAATAAAATTAAATTTTAAAAAATACAATAAAATGTATTTGACTCTTTTAATAAAAATAATTGCAAGATAAAAATAATCCTAGAAACAAAAATTTAAAAATGCAAAAAGGGATAAAGTCTCCCGTATTGATATAGCTAAAAAGTAAAATAAGTAAATGTATCAAATTTCTTGAGATCGAAGTAATAAATATTGCATTTTTATTTTAAATACTTATGCGTTGGCAGTGAGAAATTCCCATTGTGTACACAAATTAATTTTTGACAGAATAAGAATCACTAATCCGCACACCAAAATTAAATGTATTTACTTTTAGGATTTCGAAAAGGCTTTCTTATAATCATTTATCATCGTTCCTTCCGACTGAATTATTTATTTTATAATAGCAACATCTGTGAACAATCAAGTGAAGCCAATTTTTTTGAAACCGATGTAAATTCTTTAATTATATTTTCTGGTTTTTGGCCTTCATCTTTAGCTTTATCAAACATGAGCTTTTCATTTTGTTTTACATTTGATTACGCGGATAAAAACATGCTAGTTCTTTTTTAATTTATCAAACGGATATATTTTTTAAATTTATATTAGTAAACTATGCTCAAATGAACTTTGGAGGGTTTGTAAATTAATTCTGACACTTCCTTTGTATTTTCGCTCTTTATATACATGAATTTGCATACTTTAAACGAGGTAAATAAAATCGCTGAAAAAATTGAATTAACTTTTTCTGGCATGTTTATAACCCGCGGGAAATCAAGTTTACGTTCAGGTTTTGATTGCATGCCAGAACTGGAAATACTCGTCGCCACTCTTTGTCAAACAAATATTTATGAAATCATCGAAGCTCTTCGGGTACAAAGGAATATTTTAGAATAAATTTATAAAGTATATGACATAAGTAAAACTAATGTAACTGTTGAGAAAAATACTGTATGAGCTAAATGAAATGTTATCATTAAACACTTACAAGAAACTGTTGTTTAAAAGATTAAATAATTAGAACTTTGTAAAATAACACACATGAGAGATACTTAACTCAATGAGAACGCACGTTTCCAGCAAATCTATTTCGCTGTTCATTAGCTGATTTTCAGCTAATAAAGGATGAAAAATTTTCTCCCAAAATATGCACACTGATTGAGAAGTGCGTCATATGTATTCTATTTTGCAAAGTTTTCATTCAATGAAATATTATTAGGTATTAACAATATTAAACTAAGTAGTTTAATATTTTAAACCAATGTTATCTATATATTATTAACATATATTAAAAGTATATAAAACTTTTATAGATGATAGACAGAAATATTCTTTTAAAAAGATTATTTAAGTGGGATTCTGATTTTTTTTTTCAATGGCAAGAGAAAAAGACAAACTCTTACAGAACGCAAACAGGAATAACATCAAATTCTATAAAAGTTAGAGGAAAAAGTCAATATCTCATCAGCAGATGTCTAGCACTCCAGTATCTTGTTATCTCGGAGTCCCCTTGCAGAGCCGAGCATCCCAACAAATGGCCCCTGTCCATGATTTTGCCCTTCCCCCAAAGTGGGCAATTTGGGCTTTTTAAAATTGCAGTAGTACAATACAGGTAGGCAGCCAGGCAGTCATGGCCCACTGCAAGTCTAAATTCTGCCACAGCTTTTTCGCGGGGTTTATCAAAAACACCCTGCTCCAAGTTGCTCTTCCAACTTCTTGAACACATGCGAGAATTGAGCAATGCCTTCCAGCTTTGTCTCATTAGATTTTTTAAGTAAAGTTTTGTGGGATGGAAGGACTTGTAAGCACATGGCTGCTGAACTATTTGAGTGCCCTTCTTAACCAGCAATGGATTCTGAATTGCAGTTGTGTAGAAATGTTGATGAAATTAAAATAATGAAAATGAAATTTATATACCCTGAACAGCGTGTATTTTATATTTTTGCCAGATGTTTTACATGAAAAATGCTGTTCATGAGATCAAATTTCACCCCAAACCGTTTTTCTAATAGATTTTATTTTAAAAATTTTGTGAGTACCAATTCCGGTATTAATGCATCCTTAATACAAAATCAGTTATGATATTTTATCGAAACTATTATTTCATATTGATTGCCTATCAGGTTCAAGCATACCTAACGTGTTCAACCTTTCAAAATATTAAATTGAAAATCTTATATTATTTGAAGGATATGGAAAGCAAACTTTAATGCCTAGTCGTAATATTTAGTTATCACTAGACCACGGATTATATGCACTTAAAAAAGGTCAAAATATGCATGCAAATAGGCATCAAAAAATCTAAAAATCTGCATTAAAAATCTAAAAATATGCACTCAAATTCTAAAATTATGCAAAAGTAAGACATCAAACGGATGCCACTGCACAGTACTTATAATATTTCGCTTTTGATGGTTCAACTTTTTCTGGTACTTAGGCCACAATAATTTCAATACCCCTCACAATTAATAAAATTATTTATTTTATTCACTGCCAAAAATCCTAAATTTTTATTTGAAATAATGTTCAATTTCTCACAGATTTCTTCTCCTAATGACTCTGGAATGTTACCAACGCTTTCCTGTACTTTTACAACTTGACATATTGCATCACTCAGTAGCAGATTTTGAGATTCTATTTTCGTGCGTGTTTTGGTTATCCATAGACTTTTTCGGAGGGACATATCAAAATTTTCAGAATAAAATACAGCGGCATTTAACCAGGTGCCCCATCTTGTCAATACAGGCTGCGGTGAAAGTGGGATTTTGGAATACCTTTCTCTGTATATTTTAGTGCGCAAAGAAGCTTTCAAGAATACTTTCTTCATGCAGGATAGCATTTTATTCACAGGGGCGTATATTTCTCATCTTTTTTCTTCTACTCTGTATACATTTATGTGGGGTTATACAAGTAATATCTATGGTATTTGGAAAAAAACTTCAAGTGCTGATACTGCTTTTATCATATAAGCTGCTGTGTGAGCAATAAATACTAACACGTTAACAGTCATGTCTTTTTTAGGCCACAATAATTTCAATGAATCCTTAAAGAATCTTGCTATGCTAGAAAATAACTTATTTCTGGTACTTTGCAAAAAATGAGATTTGGACGTGATGGGGCAATATCTAGCTTTCGACAAACTAAATGTGCTACGTAACAGTCATTTTTATCTGTTGTTTCATCAGCGCTAATCCATATGCAGCTTGTTCTAAT
Source organism: Cheiracanthium punctorium (assembly GCA_038373885.1). NCBI lineage: Eukaryota > Metazoa > Arthropoda > Arachnida > Araneae > Cheiracanthiidae > Cheiracanthium > Cheiracanthium punctorium. The sequence goes on from JAWZYV010012428.1 coordinate 56,699, forward strand.
ATCATCGTCGAGTAAGCATCCAGGTAATAATTGCTTGGAACCTGAGGTTGTATAAATTTTTCAAAGCGTGGGACTTAAAGAGTTAAAGAAAAAAAATACTGAAAGGAAGGTAAAAAAAGAATTGCGTATTCAAAGCTAAAGAAATTCAAATATGCACAGGGCCCAATTTTGAAAATTCTTGACAATAAGCACAACTCGGGATGGGGGCCCCGTAACACTGATGTAGGCAGCGTAGAATTTGCAAAGGTAAATTACAGTTTAACTGTGCCCTGCTGTCAAAAGTCTGCACTCCTCCCCCCCCCAAAAATGGCGGCCGTCTATTATTTTTCATGATGAATTTAGCAAATTCAAGCAGTACATAAAATACCATGAAGAATTTACAACATTTTTCAATCCCTGGTTATAAATTCCATCTAGTCATAGAGCAGATGGACAAGTTTAAAATATTGTTGAAAAAATTTGAAAAATATATAAAAATCTGCTCTTGAAAGAGATAAAGTTAAGAAAAATTGAATTGGGATTTTGTTTGTGGGGGGCCCCCAACATTCGGGGCCTTAGGCCCGGGCCTACTGGAAAAAGCAGGGCCTGAATATGCATGCAACAGATCAAATACGCCATTTTATGGAAAATCACCAGAAACACCTGGAATATGCAAGTGCACATTCAAATAAGCGATGATCATAATTTGATTCAAATAAGAATTTTGCATATAATCCGCGGTCTAGTTATCACTGACTTACTGATTCAATAACTGTTAAACATTTCCGGTTTTACCATCCAAGAACAAAACTTCCATCGCCTTTTCTCAAAAAAAAAAAAAAAATGAAAATGTTATGCTCGAAAAACATAATAAAATGCACACCGTGGCTTGAAGTTTTTCATAATTATCTAAAAAAGTTGACCTACAAAAAAATCTGAAAATCCACTGTTTTTCTCAATACTTTCCTTAACTTCAGGATCAGTTAAAACTGACGCATCAATTTAAAAGTCTTATTTTCAAACGCACTGATTCCCTATATTTTGCTAATTTCAGTACGAATTAAATTGTTTTTTGAAACTATCCACATTTTTGTTTGGATAGAAACTTCTATTCAGATTTATAGTTGAACCCTTTTAATAGAATGCATAGGCGAACAAAACAAAAAACGGTGGTTTAACGGGAAAATTATTTTCTAGAATGGCCGAATTTCCCACTTGTAACAATTTCTATTCCGAGTTTGCTTTCCCAGGTAAATCTGTTTACATCCTAAGATAATATACTAAGACCCTAGGGGGGGATTTGTCACGAAAACTTATTCTATTAAACGGAATAATCCATTATCCAGGACCAAACTGTCATATAACTACTGCTTGGTGCATCGGAAATTTCTTTAAATGATGTTTCGCTCAGACGGATACGGATGTTTTCATCTTCGAATATCCGTGAGTATCAGTACGGATATTCGGCATACCTCTACTAGTAGAGTAGAGTACCCACTCTTCTTACGGGGAGAATTTTTGCACACTTATTGACGCTTATTGAACTGGACCAGAACTCATACATCGTTTTACTTATAAATTTACATTAACATTACAACCGCTAACATTAATAATAATAATAATAATAATAATACAACTTTGGAGTGACTCCACTGGACTTTCAGACACCGTACCGTTACCGAGTGTTTAAATAAATTTGAATCTGTGAATAATTCAGTACAAAACAAAAGTGAAAATTATAATACAGTGTTTGAATATTTTTTACCCAAATTCGTATGTATACCAGATTAATATAATATATTAAAAAATAAATTGGTATTTTTTCAACAATCAACTAACTATGCAATTACCTGGAGGATCTAAGTGCAAATATTTTAATCTAGGCTGTATTGTATAAGAATATTTTTTGAAGCCTTCTAGAATACTGTAACTACTACACCTATCAAAATCTATAAAATATGTGAGACAGACATTTAAAAAATGTGTATCTAATTTGAGCTCAAGCGAATAGACCCTGTAGACATTGCCGCTATTTCAATAGTTTGCGTTTATAGGCCATAATGTTATAAAATTCATTTTGCCTGGCCCTATACAAAAACTTTAAGACATGCGCATACCAAAATCTATAGAAGTTATTTGACGGTGACTTGTAATATACATACCTAATTTGAGGTTATTCGATTGCACCATTTAGACACTAACACACTTTAAAGATATTTGCGTCTTAGGCCGTAATTTAATTTTCTAATTACACACTTAATCTATATTAGCAAATGAAACCTATGTCCACTAATGTGTTCTATCGGACTAGAGAGATTTTTGGACTGAAAAGACCGCTAAAAAAGTGGGGACGAGTGGATTTCAAAGTTTTTAAGTTACCAGAGGCTTTCTCTCTATCGTTTTAATAGGCATCTGTGCGAAATTTCAAGCCTATCGATCGAACTGTGTGGATTTGTAGTCCGGACAAAGAAACAAACAAAAAATCTTTCACCTTGATGTATAGTTTGAAACTTGTGCAATGCAAATGCAGGGAAATGCGCAACTGCAATGTAAAGTTAAGTAATAAAACTAAGAATTGTTCTTAATAAGGGGCAATATCCAATGAATAGATACGTTCTAATGTCCGTCCTTTTAAAATCTCACTATAGGACATTGTGTATGCTAATGTATTCAACAATTGAATAAAAATAATGCTCATTTGAAAGCGTACCTTTTGAAACTGAACGAAAAGGAATTTGTAGCAGACATGAAATATTTCAAATCGTGAGATTTTAATGATATAGACAGCTGTAAAGTCGTTGAATACAAAACAGCCATAAATGACTGCGAAACTATTTCTGTTGAAACATTAAGCATTGATTAGTGAGTAATAAATTATGTTGATGCGCCCGTGTACTCTTAAAACGCATTCTCTTTATATGTCTCTCATTTCCACTCTGGTGAATGTTTGTCTATTATTTTATGTTGGTCAACAAAATAATTTTTTTTGCAAAGCTTATATTTCTTCTACAGCTTTTTTTTTTCTTTATAAATCTCTTTCATGCAGTTCTGAAATCTTTTTTTCCTGATTATTGCATTAAATTAACAGTTTTGTTTTGCTTTCTTTTCAGCCTCAAATTTATATTAATATAACATATTTCAATTGTATGAAACATTCGGGAACTTTAGATAGCTTGGAAATATAAAAAAAGTGCATTTTTACAAAATGTATTTTTCTGTGTAAAAGAGAATACCTTTTTTAACCTCATAAATATATGTTAAATATATAAAAGAGTAACTTATATAGGTGAAAAAATGATCCTCTCATACTAAAAAATTATAATATTTAAATAAGTATTTCTCTCTTTTTAATAATTTTTAAAAAACAATATATAATTATAAAAGTCTTTGGATATTGTATATATATTTTTGTATTGATTGTAACTTATTAAATCATAAGTTGCGAATTCATCTATAGAAAAATATCTAAAAGTTCAGAATCGTTAAAAACCCTCACAGTGTTTTTTAATGCATTTCACAAAAGGAAACAGTCATTAGTTCTGTCAATATCAGCGAATTTATTAAGCATAAACACTTCAGATGATCACAAATATGCCTTTTTTCATTGCTTGATTAAATGCATACAGACTCTCTATCCTGGATATAACCACGCACGCAGTTTTTAAACAGTAACTTTATTTGAAAGCCATACAAATTCATATTTTTGTTAAATGAGGTCTAGGAACAATTTTTCAAGTACTACCTCTGAAAAAGTATTCAAATGTAAATGAAATTTCGGTGTTCGGTTCCATTTATAAAGTACCGTTGTTGATATCAGGAAAATCTTATACGGTATAATAACCATTTAATATTCTTTCTCAGATCTTATACTTTTCAAGAAACTAATTGGATATTTTCAAAACAACAACTAAAAAAATAGAAAAGAAAGAAGAAATTTCGCTTACACTCGATTATTCTTTAAGTACTTTTTTCCCCATTTTTAGTATTTTTTAAAAATTTTTGTCTGAGCTTTGGGACAATTAGAAATTAGATATGGTTTGCCATAGGACTTTTGATTTCTTCACTGTACATAAAAATGTAAAACATATAACGATGCATCCTCATGAGATAGTAATCATAATGAAAATAGAAATTCTATACCTAGTTTCCGCAAAAATCTATTTTTTAAAGATCCTGTTCAGTAATATGACTTCTTCGAGCATAAACAACGTAACTGCTTTTTGTAATTGAATGCGAGACCAGAATTTATCGAATGAGTTGGCTAAAGCTAATTTATTTGCATGAAAATATATTTGATGATTATAATACATATTATTATAGCACTGCATATTCTCAAAACCATACGTCTTCTCATTTAATACTTTTCAATAAAAATTGTTTAATGCTGCTAATACATGATTTACATTTTTTCACCATATAGCATATGTGACTTACGAGAGAAAGAAAATTCAAAATATTGCATCATTATAAATACAAAGTACTGCTTCATAAAGTTTCATAAAATGTATTTAAAAACAAAAATTTGTGCAGTTTTTCTGTGATCATACTATGCATGAACAAAGTTTTATATGTTATATACTTTAACAACTTTTGGTTTCATAGTATATTGATAAAATATTGGTATAAAGTTTGTACAATATGTATGACTACTTTTCATCGTTTAGAATCTTTGATACGAGTTTATCTCTTTATCTGTATCTCTCTTAATACGGAACTTTGAGTTTACAGGGGTTGGACTCTACTAAAATCGGACGGAGCACTTTATTATGGAGGTACTTAATTTTTAGACTAACATTACCTCAAAACAAAGTGCAAAGTTCACAGTTTATTTTATTCATATATATACTTATGAATTATGATTGAGGCATATCCTATACTCCCATATTTAATAGTTAATAATCAAAATTAGACTTTCAGCATCAGTACTTAAGCATTTATTTCTACTGAAAAAAAAATGATTAAAATCGAGCACATGATAATGCATATTAATATGCGCAAATCATAATGCTAGATTTTTCAGTATAAATGTTACACATTTCTGTTCTTATTCAAAAATATATAGTCATTTATTTTTAACGCTTTCACATGCATTGGTGGTGAACGGAATGATTTAACATTCATCTAGATTTGTGCAAATGAAGTGACCTCACCATGGCACAGTGGTTATGTCACTGAGAACGGTAGAAGACCAAAGTGTGAAGGTCCCGGGTTTGGGTCCCACCGCGTGGCAGTCGATCTAACGGCCTGGAGTTTTTGTAGGTTCTCTCCAGATGTAACGTGAATACGCGTGAAAACTCTTTAGAAAATCCTTCTACCAAGGCAACAACATCTTTGGCAGATTGCCCTTGCGTAGCGTTGCCATATTCACACAAATAAAATGTGCAAAAGAAGTATGCGGCTAACGATATTTTAGAAAACACTGTAGTCTGCAGTCTCATTCGCTATTCTCTCTACATTCAGCAGTCTTTCAAATTATGGATGCCGTTTAAGGAAATATATAGAAATTCATTTCATAGAAAATATCGGATCTCGAAGAATAAAAGACTGTTAGTAGATGGAAAAGTTTTTCTTAGAAAATATTATATCACATTACAAGCGCTACACAATGTTTTAGTTCTTCACATTTATCTTCCCTAGGGAATACTTCGCATGTTGCTTTTTAGGTAAACATCCGCTTACCTCAGTGCAGAGAAAATGTGCTCATAAAAATTGATGTAGTGAAAGGGTAAAATATATTTTAAAAAATTTTATGTGTTCTAACAATAGGGTATGACGAAATAAAATAGACAGGCATTTCTTTTTGGGCAAAAATATAAATATTTTTTTAATAATATTTCTTTGTTAGCCTACATTTTGAGACATTAACTGGAAAAATTTATATTCATCAAAAGTGCATTAATTGCATTTGGAAACAGAAGATTAACTTTTATCTGCTTATTGAATTCATGAACTTTTCTTGTGCCTCCAAAATAGTTTCGAGAAACTAATACATTCTTGGAGAAGTTTTGTTTTTATTTCCAATTTAGAAAAGGCCTAAATAGCTTGTTATCAGAAATAAGAGTTTTTATGAATACTTTTCTTTCTGTTTAGGTTTTTGCGATCTTGGGGTAAAATGGTTGCACAGTTAGGCATAGTTAATAATATTTTGAGACATTTTCTAATAAACTTTTTGAGGAACATAAATGTTGCTTAATAATGTCCGAAAATTCAGGATAAAGATTTCACTTAAAAGCAAACTATTTATAATGTTGATCAAAAAGATGTGCCTCCTCATTTATTTCACCGTACACAGAAACAACGACGTGTCACTATGCAATGTTAATTTTTAATAATCATAATAAATAAATTTCAGTAATTATAATAATCAAATTTCAATCATTTGTAAGTCATAATAGGGAATAAATGTAATTGAATAGTGTAGCAATGTTTTGGCTTTTTAAATCTATTACCCACTTTACCCCATCTTTATGGAAAAAGACATTTTTAATAAAAATTTTGCATTAAAAAAATGCAGTTACATGAAATATTTCCAGTGCGAAGAGAATGAATGCATTGCATGTAGTAACCCGAGAAGTTACATGCTTCATTTTAACAGTAACATAAATCGGTCAAGAACTAATAAAATACCAGTTTAAAACTCATTTTTCCCCATGCCATCTTTTAAAAATAATACATACTTTATTCACAGATTTATTAAATAGTCTGCACAAGGTTTCTTAAATAAATGGAGAGTCAGATTTATTCAAATAATTGTTAACATAAAAATAATATCTTAATTTAATAGAATACGTTATTCGTTCTCCCTGTAACTTTCACTCAGGAAAATGATTTGCTACATTTCTATTTTTAATTAAAATCTTGGAACAAGTTAAACAAAACAAAAATCCAATGTAGTGAAGACGTAAACAAACAGAACTTTCTCTAGTTTTCTGATTTAATTAAGATATTTATTAATTCTCATGCGTGTCATATACAGTATATTACTTTTGCTTTATTTAAACTTTATACGGCTTGTTACGGCTGAGAGTGCATAGCAGTTCTGTAATAAAATACCTGTTTAAAGCTCATTTTTATATCTGTATTCTAAATAATATTCTAGGAATTAAAATAATGATATAGGAATAAAATAATAGACATTTAAAAAATGACAATTTTATATAGGACTCTCACGTACGACTTTTACAAACAATCATCCCCGTACTACACATACTAAATGATGCAGGCTAGTTGTACGTGGTACATTTATTTAACCATACAAAACTAGTTACGTTTTTGCAACTAAACTAAACAGTAAGGAATACAAATAATTATGAACATTTTATGAAAACAACAGCTTTTAACTTTTAATAAAATGTTGCTAAGCTCAGTATTAATTTAACTAAATGATAACCAGATCAGAAAAAAAAAATTGATTAATAACAGCTCTTCTTTTGCATCGTTTTCCAACACATTTCATTTGTAAATTTATGTAATATTCATCAAAGCACACTTTGGCTCGGATAAAAATCTATCTGTATAGAAAGACCCCTTTTGACAGTGTTGTTAAAAACAACCAAAAATGCAAAAAATCAGGAAATAAGTTGCATCTGCAACCCTGCGCAGAAAAAAGATGATTTTGGAGAGCCGGTAGCTGAGAGGTTATAGGCCTGCCTTTCTCTCCGCTAATCGTAAAAAGGATACTGTTATGGGTTCAATTTATACTCATCACCGGTTTGTTTGTGTGTTTGCCCTGTGAAAATTTATTTTCCTTTATATGCCCTAGTAAAAACTGTTGGTCACTTTATTCGACGAGGCGTTAGAAGCGGATATTGAAACAAAGCCTGCAAATCCGTAAACAAATATTTCCAATTACAACAACAATAAATGGATGTCTTTCATTTTGAAATACATCCACATTTTCTTGGTGAAAAATGCATTAATGGATTGATTACCTACATAATAGGCAATGTAGTATCATATATTCCGTAGATAATAATACGAGTAATGATTAATGTATTTTTTTTCTTTGCGAGATTTTCAGCTGTTTCACAAAAATATCAAGCTTTGATTTCGATCAAACAAAAGTTTTCTGAAAATATTTTTGAATTAAAGAATTTATTCAGTTGTAGATTCTTGGCATGCTGTAATTTACATATTATTCATTTTTTCAGTTATACTTGATATTATATATGTATATATGTATGTATGTGTGTCTGTGTGTCTATATATATATATATATATATATATATATTATGAAGAAGAACTTGCTTTAAGCATGTTACAAATCACGTATAAAGAAAATACTTTTCAAAATGTGCTAGGTTTATGAACATAGTTTAAAGTTCTCTTAGTAATATTATTTTTATTCTTTTATTCTTGTAAATTGGAGAATATAAAAGTTCCTTAAATAATAAGATTAAAAAAAAAAAAAGGTGTATCATTTATTTAATTTTTTCTCCTCTTGTTAATTAAGCTACGGTAATCAACATAAAGAAAGATTTATCGTGAATTTTATAAACATCACGGAAGTGATTTTAACTCATAAAACATTTCTAAATGAAATATTGTTTTAATTAAAACTGCATGGTGATATATGATAGAAAAGAGAGACGAAAACTTTAATTTTTCAATTAAATGAATCATATTTTTTTCAACAGTTACTGAAGTTATTTGACACTAGCAAATACTATTAAAAATGAGCCTTATTATAATTTTTCTCCGAGACCAAAATTTTTAATTAATGTATGATCATTATTTTACAAACCTTTTCAGGTTTTTAAAAATATTTATTTTATTTTATTTTTTGATAACAAGAAGAATATTTCATTTTGAAAATTATGCAGATCTACTCAGTAAGAGAGTTTTCTGGTATAACTAGATTTAGTTTAAATCACTTGAAATTATAAGTGCTGGTCCTCGAGATTTTTCTTTTTTGTGTGGTTAAAGTTGGCTGTTAAGCATCAATAAAGACATCTATTATAAAAAAAAGTATCTAACTTGTAGAAAAGAAACACATACGTTACAATTCGCACTTAGTTAAGTTCATTTAACCCCTTTCACCGAAATTAAGATGAATTTTATAGCTCTGATGTGTGTAGATGGAGGTAAACATTATCTAGATCGAAAGAAGAATATCGGAAATTTTCAGAAATTTTTGGACTTTGGATTTGAGAAAGAGAGATTTTATCAAGAGGTATGGCTCTTTCAGGTCTTCATATCAGTTGTCCATTTGTACAATCCCATCTTTCTTTCAATGTGCAACTTTACAGCACAATATTTGGACAAACACAAACATCCAAGGGTGAATGGAAATCGAAACTAAAACCTCATATTCGCTGGTGACATGTGAGCCAACCCTCGCAACAATGACGCTCAGAAAACTTCTTGCGGTTGCTATATTACATAAATCTCATTTATTTATTATTTCAGTTATACTAATAGTTTTGTTAATATTAAAATGGAGTTCTACTAAATTTTTTAACTTAATTGAACTTAACGAGACTTATTGTTTCTTGAGCAGAAAATCATTCATTTTGGGATGAAATATAGCTTCTTTTCGACTGTACCGTCACCAAAGCGTTGCTAAAAATACGTCGGTAGGTTTGGTCGTATTTTTTGTAGTTTTGCTAAAAATGCTGCTGTGGAATTTACTCCAATGGATAATCACATTTTCTAACTGTCATAAAGCTAAACTAGCTAACAGATAATAATTAAAATTTAGCAAAAATTATAACTCTTACAATTGGTTTAAGTATAGATATCGTTTGGTAATTAATGAATGCGGATATGTTCGCTATGGCTGTTGTTTATTGTTAATAGTGCTTAAAGTTAGTTTCTTCGGATTAAAGAAAATTTTTCTCGTTTTAAAAGATTAGAATTGTTACTTTCCTTTATAAAAGGGTATCCATTAAATAATACTTTTTTCATATTCTTAACCCTTAACTGGAAACATGCAGTCTTTGAAACCACTGTGCATACGTTTCCATCCTTTAGACCACATATGGGCAACCTCCGACCCGTGGGCCGGATCTGGCCCATCCTAGATCTTGATCTAACCCGTGGAACACATCAAAAATCCATATGAACCATTCAAATAATAAATCCCATTATAAATCCCAATTATGCGGGTGCGAATTCGAGTAACATTCTAAAGTTTGGCCCGCCACTTTCCAAAGGTTGCCCATACCTGATTTACGCAAAAATGAACTTGTCCTAATTAGTTGTCATTCGATCTAATCACTCTGCTATTGCTGATGCCTTCTATTGCCTTCCCTATTGCTGATGTAATTTTTTTCGGCCCACTTTTTCATGTAATTCTTTTCGGCCAAATACTTATGGTTGGTTCGTCGAAGCGTGTACGCTCTGGCAACAGGGACTTGGACAGGACATTGTAATGAGCAATTTTGAAATATTTTGTGTCTCACATTTTAAAAGCCAAACTTTTTGCTGTAAAATGGAAATTTTGGTCATATTAATTCATTACTATTAAATAAAAATACTTTCGTTCAATATTTAATGATTTATTTAACAGTTTTGTTCATTTCAATTTATTTAGCAATTTTTAAACTGCTAGAAGTCAGACAAACTACATGTTTTCGCTTGAGTGACATTTTTTCACGTTTCCTCCTTTCCTCAGGGTTACCTCTGCCTTTGGTGATTTTAAAGTAGTCATGGTGAACTGATGACAGCATGCATAAGTGTGCGAAATTCATTTTTGTGTGACATACGTCACGAATTTCGTCAGCCGCCAGAGGATACCAAAAAAAAGGGGAAAATTTTATATATGTAGTACAAAAACCTTGTATTTTCTAACTTAAATTCGCAGTTAGATAGTTCTTTTTTCTCCTTCCTAATATTGTCTCGATGTGCTCGGTAGGTTCCCCTTTACTGTTTTAAACGGAAGAATATAATGCCGCGTGACACATTTTAAAGTTATAGTTTGAAAAAAAATTATAAGAAAAATGTATAAATATTAATCAGTTTTTATTTGTTAAATGCATTAAGGTATTGAAAAGTAACATTGCTAAAGTCATTGATAAAAGTAAATTTAAAATGTGCTATCATTGCCTTTTTTCAGAGTGCTATTTTCAACTTTTATTATATATTGCGTAATATAATTTATTTCAGAAAATTTCATGCACTGTGTTTTAAATTTTATTGTTGAAACAACTGAAATTAAGCAGATGTTTATAAGTGTTTTTTTATTTAAGAAATACACGTTGTTTATTTCAATAGCAATTTTGAAATTATCACTGCGTTTTTAAAAATCATCGGGCATAAAATAATCTAAAGAAATAGTAATCATAAAAGAAATATTAATGAGTACAGAAATATTTTTTTTACTTTAATTGTCTTTCTTATTTGATAATTTTCAGATTATAGCCTTTGTAACTATTTTCGATTAATGGTATTGCGAGTTCGTGCCAAAAACAGTTTCTAACTGTTTCAAAATTGGGGCTCATAATGTATTTTAAATAGAGTTCATTCAAATAATTTTTATTAAAAACCCCTTGAATGCATTTCGCTGATTGGTTAATCAAATTATTTACTTTTCTGTGCATTAAGGAAATATATTTAACCATCATTAAGCGTTCAAAATGTTACTGAGAATAAAATGCGAAGTTCAGATTTTAATTTTTCTGCAGAACTTGAATGTTTAGCTTTGTTTCTAATTATTTGAGTTGTTATTATTGATATTTTTTAGTATTTATGTTTATAGGAAATCTTGTTTAATTTGTGTCAAAAAATTAGTCACTCAAATTATCAACCTTTCAGCGGCATTCTTGTTAGAAAAGAAATGGTTTTTCATCCCAACCTAATGCGTATGTGTGCAACTATGTCCAGTTATAAATTTACGTTGGAAAAATAAACCTTGCCCGACATCCGGACGGAATTTTAGTATGAGCTTTTTCGTAGAAAAATGTTGAGAACCACAGGCTTAGAGGGGCGAGTTTTTCTGTTAGTATCGAAGAGAAGCTCTTTGACGGGCAAAGATTTTTATAATTTTTTAGGACTCCCTAATAGCTCTCTATGTAAAGGCAATTATGTAAGGGATATTGAACGAGAGATAGCAGGCGTTATGCCCATTTTTAGCTACGCGCCATCCTGAAAATGACTTGCAATTGGCGTAAGCATCAGTTTGAAGTGATAAGGAGTTCTGTTGATGGTATCAGTAATAGTCAAAAGCTTAATGGTTAAGAATACCGATCTAAAAACATTTGATCGTGATCAAATTTTCGGGTCCAGAACAATGGGTCACTCCATTTCGGAAGTAGTGCAGAAACTCGTATTTTCACACAGCACTGTGTCAAGGGTGTATTTTGAGTATGTCGAATCTGGAAAAAAAATAAAACCCTGACAGGATCAACTGTAGCGGACATCAGCTAGTCGATGACCAAGATCACCGGCAGCTAGTATTTATTGTAATATCGGACAGACAAATCAATATGAAGCAGATCACCCGTTAATTTAACGCTACTGCACAGCGACGTGCAAGTTGCCACACCATGCAAAACCATCCCTCAATGGGCTACAGGAGTAATCGTTCTACAGGAATCTCTAGACTGACTGTGCAAAACAGGGCGCAACGATTAGCATGGGTAAGGGAACATCACTAATGGACTGTTGAGATGTGGAGAATGTTCCTGGAGAGTGGAGTCGAGATTAACTTCGGTGCAGGTCGATGGCATAGTATATGTACGGCGTGCACCACATAAAATAGTGGATCCTTTCTGCCAGCAGGGAACTTTTCAAGCTGTCGGGGGTGGAAATCTTGTCTGTGGAGTGTTAACAAGGACTGAAATGGAAAACCTGGTATTTGACACCGTCTCTCACTTGTGAACGTTACCGTGGTAGCCTTCAGGACAATCTGCTCTCGTTTCTTCGTTTTCCACAGCCCACGACAAAGATTGCCTTTCAACAAGAAAATGCACTGCTTAATTGTTTCCGAATTGTAGTGAAATGGTTGGAGGAACATTCTAAAAACCTGCAAGTGTTTTCTAGCCCATGTAGTTCACTCGGCCTCAACCCCATAGAGCACATATGAGAAGCGATTGAGAGAGATGTTTGAGGCACCGTCCACTTTCTCCCTAAAATTAATGAATAGTGGGAGGTTGTTCGGAAGTCGTAGATAGGTACGTCTTCCCATTGCTTCCAGAGTCTTGTAGAGTCCATGCCAAGACGAATAGTAGCTCTCATCAAGGTGAAAGGTGATGCTATACGTTACTAGACATGAATCCCTAATCCAATTACTCTTCAGTGTATATGTATGCAGTATGCATAGGAAAAACCGTTTAACCTGAAAATACTTGTAAACGGAGAGAGCTGCAGTTATGCAAGTGACGTAACAGTATAGTAAAGAGACTCCGCTCGACCTAATGAAAAACGACAGCACCCGTAGTGGTCAAATTTGGAAGATAAGCTTAAGAAATCAAAACAAGAAGAGATAGAGCAGAATTTCCAGTTAGAAAGTTTTAGAGCACCAATTAATTAGTTCGTAACGACACATGGTTCTCCCCAAAAATTCTCACCTGTATATCCAAAAATGTCCGAAATCAATTCACTCCACTTTGTGTAAACGTTTGAAAGGAATAGCCAAAGGTATGAAGAAATAATTACATCTCATTGCAAATAAATAAATATTTACATCAATACTGATAAAATAATAATATAAAAACCCGCAAAGACAAACTGTTACATATTGATAAAAAGTTAATGTTAAGTATGTTCGAAAAGTTCGCCATTGCTCAAGATCCTCGTTTGTATTCGTGTGAATAATTCAGCATGCACATTTCTCAGCATAGACGGTGTCACAGTATTGCAAGCATCTGCAATACGACGACCTAGATCCAGCCGACTTTTACGTGGAGTTGCAGAAACTAGGGATGGACGCGAGACGCGAGAATTCTCGCATTATCTCGCGTTCTCGCATTGTCTCGCGAGACGAGAAAGAAAATATTTTGCGAGACGAGGCGCGAGACGAGACAGAGTCTTGTCTCTCGCGAGATTTCTCGCGAGAATTCTCGCATTTTTTTCCGTCTCGCATAAATACGATCTGAAAAGCGACAATTTGCCTGAAGCCTCTACCGTTTAACTTGCGTCTCCTTCGTTTTCGGTCTTGGTATACTATCAGCACTCTACAATACGCACAAACACGTAACATTTAAAATTAGAACAGACGAGAGATATACAAAACACACAAAAGAGAGGATAAAGAAAGAGGCGGAAAAAAAAGAAAACAGAGAAGAGTTGAAAGAAAAATAATAAGTAAATAGGAAAGGCGGTACGGTATGTTCAAATCTGACCACTTTTAGACGGGGCCCGGGGCATTAAGTTTGGGGCCCCCCTTACTATCCCCTTTTTTACGCATTAGGCCCCTTTACTGAGCCCCCCTTTTTTAAGCATTTTAACCCAGTTTTGATCACTGTTGTACTCGAAAATTGCATTTCAGTTAACTGTAGTTTTTGTATTTTAATCAAATCGTATTTATCACCCCAAAAAAAAATCTCTAACTTGATCTAGTGATAGACAATTAGGTAATACCTATATTAAAGAGGAAATTAAGTTTTTTCCCCACAATTACTATTTCAGTACATATGAATTTATAATATAGATAATCGGGATATATATGGGCCCCCTTTTTCTTCAGGGGCACCGGACTACCGCCCCCCCCTTGCCCTTGTGATAATCGGGTTTCGGGTATATCAGAGAGAGATTAGAAGTAGAGCAACTTGCATTCGCATTCATGCTTAGTCTGAGTAGGTTGAAATATGGTTGAATATCCTTGGTTGAAATATCCTTGTACCGATATTATCCTCAAACTTTCCCGCACGTTGCGGCGTGCGTAGGGGGGGGGGGCGCCCACCCTGGTGACAACTTTCTAGGGGCGGTTAAATCCCTATCGTTGGCCTATTTTAAAGAGATTAAAATGACATTTTTTATTCTTATACATTAATATCGGACGGAAAGAAATGCAAGCAATTTTTTTTAAAACTATTTCTCTTTTCGTTTATATTATCATGTTTTCCCTTACTTCGGCTTGCAAAACTTTTATAAATTTGTTTCCTCCCCATCATTTTATATTGCAGTTGGGTTCCTATTCTAAAATTATCTTCGCCTGTTAGATGTCTTTTCATTTTTTTTTTTTTAAATCCCCACTGGATATACATTAGGGGGATTATGGTTTAATTTTTCTGTAAGCAGGGCGAACATAACGACTGTAGTACTCTCGCTAAAAATTATTGTGGAAAAGTACAAAAGGATAGTTGTCAACAAATTAATTGTTCAGTAATTTAAAATATAAACAAAAAATAAGTCGTCTATTAACCAACTGAGATACTATAATGAAATCTAAAAATGCACACACGGTAATTTTATTGGAAATATTAGGCAAATACACTGCTGGCCACCCAAATTGCAACACCAAGAAAAACAAGAGATATCACAACAAAATTTATTGTGTAGATAACATGTTGACCAAGTAACAAATGATTAAATTTACAGCATTCTATGAAGCGTGGTTCCTGCCAAAATCAGTACCCAGAGTAGCCGCCGTTGTTGGAGATCACAGCTGCCACACGCCTCGGCATTGATTCAAAGAGACTTTGAATGTGTTCTTGGGGTACAGCAGACCAAGCAGCTTCCACACGTTGCCAAAGTTGATCTGGTGTGACAGCTGGGGATGAACTCTGGGTCAGTCGTTGAGCAACCATGGACCACATGTTTTCTATCGGCGAAAGATCCGGAGAGCGCGCCGGCCAGGGAAGCAATTCAATCTGGTGATTGACGAAGAACCCTTGGACAATGCGTGCCACGTGTGGCCGTGCATTATCCTGCTGAAATATGGCTGTTGGCAAGCCCTGAAGGTAAGAAAGGACAACTGGCTCCAACACCTCGGAGATGTAGCGCTGGCTGGTTAAAGTACCGGCAATGCGTACTAGAGGAGTGCGAGAGAGATATCCGATACCGCCCCATACCATAATACCCGGTGCAGGACCAGTGTGACGGTGCATAATGCAGCTGTTCAGCATCCTCTCTCCACGGTGTCTCCAGACTCGAATCCGACCGTCGTGGTGTTGCATACAGAAGCGTGACTCGTCAGTAAAGAGAATTTCATTCCATTCTGTCGTCCACATCCTTCTTTCATCGCACCATTGGCGGCGGAGACGTCTGTGGTTCCGCGTCAGAGGTAGACAAAGCAACGGACGTCTTGCGGACAGACCATTCTGCTGTAAACGACGTCGAATGGTACGCGCAGACACTGGATGATGCGTTACAGACTGAATCTGCTGTGATATGGTTCGTGATGTGACTGAGCGGTCCGTCACTGCCATGCGTACAATCTGCCTGTCATCACGTGACGTGGTGCACTGAGGTCGATGCGGTCGATCACGTCTGTCCGTCGTACCCTCCTGCACCCAACGATCACATATCCGCATCACAGTTGTTTGGTTTCGTCCAATACGACGACCGATTTCCCTGAAAGATAACCCACAATCTCGGTATGCCACTATCCTTCCTCTGTCAAACTCGGATACTTGATCAAAAGATGATCGTTGTTTCCTACGAGGCATAATTTATCGTTTTTTTGAAAAAAAAGCAAGAAAAACACAATTGCTGTACTTGAAACCGTCGAAATCTCCAAGCCTTAAATAGCGCTTTGAGGTGGCGCCACAGGCGCGCTTGATGTGCGTCTGCGCTGAAATTCTAATCATTTGCATATCTCACCTCAGCTAATGCATGTTGTAAATTTCATATTATTTGCATGCTTCCTTCAGGATGTTGCATTTACGATGGCCAGCAGTGTAATTATAATTATCGTTAATATAATCTTTTTTTCATTAATATAAAAATTACACATATTTTAGAGACTTGAAATTGACGTTAAAGTAAATAGTAGAGATTTAATAAAGACGTACTATATCCGCTTTATTCGCAATATTGCTATTAGGTGTACCGGGAAATAATGTCATTTACAGTAAATTCAAGCAAATAAGTTCTTAATTACCACAAAGCTTTGCCTAAACATAGGATTTGTATTTTTTATATTTCAACGCAAGATACGGATTTTATTTTATTTTATTTTTATTTTTATTTATTATTTTTTTTTTGAGAGTGTTGTAATCGATCCTTTTTAGAGAACTAATTTCAGAATGAAAATAAATTTATTTTTAGGTATTCGCGGGGGCTGTATTTTACATCAAGAATTTTATCGATATTTATTTTTTAGAGAGGAGGGATTTGTGAAAAGAACGTTCTGGTTGCCTACCCCCCCCTCCCTCCCTTCCGTTTCACAAGTTACGAATATGGATATTATATTATATATACATATGTATAGATATGCTGGACTTCCATGTGCTTTCTATCACTCCAGATTGGTATGTCGATTTTTCAGCGCTTTTTCAATTATTTTGATATCTTATTGTTTTCCTTTTTTCCTTATTTATAGTACGATAGAGCCTAAAACGTGTGGAGTGAATATCTCTTTTGATATGCCACACAACCGAAATCCTACTATTTTGTTTGTCTTTAATTATAAACTACTGGTTATGGCTCCTGACAATTGTGCCAGTGGTTATAATTCCCGTTCCATTCTCATTTGGCTCAGCATCTATTTTTTTTTCCACTTGTGGTTTGTAATTCTTGCTTCTGCTGTTATATATTTTTTCTTTCGGGGTATGTCATATTTGCAGAATATTTTGTGTTTTACTTATTAGTTATATATATACAGGGTGATTCTCTACTAGACTGCCGAACTTGGAGGGGAGTAGGGGGTGCAGAGACGGTTCAGAAAAACATAGTAATATATGGGCGGAAACGTCATCTTCATGTGCCTTTTAAAAATGCCTTTGGAAGAAGTGTTGAAGTGTGCGCCTCATTTCTTAACCAAGTTTCATAAACAATGGCTTTCCTCAGACAATTTCATAGATGTAATGAAAGAAACAATTCTGAAATAACAATTTTTATCAAGTGCAATCAGTGAAAGAGGGATTAGTTTTTGAAAAACCATAGACTTAACAACATTCGACGTCTTTTTACTTTAAAAACCGAATTTCAGTTTTTCATTTGTTGTCTTCGAAAATCTGTTTTCTTTCTTTTTTTTTGTGTGAGTGTGGGGCCCCGACAAAGGGTGGGCAGTCTGCAGGCAGTCGGACATACTGGCCAGTCCGACCCTGGTTTTGACTCTGCGTTGCGTATGCTTGTTTAGTTAATTAGCCAGATGACAAGAAAACGTGCTACAGGGCCGTCCACAAGGGTTGTGCTGTGGATGCAAGGCACCAGCGCCCGGGATTCATAGGGGCACAAAATTAGCACACATCAAAATTAGCATCAAAATCCACAATCCACAATCCAATAATCCACATCAAAATTAGCTTTATACTTCTTATCGTGTCAAAAAAATTAAGGGGGGAATTTCAAAATATTTTATAAATCATATAATTTGACAGTTAGTATTGCTATTCTGCAGCTTCAAAAACTAAAACACCATTTAAAAAGAGTCATTTACTGGTGCTTGACAAAAAACAACTGCTGCTTTGCTTGAAAATTTCCATTCTGACTAACTTTCCAATGCCCATTATCTCTGTCATCTTCACTCAACCCTAGGGAGAAAAAGACTTTCAGTAAAAGAATGGATAAAGACGTTGTTGCTGATTCGGTTCTGGGCAGATGTCGTTATCCATTTCCTGGAAAACTCGTGTGTGTGAAAGAGTATGGGCGAAAATCTCCAGTCTTGGTATATACCTCTAAAAGCGGCATTTTACACAGAACAATATCACCACCCCTTGTGGTAAAGTTCGAAAGACTGATGGGCTTTGCAGTAACAAACATGTAAAGCGATTAGTATTGTATAGTCGTTCATTTTTAAAGGATGAAACTTAATTGCTAGCACGTTTTCTCCATACATTCCAGAAAATTTTAAGTTTTCTTCACGCTTCCTTTTTACTGATAGAGGGGCGACGCATGGGGTGATCGTTAATTGCAGAAATGGGACAGTGGCTGCTTCCAAGAAAATTAGGACCACCCACACACCCTTTTTTAACAAGATGTTTTCACTGCATTCGCCCCAATAAAGAGATCAATGAAGAAAATTTACGATGTTTTAAGAGCTTGCTGTTTGCAATTTCCTTTTCAGGAAATACGATTTTTCTTACCATAAAAGAAAAGAAATAATTGCTTTTCTAAAACTTTTTAAGGGGACAAAGGGACTTTAGAATTGAAAACTATCATTTCTTAATTTTTAGTCTCAAAGTATACGTACAGTTGTTTAAAACAAAGGTTTGCATTTACATTAATACTAAAAATAAAAAATTAAATCTTTTTTTAAAAATTATGGTAATATCTTTAAGAAAAAATGGGCCATAAATATTTTTTTCAAAATATCTCATGTGCATTCCAATTTAATAAAAAGCTGTAATTTTTTTTAATAGTAAACTTGTAATGCATGTATGAACATAATTGTACATTAAATTTTCAAACAAACGTTATTTAATAGAGATATAGGAATTTAAATGTAACAGTAGGATGGAATTTGAAACAAACAAAAAAAAAAGCTTCATCTCACGTGAATTTATTTTTTATATAAAGCTTACCTTTGTCCAGGGGCGTAGCCAGGGGGGGGGATATCCGGAAATATCCCCACCCCCCGAAATTTTTGGATTAGTGATGAAATTCTGTCTATTTGTACACATAAAAGTTCATATCCCCCCCCCCCCAAATTTTCCTGGCTACGCGCCTGCCTTTGTCACACATAAAAATGAGTGCACAGATATGTTCATACATATATTGCAAATGTATATTAAAAAAAAATATGTCGCTTTTTATTAATTTTGAATGCGCATGGGATATTTTAAATAAAAAATAGAAGACGTATTTTTAACTGAAAAATATCAATTTTCATTTTAAAAATTATTATTATTTTTTATTTTTAGTTTCAATATAGATGCAAACTATTATGTTAGACAACTATGATTTTGTGTGAAACAACTATAGATACGATTACAAGTAAAATTTAAAATGGAAAGTTTTGAATATTTAACGTCCCTTGTCCCCTTAAAGATCATGAAATGTTTGCCTTTACAAACAGGAACAAAAATTTTTAAAAATTACATCTCTTTTAAGAAAGATGTATATTTTTTAACACCATTATCGAGGAACATTTTCTTCAAAAAACGTTCCTCAATGCCTGCGTTCTTTGGGGGGGAGGGGGCTCAGATCTTTCCAGGGAGTCTGATCCGTCCATAGCGTCCCAGCGCTACGGCCTTGTTGCGAAGTTTGTAATTTCCTCTTCAGGCAATACGATTTTTCTTATCTCTAAGGAAAAGAAATAATTGATTTTACAATACTCTTTAAAGAACATAAAACATAAAATGTTTGCTTTTACGTACAGAAACAAAAATTAAGAAATTTGCATCTCTTTATAAGTTTTTTCAAAAAATGTTCCTCGATGACTGTGCTCTTTGGCCTGGGTGAGGTGGCTCAGATTTTTCTAGGGGGGGGGGGTGGCGGGGAGCTGAACCGTCCATATCGCCCACAGCGCAACGGCCCTGCTATTAACATCTGTGAACGTTTTATACATTTTAAAGGATTTTTCAGCGGTAAATGGAATTTTATGACTACGGTGTTCCATACCTAAATATAAACTTAGTGGTATAAATTTAACACGTCATCTGCTTTTGCTTTACTTCGTGGGTGGATGTTGAAAGAAGCGCATATTTCAATTAGAGGTTTGTTTAAATTGTTCTGTACGATTTAAAAAAAAAAATTAGATTAAAATTTTATGCTACTAATAATCACACCAGTTTTAAAAATTATTTATCTGTAAACCGCTATCTTAATGATAATACTGGTCAAAATATCCAAATTAACTTGCTCAACGAACCGGGTTATCTTATACGGCAGTTAAACAGTGACGTCATAAATTTTAAGAAATGCTTGAAATTTGTAAACTCTGCAACTCTAACGTTCTGACACAATTATAGCGATTCTAAATAGCTCCTCGAGATTACAAAGGTTGACGTTTTCAGGAAACAGAACCATGGAGGATTTATAAAATACCGCTATAGTGGATATATAGCTATTTAAATTGGCACCGCTTTGAATATGTGTCACTACGGCCCGTGGTGACAAATATTTCATCCACCGTGGTCCATGGTGGATGAAATGTTTTGTGGTGCTAAATAATGTAATGTGGTGCTAAATCTTACAAAACTATGCATAAATTAAATATATATGGAGAGCTTTATTAATAGCAACCATTATGTGAAATGATTATTCCTTATGCTAATGCTTAAATTGCAATGAATCGCCATAGAATAAAAAGGACCTATTTGTGCCAAATAATGTTTCTTGAAATCGAGCCTTAAAAAGGAAGAAGCGAAAATGCATAGTATTAATATGCGTAATTGGCAGTATTAGTAGGTTTGTAAGGATAATATGAATAAATCACAATATACCACATTAATAAATATTTCATGAAATTAAAAGTGTTCTGTTTATCCTTTTTCAAGGGTTATCTTATCACCAACTGAACGATAAGTAATTCTAATTTGCAGTAATATATCCCGCAGTAATTTCAACAGAGGAGATTACTTAAATTAAAAAAAAAAATCTGTTTTGCAGATATGATTTTAGTAAAATATTCGCTTCTTCCAGTATGAAGAGCGGGTGCGCAGCTATTTTAAAACAAACGGTTGTCCATTTCATGTAGTGTCTGAGGTATTTAATGCTACAACTTGAAGAGTATGATGTAGAAATAACACATTTTGAAAGTCGGGAGTTCTCTGCAAACCGCCATGCTTTTCACTTTTCTGATCGCGAATGACACTGACGTAGTTTTTTGAGTCATTATATTGCAATGATGCCAGGTTAATACTCATGACGCAAACTTTACATCAGGAGTCAAATAATTTTGCTTTTATTTTAGATTCCACATCACTGGAATTAACTGAAATTACACATGTTAGGAAAATTTTCGTTTACTACAATGCGAAGAACGGGCACACAGCTAGTAAATAAATAAAAATAAATACTATATTTTCGGTGGGACATTATATATACGGATTAAAGCTGAATTTATTTTACTTCAAATGCCCATATATGCTGATATAGTTATTAATATATCTACTAATGTGGCTATATGTAAGTAATTGTTATTATTAATATTAATTTGCAATAAAATCCCAATAATAAGTTAGTAAAAAATGGTAACGAAATCGCAATCCTTAATTTTGCGAGACTCGCGAGACGTCTCGCGTCTCGCGCGAGACGAGACAGCAATTTCTTTGCGAGACGCGAGACGAGACGCAGTGTTTGCGAGACGAGACGAGACGTGAGACGAGACAGAGGTTTACCACTGCGAGACGAGACGAGACAGCCCCGATTCTCGTCTCGCACGTCTCGCGTCCATCCCTAGCAGAAACCTTATATTTTTTATTTAACTCCACAGGAAATAAACCAATGGCGCGAGGTCCAGCAGTCGTGGAGGCCATTCAACACTACTATCATTCCCAATAACATGTTACAGTACTGTATAGTGCCACAATCTGCAATTGCGTACTTCTACAGTTACGAAATGTTAATATTGAGTCGTTCATCAATTTCGAACATTTTTGGGTATACACGCGAAAATTTATCTTATCCGTGTAAACCAAATATCGTTTCGTACTAATTATGTGGTGCTATAAAACTTTATAACTGAAAATTTAGCTCTATCTCTTTCCGTATTCGATTTGTAAAGCCTGTCTTCCAAATTTCGCTACTAAAGGAACTGCTATCGCTACTTTTAGGTCGGGCGTAGTCGATTTACTTTACGGCTCTCTCACTTCCTAGCTGTAGCTTTCTCCGTTCGCAAGTATTTCCAGATTAACGAAATTTTACATCATGCATATTGTAAAGTAAATAAAAAACTTTATTCAGTATGTAATCCAAGAAGTATAAAGGATCAAATGTTTGAGACCAATAATAATGATATCTCCAACACATGTATGAATAAAAAAGAAAGAAAGGCACATCAATTAAACACAACGCAAAAAGATCACGTGACATATGAAATATATAGATTTAAAAAAAAAAAAAAAACCCTCTGAACTTTGGGTTTTCTCACAACCAGAAAGTGACGGTGAACTTTCTCTCTGAATTTCCTTTTATGTGTAACTCAATAATAACGCGCTACTCTAACATTGAAGTTACTCGCTTTTTAGTCTTGTCTCTTCTCTAAACTACAAGATTTGTACGTATGTGTACTTGCACCTGCTGTCGACTTGCACTAGAAAAAATAGTTTGGAGTAATTTTTATTTACTTGAGGAAAAATACAAGACAATTTTCGAAATGGGCACCTGGACCGGTCGCTTAGGAAGGGCTGTGTGGTCTCTTCTAGAGGAACTTGTAACATGAAGTAAATAGAGTGAAAAATCGTAGCCTTAAAAATTGGCCTTTGGAAGAGGTGGCAGCTGAATGCAAGAGGTGTCTCATATATGCCTCACTGTAATATATAAATGAACAATTAAAAGAAAGATCTTTTTTTCGTTAATGTAGCAATTTTATACCACTGATATATTTTTAAAACATTTTAGAAGTCTTTTGGTTATTGGAAAACTTATATTTCAATATAAAAATATATCCTTCCGGGTTGATAAGTAACATTCATCAAAGCAAGGAAAATTACGTTCGAATTTCTTTTGAGATATTCCGCGGAAGCAATGTCTTTTTCCTAGAAGTTTTTTGTCTGAGCCGTTTTTTTCCTTTATGAAAGAAAAGGTTATTTTCTTTCTGTCTTAGAGTTAACAAGCAGGTTGCAAGATTTACCTTTTCATTCCACAGGAAAAAATAATTTAAAATTTTTTTAAAGGAAAATAAAAAGAACAGATACCATGTTTTGTATTTATGCTATTTTTCTTTCTTAAAAAAAAAAACCATTTATCGCAAGTTGATTTTTTTTTTGTCATATCCTGACGTGCTTCGTTTTAAGAAAACGAAACTACTAAAATTTTTACTATGCATTAAATTTTAAAATATATTCATTATAATCAATACAATTCCTTTTTTTATTTTCTATTACACAGACGGTACAAAATAAAATACTGATACAGAATATATTGCGAATATGTAGAAATATATTGTATAGATTTTTCAATGGGTACTTTTAAAAAGATTCACGAGTACAGTCTTATAATGACATGATTTTTACTATATTATGTGCTATAAATGGCTAAAGATATTTGAAACTCAATTTTACGCACACTGGGTGTTTACCGTAGACTGATGCAGCTTTCAAAGCATGCAAGATTCTTTTACAAAAGAAATGGAACGTTTTATACTTTCACTTGCAAGCAACAAGTAGCAGTGCTGACAAAAATAATATATTTTGCCTATACATTGTACAGTTCATGACGAAGAATAGCATGTGCTCATTGTTTGAATACCTCAAATTTTTGAATAAATTCAACGTATTCTGCATTTTATTTATTTAATAGAAATGTGAGGTATTTTAATGAGCATGTGTTAAAAGGAAATAATGCACTGATACGATAAGGCGTTAATATTTTCCTATGACTTCATGCTTATATTTTACAAAGTTACAATATTTATGCAACAAAATAATTTTCATTCGTAAACAAATAAATGCTCCTTTCATTTCATTTATTGTCTTATTATGTTTTCCTTCCACAGAAGTTTTATTACATAACTTCAAAAGAGGATATTTATACCACCACTTTTACTTACACTCTGAAAATACACGCAAAAAAACAGTATTTTAAATAAAATAAACTAAAACAAGAAATATTTTTTGTCGTCTGTTAAATCGTTTGTCACATAAACTGACTGCATATGTTTATGAGAAATGTGCAAATGAAAATGGAACTTCCCCAAAAGAATTTAAGTTTAATTTTGTGGTATTTTCAAAAATTCTTGATGTTTTATTCAACATACGACACAATCCAACGAAGCAATTTTCTTTTCCGTGCATACGTAAACAAACAAATCTTAAAGACTGTCTTCCCAACATATATTTAAGCAGAAACAAATGCTTGAAGTAGCTTAATAATTCTTATAAGTATATTTTGAAATCTAAAGAAATTAATTAAGATTTTTATGCGTAAAAGTATTTTATAAAGAAAAATTTGTAAAGTTTTAATATACATTTGGATATTTTAACTGCTTAATAGCAACAGAATATTAACAGAGAAATGTAAATAATATTGTTAGAAGATTTCACCTTTCGCAAGTAAGGCAAGTAAGTTCGTTTTCTAAACGTAACCTTCTTTAAGCGCCATTAGCTTAACTGACTATTAGGTTGTCCAACAGCAGTAAGGAAAATTAATTTTCTTTTAAATAGTACATACTTAAAATTGTTGTAAGATTTCGTCTTTACACTGAAACATTTTATAACTTCATATTGAAACATTTAACATAATAAAAAATGAAAACATTTTCATCCGTTTTATTCTAATTTAATAAACGAGTAACGTTCCTCTTTTATTTTACGTCTTTAAACAAAATATTACAAGGATTGCAAATAGCCGTCTCTAGGCGCTTTACTAGGCGTCAAAGTTACGCTGATTTCTAAACGACTTCATAAATTCATATTTTATTGTGAATTTTACAGTAAAACTTTGTATTGTATAAGTGCAAGTAAAATTAGTCTTTCATAGTACAAAAACGTACATAAACTAACGTGCAGACGGGTTTAAACATAAATGAAATTAAACCTGTTTTCCATAATATTCTAAAATATTAATGAAACATAAAATATATTTTCCTCTGGACATATTAAAGTCGACGATTAGACATACACGAAACATAAAGCAGAAGCTTGAAAACTGTGGTTTTCTTTTGCTTCAAATTGGAGCCATCACTTCTTGAAATATGCAGTGGACCTGCAGTTATTCTATTACGCAATTCGTCATCAACTTTCACAGGAAAATATAGTCACTTGGATCTTGAAATTCACTAGGGTATTCAGTTTCTTCAATTATTTTTCTTGATGAATTACGTTCAGTATTTTCAGAACATGGGCTTTGCCTTAGTTGGTGATTTAGACCAGGGGTGCGCAAACCGGGGGTCGTGAGAAAATTTTTGGAGGTCGCCAAATTCAAAGAGATTCAAATTTATAAAAAATCTAAAATTATATATTTCAAAGAACTGAAATAATACAAGAGAAGAAACTCACAATTATTATTTTACGAGCGCGATATTCGCGATCGCTATCACGGGGCTTCAGAACCACGTTATCATGCATAGTGATCTGCAAATTGATCATGCATAGTGATCATGCGTAGTGATCATGCATAGAGATCTTCAAAACTATGTTCCATTAAAACAAAACATCAATCTCGATAGATCCAGAGACTTACGACTTGCGATTTCCAATACAGATCCGAACATAGAAGCAATCATGAGCTCTTTGAAAGCACATATTTCACATTGACTTTTTACGATGTAATGTTTTTTAAAAGTATTTTTCATTAAAAAATATTTATTTCCATATGCATAAATAAAGCTTGTTTCCTAAAATTATGTGTTGATACATTAACGGATTTTTATGATGTTACAACTTTTATAACATTTTTTATGGTGGTTTATAAGTTTGGTGCGCTATTTTAAAAACCCGTTATTTCAATCGATGACGTCACGACACTCTTTTAAAAACACCCTGTAAGAGCAACTCCCAGAAAGAATTTCAATGTAACTTCGTTTTCAATTAAACAAAATGTCTACTGTCTATCCAGGGGTCGCGACAAAATTTTACTCAAAATAGGGGGTCGCGACAAAATTTTACACAAATTAGGGGGTCACAGATGAAAATAGTTTGCGCACCACTGATTTAGACGATAAAATTGCACTGCTATTAGTTGCACATTTCCTGTTCAGTTAAAGCACCTTTATCGATTTACCTCTTACTTTATGTTTCATGTTACTGCAAGTTTGTACATCTGATTGGTCAAACAATCCTCGCACGCTGATTATTACTATAAACTTTCCACCAGCAACGTGTCGCATATAGTGTTCTGCGGTTTTTGCTTTTAGCGTCTGAAACTGAGATTTAAGTAAAGGATGTTCATGAACCTCCTGTGCATGGTATCATTCATGCTTTATAATTAACTCTTTGGAAGTGTTTAACTCCATTAAATTTCCTTTTTGGGACAGAGCTCTCAAACTTTAGCATTTCCACTGTGCGTTAGAGAAATTTGTGCACATTAATTATTCAATTTTCCTAGCATTAATTCACGAAAATTAACTATAGATTTCACAAAATGCTTTATCATGGAGAAGTAGGAAGTGAAATTGTCATTTTTATACACATTTGTTTAAAGCAATTATTAATTGTTCATGTAGTTTATGTCAGAATTTTATCTATCCTTTCGGGCATCTGCAAAAATTGATAAATATCGTGCAAATCGTCTGTACATAAATGGTTTAGTTAAAATATCCATGCTTTAGCATTCTTAATGCTTGTTATATTAAACAGAAAGTTTACAATAAACGATAATAATTTTTAAAACTATAATGATTTTTATTTTATTTTAATTAATTTTTTATTGTTTCAGAATGTAAGAATTAATTGGGCATCTCATAATGATTTTTTTAAAGATTTCTATATTCAAACTAGTTAAATATTTTAAAATAAAACTATTATATTAAATATCTTAAATATTTCATAAGCCACGCTAAAAATTACAGCTTACATGAAGCAGCAATGCTTTATATTCGAAAAAGGAAAATAATGTTTAAATATTCATAGTTTCATTTAAATATACGAGAAAAATATATTTCATCTAGCTACTGCACAAATATTTTTATTTGTCTCAATTTTTTGTATATAATAATTTTAGAGATATAAGAAAAGTTTAAGTAAAACTTCTTGTCAAAGTATAAAAAGAAAGATGTTTTCAAATTTAAAATGAGTAAACTTAAGAATACAAACATGTTCCATTCAAATGATACTTTAAAGAAGGATATATTATTTTATTTAACACATATAATAATGGAAAAATATATTTTCTTTTAAATGTGAGCGAAAATAAGATAATACTAATTAATTATGCAAAATATTACTTTTATCACACTTTTGTACAAGAACTTTCGTACAAGAAATTTACTTTTTGTACAAGAAAAAAAAAAATACATGAATTGCAGAAAAAATAAAAGGTTTGCAATGTCAGTCAATGTTTTTTTATAATCCAGATAATGTAAAAAAAAGTGGGCAATTTTAGGATTTATCTACTTGTTTTTGTGTTGCATATTTATTTTATCAATAGATTATTTTATCAAGTATTTCCTCTACCAGATAAACTATAGCTTATTTTAATATTTGTTTAGTTTCACAAGCATTGATTTATGAACAGAGACAGTTAAATACTTCATAATGTTTTAAATGCTATGCAAAGTTTATAACAGATAAATTTTTTTAAAAAAATGTAAGAATATTTCGGATTTTTTACAAGCGGATTTATTCCTCGGATTTATTACTCGGATTTATTACTCGTGGGACACCTTAAATAAGGATAAATATATTACAACAGCTTTTTTCTTTTGTGTTTCTGTGATAGTTTCAATCATCCATCGTTTAATTATTGTTCTGAATCTTTTGATTTCAGAATCTGTAGAAGATTAAGTTCTTCTTTATTCTTCTATTTTTAATTCGTACAATTTATTATTTTAGTAAAAAAGGTCTAATTAACAGTAATTTAAGTAGAGCGACTTAAATCATAAATGCGTAATCATCTTTTTTTCTAAAATAAACAAACATGAGCACCTGGAAGCCCTTTCGAAGAAACGTCAAGCGGTAGTGACAGTAAGAAATTTAATATACAAATGAACAAGTACAAAACGAAAATTAATATATATTCATAAAACCAACCTCATGATAAAAAACCATCAATCGATATGAAAAAAAAGACAAAAACAACAAGAACTACAACAACAAAAACAACAACAACAATCCTGTATGTTCAGTTTCTACGCAACCAGTTAGTTATAATTTTAAATTGAATATTTGAAAGCGAAAATAACAGGATTTTTTTACAAGTGGCCTTTGAAATCCATTTTCAGCATTTCCTTTTTTTTACATTGTCACCCTAATTATTTTCTTCTTCTTTTTTTTTCAAATATACTGCGCTTTGATACACTTGAAAACGTGAAAAGTAACAAAATGTCATTAGATATTTTTTTTTTCTATTTGGAGTAGTGTTGAAGTTAAAATTTAAAATATTGCTGCACTGATCAATCAGTTTGAAAGACTCTGTACGTACGCATATATTATACGATGCTTTCGTTGGAGTAAATTTAAATTGTAAAAGAAAAATCAATAGAGCTTTCAGAAACTCTTGACACGAATACAAAATAGCGCATCAGGTACATTCAGCGTTGTGATAAATGTCTTTTCT
This sequence comes from Cheiracanthium punctorium, assembly GCA_038373885.1. Classification (NCBI taxonomy): domain Eukaryota; kingdom Metazoa; phylum Arthropoda; class Arachnida; order Araneae; family Cheiracanthiidae; genus Cheiracanthium; species Cheiracanthium punctorium. The sequence goes on from JAWZYV010012428.1 coordinate 86,042, forward strand.
TACGCTTGTTACACACTGAAAACCTTAGGAAAAAATACAAAGTACTTTGTGTATATGTGCTTGGAATTTATTAAATTCCCGACATTTCTTTCAGCATCACTTAAAAAAGTTCTGACGGGTAACAATTTTTTTTGGGTACGTTTAAACCTTATAAATTTTAAAATCCCATACAAGGTTATTATTGAAATTCTCAGTATTGCTTCAACAGCATTTATGCTGCGAACAAACAACAACCAAAAAAAAAAAGAGGAAAGAAAACATGATGTTACACGAATGTATTAAAATGTATTTGAAAATACTATACATACAGAGTGAATATGACAAAATTTTGGAGCAGATAGAGGATTTAATAAAGAATCAAAGCGTTTAACAACGTGGAGAAGGAAACGTTATCTTAATGTAGTTGCTACTAGTAACTTTGGAATGGTTTTAAAATTTCCAATCAAATATGTAATAAACTTTGCAACCTATTCAAAGGACAGTGTTTTTTTTATCGTTTTTGACGAATTGTTCGAAAAAAAATGTGCCGGCTTTTGAAGCAAGATTTTGCCGTTTTTTATCATTGTTGAATCAAATAATGATGGGGGAAGAAAACTGTATAATTTATGGTAATGTGAGCGAAATAGATCTTTGACAAAGCAGAATAAAAACTTTTAGCCACCTAGCTCAAAAGGTGATCTTTATCCAAAGAAGTTCATCCACTCTGGCAACGATACGATAAATTTAAATTAATATTGTTTCCAATTAGACAATTTAAATACAGCAATTAAATAAAACCTCCAGAAATAGCGAATCGGAAAGGCGTCACGTTTTATCAAGCTGGTGCGAGGCTTCATGTAGTTTTGTTAATAAAAAAAAATTCTTAGATCGTTGCCGGGGTGTTCTGCACCATCTACTATACTCACCAAATCTCTTGACTCGATCATTAGGAAATTCACTTAATGGTAAAATATTCAACTCTGGCCGAGATTTAAAAAAAATCTCAGAAAAGCTTTACGCTGAAAAATAGAGATTTTGCAAGGATGGAGTTTTCATGTTGCCTGAAAGATGACGAAAGTTGTTGAAAAGAATGACACTTAAATAATATTATAAATGTATACGAAAGTTAAATTTCGTACGTTTCATTTTTCTTTAAAATTTACAAGAACTTTCCATACAACAAAATAAGAAACATTGGATAAAGTTTTTATTATTTGCCCTTGTGTTTACATATTGTTTTTAAAAATCATATAAGTTCAATCAAAGCAGATCGCATATTTTATAATTCCATAATGGCTTCTCTTGATCCGTTGCAATTTAAAAGAAAATATTATTGAACTGTTAAAGAACGACTTTCATAGGGTCAGTTAGTAAATGGTGACTTAATAAAAGTTATTCTAAAATATACACTAATAAGCAACGTAAAGTAACTATAAAACCAATAAAACAAACCTTAGGATATTTCTAAAAGAATTACTTGCGACGATTATCATAAATTTAGTTTATGGATAGTAAAATAAATGTGTATCATTCAGTATGTATTAGTGTTCAAATATAAGAAAGAATAAAAATATTATGCTAGTTTTATAATTATTAATAGACACTTTGTCGTTAAACTTTATTTGATTATTAAATTTTAATATTGATTTTTCATTTTTAAACTATTTAATTTTATTGAAATTTGTGAGATATTCAACATCTTCTTCTCCTTCTTATTATTATTATTAATGTCTCATAAAGATTTGAATTTCATAAAAAAACTTTCTTCAAATTTATCGGACTTTATATAAGAATATGTCTATTTAAAAAATTAATTTTATTTTTAAGAAGAAAATTTTAGTAATGTGATGTTAATTGGAATGAATTAATCGAAAAATGTATAATTATAGATAAAAAATTACAAAATTAGAAACTTATGTATACATAACTTGTTATTTTAATTTAATATGCAGTTTTTATATTTTCTTTCCGTTTAACAATGATAAATAGAGATGAATGGGAAGGGAATGTAAAATGCTCCTTGTTTATTACATAGCTTATTTCTAATTAAGTTCATTCAGAAAATTCAGCGATATCTCAATTTAAGTACTTTTAAAATAAGAAAAATGTCAGAGCTACAAAATTAAAATCTTTAATAAATAATGAATCAGCTGAATGTCTGCGCCATTCGAAATTCTAATTTTATAAACTTAATTAATAAAGTTTTAATTTGATGTGTATACCTGGAACGTAAAAACATCTCCAACTGTATTGTTTCTTTCTAATGTATCTATACGAATAAAAACATGCAACAAAGCTATTGTATAAATAACTTTTAAAACGTGTTTTCGGGGTTTCATTATCATATGTAACATATAATACCAGGTTACCGAGCCATGCTCAGAATCTAAAGGCTCCTTAAGTGTAAAATAATGAATACGTAAGTGCCTTGGCACGTATCAATAATCTTTATGGTTGCCAAAGATTTTCATCGCTGTCGGATCACCCATACATTATCAGGTACGCTTTGGTCGGCATTCAATGTTACAATGGCATATACTTTGTTTTGAAGAGGGAAGCTAAATATTCGATGGTCGGTGCCATCAGAGTTGAGCAAAAAGTTGTTTAACGTAAGGTGCCTCCTTTCCTTCTGTAGCAAATCAGCGAGGGTATCAGCGAAGATCTTGGGCGATGCATTCACTAACAGCGTCTTCATTACTTCAGAAATATATCTGTCCATATTGAGGACGTTCAAATTCAGTATCAAGAATTTGAGTTGATTGAACTGTCAGATGAATGAGTTTATAAAAAAAAAAAATCATCAAGTCCGTTATACACTGTTCGCAAGCAGTACACACCAAAATCGTTAATAGTTTCACTCGTCATATACTGTGAACAAAGCCATTGTAAAGTATGCTTTCAAATTTCGAATTCTTTGAAATGTGGGTGACATCGAAGAAACAACCTCACCAATTCATTAGGAAATTCGGAATGTCCTACATCAATCTTACAGTCCCCAAAATGGTTTCGGTTAATTTTTGTTTTTACTCTTCAGAAAAATACAAAGCTCCAGGGTGAATGCAATTCATGTTAAAAAGTTTTAAACTATGATAATAAGTACCCACATTTGTGGCAGCTTTGTAGATACTTAGACTGTTTACCCGAAGTATTTGTCGACGTCTAGCTGTTCCATGTCGTTCTCCTTCCAAATACTAATCATCTGTTTAATCTGCTTGTGTTTGAACTGCACGTTCACACATTTGGGCTAAGTGCTGCTGTCGGTGATCATATGTTTCCACAGCTCGTTTTTGAGCTACACTTTCATGCATTTACGTCTTTATAATACATCTATTATGATAATTCTTTACGATTGAAATTGTAAATTTCTCTATAGTGCTTCAATTCAAACATAAAATACTTATTTTTTTCTAATTCAAAGAAAATACATCATGCATAAACAAATTCTACAAACGTAAATTCAATCTTATAGATACATAAATATAGATGCCATAAAAGTATAATCTTACATAAATATGCTTTAAACATAATTTCATTTTATAAACTCACGCTTAAGAAAATAAAAAGTGTAACACAATTTAAATTATTAGTACAAAAGGACACTTCGAAATCATGAAATCAAAAACAGCATAGATCAAAAATATTCTTTTATAATAACCCTAACAACTACTTAAACGTTGACAATAATAGAGCAAACGAATGGACTGAAGAAAATGGACTTCTAACCTCGAATAAATCAAAAATAATCGCTCCTATATAGTTACGCTGATCCCTGACTCTGTCACAATTCCAGTTCAACCACTCAAAATAAAACTTTTACCATCCAAACAAATTAAAAATGTATTGTCTAATAACTTAAAATTTACACGGTTCGTTGGTGCGATCAGCCTGAAAATTATCATAATTATGTAAAAAAAAAGAAAAAAAAAAAAAAAAGAAAGAAAAAATCTGATAATCCACCCGTTCCCTGATTTTTAAGTGTTTTTTTTTGTATTCTTAGCTTTATTTCATTTAAGGGAATAAGAAAAGGTAATCATTTGAGTGTCAGAAATATCTATTGCAAGTGACATTGACATTACATTGAAGTCACGGTTATCAGGCTTTGGAGGAAAAATTACGTTTCCAATTCGCTTAAGATAGCTTTTCTAAATTACTACTCAGTTTAACTTTTTTTCAAAAATAAAACGGTTTTCTATGCATTAAGCATGGATATAGGAGAGGATGTTGATACCAAACGAAATGTTTCGAATACGAAATGTTTCTGCAGATTATACAATTCGAATTTCGATGTATAATAAAAATTGAATATGAAGTTATTTGATTTTAAGTGGGTAAATATTAAATATTCTGAGTGTAGACATTCTATCGCCCGCTGTAATTGTCTCCACAAAGGGCTTTATCCTTTAGTTTAATGATAGTACACAACACAAAACAACACAGTCTAATCCACGTCTAAATAAGAATTGAAAATTTATTAGAAAAAATCTTAGTAACCAGATTTCAGCCTCCCAATTTACTGCTTCCACATATGGACAACTCCGAGCCTGCGGCCGGATGGGGCCCGCCATGGCTTTTGGACCAGCCCTCAGAACAAGTCAAAACCCTGTATAAAACCTATATAAAACATTCAAACTTCCATATAAATCCGAATTATACGACCCGCGATTTCACTAACATCCTGAAGTCAGGCCCAGGAGGCCACTATCGTAAAGTTCTGCCCGCAACTTTTAAAAGGTTGTCCGTACGATGATAAAATAAATGAGTTGAAAATTCATCAACTGCAGTGAATGAAAACTAAACTGATGGCTGATCATCTGCAAAATTAATTTGAATATCGGCTGCGAGCCCAATTTAGGAATCGATCGTATCATTTTTTCATCGGAGTTTCGAACATCGTTTCATTATAAACGGTTGACCCATTTAAAAAAAAAAATCGTCAGGGTAACTACATTTAAATATTTATCGTCAACTTGGCGGAATAAGGCAGTTAAAATAGAATTCAACCTAGTGCCGTTATTTAAAAAAAAAAAAAAAAATGGAATTTTCATGTTACGTCGCAGGATCTTTTTTCATACTGTGAATGACTGAAAAGGGTGTCATTTTCATTTAAATTATTCGGCTAAGCTGAAACTTTTATGCACTTTTGAAATTCGCATCATATGGATCAATAAAATACATGAAAAATATTTATTGTTTTAGTATATATACGCGAAAATACATTTAGCTTTGCGTTAGTTACAAAAGGATAATTGTAATAAATTCAGGCAAATTTTCACATAAGATTTACGAGTAGTTTTGTATTAATAACTATGAATTAAGAATAATTAAATTATTTACGTATATTACATCAAGGTGCTTGCGGGGATGGCAACGAAGACTCTTTTCGCTTTTTCTTTCGCTGGTTGCCAGGACGATATTTTGAAATAAAAATAACTTTTTAATTCTAAACAAATTTATGTAGCTGAATGGTGTAATATATCTAGTTACTAAAATATTTATTTGTCTGTGTACTGAACATCAAGTTCCATTTATTTTGTTTCTTTGCGAAATTAATTTTTACTATTATATATCGATGGCGTGTATTTTTTCATCCGCCTGAAACTTATTTGAGCGTCCCTTTTAGGAAGATTGCATCAATTGTGTTTTTCAAACGCTCAATAGATGGCGCTACCGTCCAAAAATTTTTAAATTTTAAATTTTGAGCGTTTTAGAGTTTTTTCAATCAATTGACCTCGCTCAATCGTTTTAGGGGCCCAAAAAACCCCCAGGTACGAAATTTAAAAAGAATCCTTAGAGCAGTTTTCGAGATCGTTCGGACATACACACACACCCACACACACACAAACATTCCTCGTTTAATATAAGAGCGGATATTAGCATATATGTAATTCTTTGTTATTCATTCATTGCTAATAATAAAGAGTAAATGGTGTTGTATTATTCAATTCAAATGCTGAATTTTACTTCATTTTGATAAGTTTTAATGGTTATAAGAAAAACCTCTATGCTTATTAACTTTGTGCACTAACGCATTGCGCTTTAATATTTTCACGTAAACCATTAGTTTATACGTTATTTTTGCATATTCTATGAAACAAATTCACAAAACATATTTTGAAAAAAAAAATTCAAATGCCTATTTTTGCAAATAACGCAGAGGTACGAATTTCGAATTCATGATAGAATTATTTTTCACAAAAAAAACATTAAAAAAAATATCCATAATATTATACACTTTCGAAGAAAAATGAAGATTTCAGATGTATATTTCAGTACAGTGCAATTATAAATTCCTCTTTATTTAATCCAAGGATAAAGCTCAGCTTAATTTTATAAATGTATTAATCTATATATTCTCTATTGAAACTGTTTCTGAAACTATACATTTTTAACTACTTGCATAATTGTAAAATTTTTCCACTTCGTGACATGAGCAATTTGCCATAATCCCAGCACAATTAATTACACACAACAGCATCTTCATTTGAATGAAATCACTGCGAAATTGTATTCATCAAGATTTTCTCTGCGTTTAATGTTAATAATTATTCACATCTAACAATGCTTTTAAGCCAACTGATTATAAGTCTTTTGAAGAGAATTCATTTCTCATTTACGTGCTTTTGAGGTAAGATTTTCCTTAATTACTTTCTAACTTAATAGTTAATGGAATAACTGAGCATTACGAAAGCGCAAATATTCACAGTACACGTCACTATGAAAAACGATTATTCAAACATCTTATAATACATAAAGTAATTAATGGAGATTAGATACTGTATTTTCCAACTTATAAAAGATAATATTTACTAATTTAATGCAGAAAATAATTACCATAGTACAGAATTGCATTGTTATTCAGTGCATTTATTTCACAGGAAGTCCCTCAGAATTTTAAAATAAAATACATAGTAATATTTCAAAAATTCACGAAAAGATAAATAATTTTCCAACTTCAAAACACTCACGCTCACTATTCTGAATACTGAAAACCTAAAAATTCTCTAAAAGAAAGAAATTTTAAATAATCATGCTCTTAAAATAATCAAGAACACAAAGTTAGTTTAGTGCAAATTAAAGATATGTTTCCTCAGAAAGTTATTTATAACAAACAATATTTTTTGTCTATAGAAATTTTTTTCACTCTATTTTTTTCAAGCTTAACATGATGTTTTTATGTGAACACGCAGAAAAGAAACACCAGCAAGCAAGTTCAATTTTTTCGTCTTATAAACTTTCGTAGAAGGATATTTTATTAAAGAAAGAAATTGTTCATCTTGAAGAAAATATATAATAAGTAGTATTAAGATAAAGAAATAACAATACTGCGAATGTTTTTCTATAAATAAAGTAGAGGTGTTTAGAGCCTTTTTGTGAGAAAACTGTTGGGCTAAACTGAACCAAATATACAGTAAATACTACTTAGACCATCAGGTTTTTATTTAAAAAGAAATAGGTATGATTTTCTCCTCCGGGTGCCAAAAGGACGCTGTAGGTCCACTTTTGGTGTAAAATGGGCATACAAAGCACTGAAAGTTAACACTTTACAGCATTGTACGTTAACGCCATTATACATTAACTTTTTCATTTTACATTTTAGTTTGGACTATCATACCCAGTAAGGTAGTAAATATACAGATTTTAACGGAGAAAAAGGATGGTAATGCAAACTTTGATATACGAAGGAAAATGAGTAATTTTATTTTATGCATAATTTATGGATAATTTTGAAGGACCGATTAACATTGCAACACTAGCAAATCAATGAGGATCTGCTGCATTCTGTATCAGGGAATAATCTACAGATAATGCACTTTTGGAACAAGGAAGGAAGCATAAGGGGAAGGAAGGAAAGGAAAATCAAAAGGGGAGCAAGGAAGCATAAAGTTAACTTTCCGTGCTTTCTATGCCTATTTTACTCCAAAAAAGAATTTTGCAGTGCCACTTTGGCCCCTGGTAGCGAAAATCCGAACTAATTATTTATATTTTTTTAAATCAAAACCCATGTCTAAATAGTATTTACTACAAATTTGGTTCAGTTTGACCCAACAGTTTTCTTACAATCGATCTCTAAACAACACTTATGGTCATCTAACATTACAAAGTATTTAAGATATAGCTGTTCGGAATTTTTTATTACCTACAGTATTTGAATAGATCGTTATCAGTATACTTTAACAAATAACAAAAACAAAAGTTATTTTTCAAAATAGAGCCCTAATTTCAGAAATATATTTTTCTTTTCCTTTTTCAGAAAAGAAAACCTCAATGAGTCAGAAAAGTAAGTCTTCAATACATAAACTCTAAAAGAAATAGTAAAATAGACAAAGGAAAAACCAAGTCACAGCCAGTCAAATCAAGGTATAAGAAAGAAAAAATATTTTTGCATGTAAATACATTCTTTCCGGAATACTTGACATTTTGGTCATTTCACATCCAAAATCTCTCTCATGCTTTCGAATCCACAATGAACTCCTTTCACCCCAGTTTTCACCTCATTGTGTATATTTTATTGTGAAATATATTCAAAACTCATTCTCTGTAGTGCTTTCAGCTTTAAAGAATTTACATTCGGGAAAACTGCTGGGAGAGTTGATAAGTATTTTACGCTGGTTTCAGTTCAAGTGCTATTCTGGTTTGATTTATTCTCTCATGCCTATAAAAAAAAACATTCTCTATGAACCAATTTTAGTGCATGTGCTAAGATTTGTAAAATACATATTATTGCCTGTATTACAATTTCCGTTATATTATTTTTAATGAAGTGACTAAAGAAAAGTAGCACTTAGCCGGATATACACTTACACCTACAGGAAATTTTAGATATTGTTATTTATTACTATTAATACATTTAAAAACGACTATGGACTTAAATGATAAATATTAGAGAAAGTTGTTGGCGTTAAACATTTGTAAAGAGGAAAATCTTAATGAACGAACGAGAACGGAAAGTGCAAAATTATAATTCAACGAGACCTGATCTTCGCTCAGTATTTCTGGGGATTTCTACTATCAATTTCTGTGAATTATGCAAATTGTGTAAATTTACCTCCTCCCTATGTATTGCTCACTTACGGTGCTTTCCTTTGCGAATGTTTTACACAACCATTTTTTGTATTACAAGTAGTATTGTTTCACACTCACCTATGTTTTTTCATTAAGCCAAATAAATTGCGCTGGGTGTTTGTTTTTCGAAAATTTTCACATTTTGTCTCTGCAATTCTAACAGTAAGAGCACTATTGTACGAAAAAATCACAATCTCAAGTACATATCTTCAAATAGGAATATTTGAAATTCCTTTAATATGTTCTGTAGATGAGCAGCTGGTAAATTATATACAGACGAATATATTTTTAACACCCTCTATTTCATTAAAATTTTACTTATTGATAGATGCATAGTATTACATTAAAATTAAAAAATATATATATTATTTCTAGCAGAAACAGTTGTCTTGTTCGTTTTTTTATCTGAGAAGCGATATGTGAAAAGAGCATTTTGGACTCGTAACCCTGTAGGTTATGAATTTGGGAAAATGCTGTCTAATCTAGCGCCTAAATGAAAAAGCTCATCTACACTCATGTCCATAAATTAAGGATAATGAAGTTCAGGCAAAGAAAGAGAAAGAAGCAAAACAAATTTGACTTATTTGTAAAGTCTATTTATTAAACAAAAAGTAAAGAGCAAAAAAGATGCTATATGCTTGACATAATTAATAAAAATTGCAAGTTTTACTCCCTTGACCAAATTTCAAAAAAGAACCTATTTACAAAAAACAGTATAACATGGTTAGTAGGATGGTTAATACGGAGTATGTCTCCCGGACGATGCAATACAGGCCTGACAACGCCTAGGCATGCTGAGTATCAAATGATCAATCTGATCTTGGGGAATATTACACCATTCATCAAGCAATGCACTCCGAAGTTCCGGTAGACAGGTGGGAGGGGGTTGACGGGCTGCAATTCGTCGGCCAAGCATATCCCACACATGCTCTATTGGATTCAAGTCCGGTGAGTATTCTGGCCAATGCATACGGGTGATATCCTCCGATTGAAGGCATTCGTCTACAATGTTTGCACGGTGAGGACGGGCGTTGTCATCCATAAACACAAATTCAGCACCCATGGCGCCCCGAAACAAACGTACATGTTGTTCCAGAATGACATCCCGATAGATGTGGCCTGTCATCGTTACACTCTGAACATGCAGGTCAGTTCTGGAACCAAGAATAATTCCTCCCCAAACGAGCCATCCTGCACCACCGTAACGGTGTCTTTCAATGGTGTTCTCTTGGTGGTAACGGGTACCTGGCGCTCTCCAGATGAATGTCCGGCGAGAATCAGACTCCAAACTAAACCTGGACTCGTCGGAAAACATCACACAAGACCACTGTTGCGGTGTCCACAATGCATGCTCTCTACTCCAGGTTAATCGCAGGCGACAGTGAGTTGCGGTAAGTGGAACACATCTGACAGGCCTACGAGCATATAGACCAATGTGCCCTAAGCGTCTGTACACGGTCTGCCTTGAAACTGTCGTACCGGTAGCTGAAGAGAGCTGACGAGACAGGTCTGATGCTGTACTCCGTCTGTTTCTTTTGGCAGTAACTGCCAAATAGCGGTCCTCATTCGGCGTTGTAACTCGGGGGCGACCTGTGCTGTAACGACTACTCACATTACCATCATCTTGGAATCGTTGCCAAAGCCTGGAGATGACACTCTGGGCGATTCCAAGTTCCTCGGATACTTCCAGCTGGGTACGTCCACATTCCAGTCGTCCGATAATTCTGCCACGTAAAACATCATCCAAATGCCTCCTTTGTGCCATAACTATGCGGTTTTTGCACTGAAAAGCTTTCACAGCGCTTGTGAACAATTTTACTTCTTTGCCACCATTCCTTATATACCCCTCTCTTACACTCTCGTCATTGTGACGTACCATCCACGCCATCTGGTGGTTTCCTGTAATTTGCATATTCTTCTTCAAGATGTGTGTGATCATTCCACAGGTGAAATTTTTATTTTAGAGATCAATTTCTGTGTGATTCTGAATTATCCTTAATTTATGGACATGAGTGTACATTTCAAATTTCGTATTGTTAACTCTAGTAGATATGGCTAGGCGAAATATTGACTTACGAAAAAAAGAGCATTATTTTCCAATCCCTCTAATATAATGTACGAGCCTGTGGACTATACAGTGGAGGTCGAAGATACTGCATATTAGTCTGTGGACTCTTCGCCCACTCTCGGTACGCTTACGATTACCGACTTACACTTCTACCACAATTTCGGGGCTTTAATCATGCTGCTGACCATTTTGAAGTTTTCTAAACTATATCACGGCATCAGGCTTCGCGTAAAGACTCTTCATTCATCGCTTGATTAAATCCATGAATGTAGTGAGCGCTAATCAAGAAGAAACCATATTTGTTCACCAAATCTAAGTAATCTCTTCAAAAAACAAATTCGGTTCAAGAGTGTTAATTTCCCGTTAATACATGCTTGGCAAGGTAAGGCAGTACAAAAACACTAGGAGATCCTTTGAAGCTGTTGATATATATGTATATATGAGCAAGGACTCCTCATCCCACGATCATTTGCATTCCAGGATAGTTCCAGCATGGCCATTCCTCAGCGTGAAGAAAATTCAGCAGTACTTTTTACGTATACTTCCTGAGCAGTAATATATGAAAGCAAACATGTATTTAGCTCCATTCACTAATAGAAATGTCATGTGGCGTGAACCGACATGGGTTAAGTCAATTTACCTTATTGCTATTGTTGTATCACACTAATGTCTTAAACTGGTCAATATTGGTTCAATTATATCATGTGTGTGAAACATTAGATATAATTAAACCAAGTGAAAAATGCTACACAAATGCAGAAGTCTGAAACTAAAGCAGAATCTCTTTAATGATTTCAGATTAAAAAACGCAACTCCATTTGTAGCAACTTCTTTAGTTTTCAAAATAATGGTTTGATAATTCAAAAAATGACTGCTCATGTATACATTTTGCATTATCAACAGCCTGATTAGTTAAATATTATGCGAACAAATATCCGAGCTTCAAAAGCTTGGTAAGTTTCTCTTAAATTCAAAATATAGAAATTAACCCATGTATCAATCATGCTGTCAGTAAATATCTCGCCATGCTACATTTTGTCACGTGCGTCCCATCAGAAATTTGCTATAAATCCTCTTGACGTCCCTTATTGAGAAATGTATGATATTGCCGTGTAATTGATAATTAGTCGCAATGTGACATCACTGTGAGACGGCCATGCGGGTCACTATTTTCTCCGTAATGGTCACTAGTAGGGTAGCCCAATTTTTTTTTCAGTTTGATCACCCCGAAAATTCTTAACATGTATCTATAGCAATAACATTGTGTAATTTTAGTTGGCTTATAATTTTAGTTGGTTGTGTAACTTTAGCGGAAGAGGGAGCTCAATCGAATGCCGTTTTTGAGATTTTTGTGAAAAATGCTTGATCTTGATATTTTCGTCAGGTGAGTGTGATGTAGATTGTTATATATGCTTTAATTTGATAATTAATTCCATTACAAAAGAATACAGAGGAAACATTCATTGGGCTTAACAACTTATAATACATAGGAATGAGAACAACCTGATATAACAGGTAATAAAAAAAGTAGACCGCTTTCCGTTTCTTGTCTACGGTAATGATATCGAAAAACTGTTGGACTTACACAAACTTACTCTAGGAACAGTAAAAACACGTCTATTGCTGTGTTTCACACAACAGAACATTGGAAGTTCACAAATTCAAGTTCGAGTTATGAGTTTTGGCACTACTGCCTCTAATAATGGTCCCAAAAAAGGAGTGTGCACTTTCCTAGAAGAAAAGATGGGCCGTGATCTTTTATTAGCTTGCTTCTCGTCATCACGTGTTTGAAACAATGCTTTCAAAAATATTTACACCTGCTTTGGATCATCAAGTTCTCCTGAAAATCTCATTATTCAAGAGACTCAGAAATGTTTGGGATACACATTTCCGAAAGAGCATTACGATAGTCTCCAGTAACAGTGCAGAATAGTTTCCTAAAAGCACTCTTGAGAGTCTTTAGATGCGCACGATAATTACAGAGAGCTAATAGAGCTCGCAGTGATTGTTTAACCCATTTGTGCCTTGATTTCTTTTAAAATCATTATGCATAAAAATCGAAATATCAACATCCTACTTGGTCATGTTAAAATATTTTGTGGAGTTGAGGCTCAATACTCATGAACAAAGGCTAGGAAAAATAAATAACGTTTTCGACTAATAGCGAAAATGCCGTCCCAAAAAAGGGACACTAGGCATAAATGAGTTAAAAGAAACCACCTACAAGGATTCACTGGTATGTCCCAGAACAAATACATAATGCTCAATGGATGGCGGAACTGCTGTATAGTATGAAGATTTTCCTCTTCAGGAGTAATTCAGAAGCACATAAGCTAACCAAAAGAGAAGAAAAACAAGTCATTTAATCAGTTAGTCTCTCTGGACTCATATACACCAAGAATTTGATCGAAGGGTCTTTGGCAGCAGATGCATCGAACGATTATAAGCAACTTCGGAAGAGATTAAAATTATAGGAAGCCATTGATTCTGAAATTGGTGCTGAAGCAAGGGGTGTCTTAGAGCGTCACCTGCGGTACTTGTCTGATGAGCTAGTTGCGTTCGCTTTGTTTTCCAAGATATCTTATGGAGAGATGGCCATTATTTACAGAATGGATGTTTACGGCTGTTCCCGTTTGGTATGAGGTAACTACTAAACTTTCCACGGAAGCCACATTAGTAGCCTTTGCATCACATAGAACACTGAAAATTTCAGTTCCAGACATCAAACTCTCTTTCTTACGACTAACTCCTGAGACTTGGACAATGTTGATTACCTTCAAGGTAAAAGTTACATAAGAATTTTGCGTGTGGTTAACGACATTCTGGAGAGGAGTGTAAAATTATTAGAATATTACAATGCGATACTCACTAAGAACAAGGAAGAAAAATAAGTTCCACTTCATGTTGCTGAACAGAACAGAAAGATCGTTCCCACTGAAACATCCAAAAAAGTACTAACGAATATAGTTTTATTTTGGGAAAAAATAGCTGTAATTATTATTGTTGTAAGCATTGCTTTTTAATAACTTTTAAATGTGTTTGAGTACCATTTTTGAACACAAATAACTGACTTTTGATGCATAGTTCATGTTTTATACTAAATACTTTAACTAATTTTTTAAGAATTTTTTTTCAGATATTTCAACGTCGATGAGCAGCACCTTGTATTAAGATAGGGTGCTGAAAGTTTGAACACATATTAACTATGATAGATGTAACTAAATAAGAGCTTGACGAAACTTCCACTTGAATTTTTTTTTTCGCCGTGTAAGCAAGGACCACCCTAATGCAAAAATGTTGCGAAGTCACAGTTCTGTATGCGTATATTTAAAAATAACTGTTCTAAATTAGAAGTTTTTTTATTCTGGAAATGAAAATGACTAAACGTACATACCTATCCAACAACTCCAACTTTCCTGTCAAAGCATATATCCTATAAACAGATAAAAAATAATTTTACACAGAAGTATATACTCTGGAGTGCTTCACTTGAGGCAAACATTTTGGTCTTTTCATATTTGAAATATGTCTGGTGTTTTCAGGTACACAATTTCTTCAGCCTGAAAATGCGAATTACTCCTAGCACTAACTAGTAGTGCACTATTAAATGAAAATTTCATTAAGTTTCTCTGAGTATACTATCGTCTATATTCAATATAACATCGCAGAATGGAAAGCGTATGCACATGTAAATTTATAAGCGTAAGAATAAATTGCAATCATTATCAGTCATTAATCGTTCGACAGTATTTCATTTCATTTTTAGATTTTTCTTTCCTTTATTTTATCACTTGAAAGACAAATTGCATAAAATAGCAGCATGTATCTTTTTCGAAAGAACAAAAGTTCAAACGAAACTTCTGTAAGCATTTAAACCCACATATCTCATTCGAACTGTATTGTTATAAATTATGATTTTAAATAATTCGAACTCCCACTTTCTACTCAATGAAACTTCAATCTAGAACATCAATAATTTGATGCAGCATTTCCAAGTTCGCTACATACGTAAATTTAAATTACATGTAATTTTATTCCTCCAGCATCAGTTTGCAGTTGGAAACTCATTTGTAAGTTCCGTCTATTTTGGTTCTGTAAATCCGATCAGGAAATTTCTCCTCGAGAAATGGAATAAATATAAAACTATTTTTGAAGCGTGCAAAGCTAATTTAATAGAATAAAAGGATCTTTCCCAGAATATTATGAGAGTTGAATCTTTCTGAATGCATTGTAAATGCCATCTGATTTAGTATTATGGAAGTAAATTAAAAACCATATTTATTTAGGAAATAATCGGTAGAAAAGTGGAGTCGAAAGTTGGCAATAGATATGGAAAACATACGCAACAGAGTAGTTTTATAAAAAATTATGTTACTCTGGAAATGAAGATAACGCCTTCAAAATCGATTGATGTTTTACACAATATATCTAGTTTTAAGGTTATTCATTGAACTTAAAATTACAGAATAGCTAATTCAGAAAGGCAGCATTATAAGGTGGCCATTAAGGAAAATCTATATTGAGTTCTTTTGAGCCTTAAAGTTCATTATTCAACAAGATATGAACATATCTGTCCTTTTTGAAGATTTAAAGCTGATCAGTTTCGTGATGCAGTTCATCACGTGTTTGTAATTAGTTCTCCTTTTCCTTTCCCTATTCTAAATGTAATACACTTTGCCATTTTTAAATTCCGACAGCTATCCTTTACACTATTTTAAGTCTACCTTGTAAATTACTTTGGCTTTTAACTGCTTTCATGCATTCATCAGGCGCCCTCTTGTCTGGTGGTTCTCTATTACCGTATTTTCCTGTATATAATTCGCGGATTACGTGTTAAAAAGTTTCTAATTTCATTGTGCGTATTATACGCCACCGCGGATAATCTGATAAAACACATTCTCTATCAGAAAAGCTTACAAGTAAAGTTTAGAAAGAAATGCAGTTTACGTTTTAAAAAAATAAACAACAGATGGCGCTAAAAGCTCTCACGACTCGGCAGACCGGCGAAATTGCGTCAGACTCTGAAAGGAAAATACGCCACTCCATTTTAATAATTAGCGCTCTAGCGCACTCTGACGACGCAAAGCGTAAGCAGCTTCCCTGCATCAATCTACTGCGTGCGCGAGCATGCGCAAAACAAAAAATTAATGATTACGACTCACAGCCCTACCTTACAGGCGAATTTCATTTATCTCTTGTACAATGTATCCCTGAATGCATCGATGATCGTCCTATATGATTGCCCCTGCGAGTCGCTCTCGATAGCGTCATTTCGAGTTCCGCTTTGACCTGAGCTGTTTCGTCCTGAAAATATTCAGGTTTATGTATAGTTATTTTGAAACGAAAACGTGTAAGTTACACGGCGGATTTTAAACTAAAAGCTATATAGAAAAGGCTCCCGAAGTAGGAAATCGGGAAGCTGCCAGATTGTTTAACATTGTCGAATCAAATATTCGATTGTGAAAAAAAAAAGAAGACTGATTTTGAAATATGCGACCGATGTAGAAGAGCTAATTGCCGTGGAAAACCTCACTGGCCAGAATTAGAGGAAGAGTAAAATAAATGGATTTTAAAAGAGAGAGAAAATGGGAGATCTGTCTCTACAATAAATATGAGGATGAAAGCCAACTTATTGCACGCAAAATGAATATTGGAAACTTCTCTGGCGGCCTACATGGTGCTACAGGTTTATGAGAAGGAACAATTTAGCCGTTCGTAGTCGTTCAACAGTCGGCCAGAAATTACCAGATGACTGGCAAAAAAAATCAGATGACTTTGTGACATTTTGTAAAAAAATTATCCTCGAAAATAATTTTACAGCGGATTTGATTTTTTACATGGACGAAGTTCCATTGTCATTTGATATATCACCTACCAGAACTGTTGATGTTCTGGGAACAAGCAGTATACCTATAAACACTGCAGGAAATGAAAGAACTTCGTTTACGGTAGTTTTATGCTGTGCTGCAAATGGTTTGAAATTGCCGCCGATGCTTTATATTCAAAAGGAAAACTCTACCGAGAGAAAATTTTCCTAAAGGTTTTGAAGCTTTCCCTGTTCGCATCTTTTCTACGTCAATTATCGCTTTTCCCTGTGAAAGTGCGCATTTTTTCTGTGTTATTGGCAGCTGCAACTTTCTTTTCTGTACGAAGCTGCACATTATTTCCAATACTCTGATACGAAATCTCCAATGCTGCTTTAAAAAAATTACATGTATACCTTGTTTACAATAGCATTCTTTAATAATTAGGATAATTTAAAATGATATATTTTATTGAGGAATATTTTCTGCTTGATATATGTGTAGGTATATATATATATAATATTTAATTTCTGATCAAGTATAGAAACTAAGAAAGTAGAAAATACAAAGTAAAGGCAATTTGTGTCCAATATTAGATATGTAATGATAATGCACATCTACACACGTTCTTTCGCCGAAAATGCCATATCCACTTACGCTATTATCTCTGTACATCAATTGAATACCAATAGTATTATTTCCTGCACCCTCCTGAGATAGTAATCATAAGTGAAAACAGAAACTAGATATATTGTTTCTGCTACTCCATGTAATTTCTTCTACAGAACGAGACCGCTAATTTGACTTCTTTGAGAATAGATCCCAGGACTTCTTCAGACAGAGCATAAAATGAAACAATATTTGTTGAAATACGGTAATGTAATTTATTTGGAGGGAATACATTATTATATACAACACAACAATGAGAATTCACCGAATTCCTGGTATAGAATTACAAAATTAACTTACTTTTTCAGTAAAAATATTATGAAATTGATTTAAAAGCCACAGGCCGTATCGTTTATTTCATATTATTACGAACTTGAAAATTAACAATACATCTGAAAATGTTGTAGTATTTTATTATAAACATAGGGTAATGACAACGGTTATTGGCACTGCAAGGAAATTTCTCCGTTATTTTTCAAGTAACTTTCTTCTTTCTAAATCAATTTTTTACTTTTCAAAGTTTTTATTTATAGTCATCAGTAGTACCGATTTCTCTTATTACTTCTTTCAAATTATTTTTTTTTCGTTTTCTAAGCGGAAATTCAAAATATTTTTTCCCCATGCTACTGACATGAATGAACTTGTTATTGACCGCGATAAGAGCCAACCATTGACATGCAAATTCAATTATTGGCAGGAACAGAAACCAAATTTTTGTAAGGAAATTAAATTTTGCACAATATTATTTTGAATAAAATAAGGAAATGGTTTAAAAGAAGGGAAAAATGTCTGAAAATATATTTGAAACAAAAAATTTCACAGCTTTCATTTGACTGATCTTGTGGTTCCCATTCTTTTTGTTCTACATTACCACTGTTGCAGGTTTCATGTGCTTTCCTTGGTTTCTTGGCTGTGGCACTTTTCTATACTGCCTACTTGATTTTCTTTTTATTTTCTCTCTCTAGTGCTTTCTGTAATTTTATCTGATTTTCTTTCACCTCTCTCTAACGCTTGTGTGTTTCTGATCTCTTGCCCTAATACTTTCTA
Source organism: Cheiracanthium punctorium (assembly GCA_038373885.1). NCBI lineage: Eukaryota > Metazoa > Arthropoda > Arachnida > Araneae > Cheiracanthiidae > Cheiracanthium > Cheiracanthium punctorium. The sequence continues at coordinate 104,672 of JAWZYV010012428.1, forward strand.
ATTCTTTTTACCATAAGGTAATTTTTTATCAACCGAGGTCAATACACTAAGCATAACATTTACGGTTTTTTGTGGGTTCTCTCTATTGAAAGAGCTTTGCACTGCTAAGTTTTAGGTTTCCAAGTGAAATTAGGCTGAGTGTGTTATAGCTTTTACAGCTTTCAATGAATGTGTTTCAGATGGAGTTGATTCGGAGGCATTGGCAGGAGGATTGTTATAATAAAGGTTACAGATTTCTCCAGGTAAATTAGGATAAACGCTTCCAGTTGCATCGACACGTATCAATATTCCGCTCGTGGTATGTTATGAGCATTAAAATGCTAATATGTACCAGAGACGATTTTGCACATTTAAAATATTAACTCTTGGTCAAAAATTACTACCTTTGAGTCCGAGAGTTCCGGTGTTGGGATTTCTTAGAATCGACTCTCACACCAACGGCCTTCTTTTTTACCATACTATTTGGTTGATTTATTTGTTTCACGCTCCTATCATATACCTTTGACTCCCAATTTTCTTTGTATTCACTCTCCAATCGTATACCTTAGACTTCCAATATTTTTTGGATTCACGCTCCTATCATATACCTTGGACTTCCAATTTTCTTTCACCCCAAACATCAATTTTGAACACTGAAGGAACAACTGCAAATAATTGGGGGTAATGTCAACAATTCGTGCCTTTACCCTATATAGAATTTTTTTAAATGTAAAATAATTTTTTTTTGGCCTTTAGATGCAGCATAAAGGAATTATTCAGTAGTGATTCGAAACTTGCATAGTATTTGAATTTCGAGTCTGCATGATAAATCATACTTTGTATAAAAAGGCTGTAATCGTAAAAATTTTAAAAGGGCGAATAATGAAATTACCTGAATTTTAGGCGTAAATGCATTAAGTCTATTAGAAAAAACAACAGAGGAAATAAGAAGAAAGATAACAACAGACAGAAAAATCCAGTTTTTTTCCCCATCTTTATCCCTTCTCCATAAAGTGAAGTGCAGAGAGAAAGACCAAAACAACAACTGAGATATGGAAATGTGAATGCTCGATAAAGATAAATCATATATTCATGAATTCTGCTTACACTTGTGGCTGTTTCCTACTGGTTTGATTTCAATCATCAATTGAAAATACGCAGGAACCGACATGTTTCTCATTTGAGAAGTCATCCTGCTTTACAAAGGAATATTTCAGAAAACAAGATTGAGGAGGGAGGAGTGAATCTACCTTCTGTTAATTTTTCCCGGACTGAAAACGTTAAGAAAGTAAATTGAAATTTATAATTTAGATTTTAAGAAAAAATAATTATGTTAAAAGTTATCTAAGTTGTTTGAGATTTCGAATTTCAGATATACTGAAAATTTCCTTTACAAAATTCTGACCTGCGAATTTTTTAAAACTTGCGTTAATATCATTCATTTATGCAGTTTCTTAATCACACTTTTTACTTCCTTGTACGTAGTATAAGGAAGTAATGTGATCCCGAAAAATTTTGGGGGCCAAATTTCGACAAAAAAAAACGATTTTGACTACCTCTAAATATAATTTAAAAATTTTTTTCGATGCATCTCATCGTAGGCTAGCATGCACGATCATATTAACGCGTCTGCAACTCATTTTGACCAGCGGCGAGTCTACTGTGGCCAGTTTTTCCATGCCGTCTGTACGTACGTACGTATGTACGTACGTACGTATGTATGTAACTCGCATATCTCAAAAACTATTGGTCGTAGAATGTTGAGATTTGATATTTCGGATTGTTCTATGATCTAGTTGTGTACCTCCCCTTTTGGTGGCAATCGAATGGATAGTTTATGTACAGGACCGCCCAAAAGATTCGAAATACATTACGCTCTATGGGCCGAAATTCATAAAACTCGCCTAACTCAAAAGATATTAGGCGTAGAATGTCGAAACTTCATATTTTGGATAGTTGTAACATCTAGTTGTGCACCTCCCCTTTTGGTTCCATTCGACTGGATAGTTTATCTACAGGACTGTCCAAAACATTAGAAATACATTACGCTCAATGGGCCGAAATTCATTAAACTCGCATATCTCAAAAACTATTAGGCGTAGAATGTTGAAACTTTATATTTAGGATTGCTGTAACATCTAGTTGTGCATCTCTCGTTTCGGTTCAATTCGACTGGATAGTTTATCTACAGAACCGCCCAAAAGATTCGAAATACATTACGCTCTATGGGCCGAAATTTATCAAAGCGTTTTTTAGAGGTATTGGGCTATTTCAAACGATTCAGAAGTGATATATGCTGTAAAGAGTTAGAAAATGAATTTCTCCATTAAAAAAAATGTCTTTATCATTTATAGGTCTGCTACAGGAACACTCAAAAGATTTCCAATACATTACGGTCAATGGCAATTTTAGGGGCATTCATCCATTTCAAGCACAATACCGTCCTACCGCATAAGTTAGGTAATGGTCCGACCGCGTTCACGTGCCTCCCTCAAGAACTATGCCAAAAGTCGCCAAGCTTGGCGACTTTTGGTGTACGTGTGTGCATATTTAACTCTCAAATCTCAAAAACTATTATGAAATTTCATATATAAGAATGTTGTAACATGTAGTTGTGCATCTCAATTTTTGGTTCCAATCTACTGGAGAGTTTATTTACAGGACCACCGAAAAGAATTTCAGTACTTTAATGTCTATGGACATCTTCAATATAATACAACTGTAGACAGTCATTGGTACATTCCCAAAATCTCGCCGTCTGTCCTCGACCTTGGCGAGTTTTGGCGAAATATCGCCAAATTTGGCGATAGTCAGTCATTTGGTCCATGCCCAAAGTATCGCCATTTGTCATCGTTCTTGGCGAGTTTTGGCGAAATATCGCCAAATTTGGCGATAATCTGTCATTGTTTGGTTCATGCTTAAAATCCCGTCAAATGTCGTCGACATTGACGAGTTTCGCCGAAATATCGCCAAATTTGGCGCCAAAAATTAATTCGTATTTTTTAGAACTATTGTAATATCTAACTGTTTTCAATATCTTTTTTGACAGCAATCGACTGAGAATTTATTTACAGTGTGAGCCAAATGACTTTAAATACATTGAGGTGTATGGATGCATTCAATTCATTGAAAGTCTGTGGTCAATGACTACTTTGGCTATCCCCAAAATCTCGCAGACTATCTCAAGTTTGTCGGCTTTTGGTGAAATATCGCCAAATAAAGTGTCAGAAGGAAATCTTTCAAATTGAACTCAGCTTGGCGATATCGAAATATTTGGCTAGAAATCGCTAAACCTTACTATTATTGATATTTTATCTCTTTCAAACAAATAAGTTTAGAGCAAGTGCGTCGAAAATATTTTTGATCTAATGGACGTGCAAGGAAGTCATGTGTTGGACACATCAGATTTTTTGAACTACAGTTCCAGATCAAAAAATTCTAGTAACATTTTTACACTTGTCTTTCGCAAGGGACACAGTAATGAGAGATTGAAATATTGTCATGTTTTACACCCATTCGAAACAAAAAGTTATTTTGTGTATACATCACATTAAATGATTATTTTTAGAATATTTTCTACACGTTTATAAAATTATCTGTAGTGCATTATAATTTGAGGTGCGTATTTTCTTTTTTCAACAATACTTTCATCAAACTTGTGTAATGCATGTAATTTTAACAGATTTCCATATAAACGATATTAGATTGAACGATTATAACATATTTTCAATTTAAACGATTTATAAAATTCTTTTTTTTTCCTTTTTACTTCCTTGTACGAAGTATAAGGTAGTAATGTGATCGTGACAAATTTCGGTAGCCAGATTTTGACCAAAAAAACCGATTTTGAATACCTCTAAATTTACTTTTAAGAATTTTTGCGATGCATCTCATCGTACGCATGCATGCACATTCATATAAATGCATGTACAACCCATTTTGACCGACTGCGAGCCCATTTTGACCAGCTTGGTGTACGCGTGTAGTGTGCATGTATTTAACTCTCGTACCTCAAACACGATTAGTTGCTGAATGTTGAAATTTAATCTATAACATTATGGTGACATCTAGTTATGTATTTAGATTTCTGGTTCTAATTTACTGGAGTTTACAGAACCACCCAAAAGAATTTCAATACATTAATGTCTATGGACATCTTCAATATATTACGTCTGTTATCAGTCATTGTTTGGTCAGCTCCCAAAATCTCGCCATTTGTCATCGATCTTGGCGAGTTTTGTCGAAATGTCGCCAAATTTTGCGCCCAAAATAATTTCGTATTCCGCATAAGTCTAAATCTTTTAACTGTGGAACGTTAAAATTTTGTATGTAGAACTAGTGTAACATGTAACTGAGCATCTCTTTTTAGTACTTTCCAACAAGGCTGAAAAGTGTTTACGATTTCTGTTTGCCGGACCCTCCGTGCTCTGACTCCCGTAAATATACATCGCTTTCTACAAAATTTATATATGTTACTAGCTGCTTACCCGTTCTCCGCACGGTGGGAAACGAATATTTTCCTTACACATACATAATTCGAATTAAACCCAGTAATGCGGAATCTCAAAACGTGAAAAAATACTTGAATCGTGACTAAAAGTTGACGTCATGAGTGCAAATTTTAGACGATTGCAACATGACACAAAAACTACGACAATGTGGCTGGCAATCAAAAAAGAAAGAACTTTACGGTATGCAGACAAAACTTTTCTCTTTCGAAAAATGCCTGATTTTTACATCATATAATTCTCTTTGTGAGGTTTAATTTATAGCATTAATATATAGTATATACCACATAAATAAAATTACAAAATGTTGACAACAATTTTATCTTGCATTTTTCAAAGTGTGGACAATGCATTAGCGCAGTTATGTTACACACGACTTTATTAAATTTTACCTAAATTAAAAAACCTACATGAAACAATGGATGGCATATTTTACGTTTAAAAGCCAAAAATGTACCCTGCCCCGGTGAAAATCATGTCGCTTTTGTAAATGAAAACGTTCGTGATGTAACTTCTGAGAAAAAGCTTATTGCCCTTATTGAACACTTAATGCAGTATCACACTTGTTACATAAAACTGACGTTTATCTCACTGTCAATTCGCGCTAAATAAATAAATAACTTCATTTTTCATTTTTTACAGATTACAGTTGACCCCTTTATAAGATGGGTCTACAACAAGAATTCTTAGAACACGACGAAAACATTACGATCGTTTTCGTGTAACACGTTAAAAGAGACTTGTAGAGCACGGTAAAATGAGACATATGTTCTGGTAATATGACGCTTTAGCTCCTGTAATTAAGAAACCTTTGGAATGCAAACATCATTGCATTTTTACGGAGCGCGAATAAGTTTTCCCGCAATTATACCGCGCAGTTCACACTCCAGGTGGAGTATAGCGCAGGACCCGTACAACACGGATTCCTATAACACGGAACGTATTTACCGCGTTATAGGGAATCTACTGTAGTTGCGTAGTGTCAAATTCAATAGTTAAGAAAATTCTGGGTTGCCGTATTTAGTAATATTTTATCTCACCTTGGTGGCCAAAATGTATTAAAACCAAATAACTGAACTGTATCAAAAGTAAAATTTACTAAAAGTAAAATTTTTAATTTTGTATAACCCTCAGAACAACTTCGGAGTTTGCCATCTACGACGGTTTTTCATGACGTGACAACTGATGCTTACATACAGTGGCGTAGCCAAGGAGGAGATAGGGTGTCACAACCCCCCATGTGGAGTTTTTTGCCATACAAAACGAATATTCTTAACTCCCGTAACATTCCCATGAAAAATGTTTGGCTACTCCTGCTTGCATATAATTGATCTTTTTTTTTCATTTATCATTGATCAATATACTTCAGTATCGGAATTTCCGCGGTAAAAAATGGTCTAAAAAATCTGACACCAGAAAAATCGGATTAACACAGTGGGGTTACACAAATACGCGCCGGACATACGCTCTTGCTTATGTCCGGAGGAGCAAATGCATTAGAGGTTATGTGCTGCTCCGGATAATCTGCCAGCAAAACAGCAAAAATGACGTAAAAAATGACATCCACACGCGAAGGAAATAAAATTAAAGATATGTAGAATTGCATGAAAACTTCGATTATTTTTAAAGTGTACTGAACTAACTGTAGAACTAACTGTAACAAGTCTGTTACCGTTAGTTCTATTTATTTCACGTTTGATGCGCTTTCACTTTTTCGAGTCTTAAAAGCTGTAGAAATGAGTGCTTTCACTTAATTTTTAAATTTAACAACTTAAGTGGCAACAGTGGATTCCGTTGCTACGGAAATTATAGCATTGTTAAAAATAGAACATGAAATGAGTTATTCATGTTTACTTTGCTAGAACTGCCATATTGGTGAAATTAACGCCGCCAGTCGATGGCCAATAGCTCAAATCACAAATTAAACTTGACACTAAAGGCAATACGCAATATTCTGTTTGTCGGAATTTAAAAAAAAAATAGCTATGCATACGCTAGTGACATCGGCTCATCTCAATTGTGGAATGGAATTAATAATACGTACAGAGCTGCACTAAATTTGAATATTTTTCGCCAACTTTGCTAAGAAATGTACTAAAGTAGGAATCAACATACATTTCAAGTCGTGAAACAAAAAATATATTAGACAGTATTAATTATGCCTTTCTAACAGCTTCTAGTAAAAGAAACTTCCGTAGCTCTGCTTTAACAAATAAGAATTAATTATTTATTACACAGTACTTCGATCGCCAAATGCCAACATTCACCATTTTGCGAGATTTTTTTTGTTTTCAGGGAATCATTCGAAGCATTGATTTAACAGCAATCAAATTGGGAAATAGTTACCTATCATTTATATGGTTCGATCGCCAATATTTAATGCAGGCATATTATTGATAAGTAGCAGTTATTTAAATTATTATTAACTATAACGGGTTTTAATCACCGTTAACTACCATGTACAAAATGCGTGAATTTCAATTTTCTGAAATTTGGCGGAATTCCTCTAACTTAAATCAGTTTACTTAATTTGGTGAAAATTCTATAGATCGTTTAAAATCGCCTTAATAACTGCATTATTTCTGTATGAAACATCGAAGTATAGCGCCGTAAAACTTATACTTGTTATTAAAAATACTATTTCGTTACGCTCTCAGTAATTTGCGCCAAGCCCAAAACTGTACAAATCGGTAGAACCTACTACTTTCTCAAAATCGCCAAATGAGCTATTTTTTTTTCGGCCAAACTAAAAATTATACATATTAGTCTCGGAAATCTCTCAATCCTTTATTCTTTTACACATAAAAAACATTGAATTCCAGCTCTGATTTAACATGAACGCAATATTTTAATTAAAAAATAACTTTGTAAATAATCTAAACAGAAAAAAAATCATTATTCTTTTATTTTTACTGCAGGAGTCTAAATAATTTAATAAAATAGCCAAACATGGCAACCTCGATGCTTATTTCTCACTTTTTTTATTACAGGGGTTACAATCGCGGAATTGCGGAGAGCAAAAATTAGCGTTTTTGATGGGGTTTTTTATCAATATCTCCTAAACTAATTCGAATTTCGAAATTTAAATTGGCGGAGGTTCTTTCTCGAAATTTTCCGAATTCGTGGATACCTCGTTCGAAACACAACTGCCAGCCGTTTAGAAGGAGATGATGCTACACACACACACACACACACACACACACACACACACACACACACACACACACACACACACACACACACACACACCACGCGCGCGCGCACAGATTTTAATAGTATAGATTCTTATGCACTGAACCATGTGCCCTATTGAAAATTGCGTATGCAGCATTTTTGACTTTTCTACAGGAAGGCTCACAAGATTTCCACTACATTACGCTTTATGGAAGTTTAAGACAGTCATCTATTTAAAGTAAACTAGTATCTTTCTATTATAAGATAAAGCTCACCATCTAAAATAATGTCTGCATCATTAGTAGTTCTTCTACAGGAGTAATCAAAATATTTCCAATGCATTAGGGTCAATGGAGCTTTAGACCGTCGTCCATTTAAAGTAAATTAGTATCCTACTATATAGTGACTGGATGATCTAACGATAATCGCGTACCTACTTCAAAACTTGCCCAAAAGTGGCCAACGACTTTCGAGATAAATCGCCGATTATGGTGCGATGACTGTTAAACTTTTAACCGTAGAAAGTTGAAATTTTGTACTTAGAACTACTGTAACATCGAACCATGCATCTTTTTTTTTATCGCAATTGACTGAGTAATTTATTTACAGGGTTACCCAAATGACTCTATTCAGGTGTATGGATACATTCAATTCATTGAAAGTCTGTTGTCAATTACTACTTTGACTATCCCCAAAATCTCGCAAACTATCTCAAGTTTCTCAGCTTTTGAAGAAATATCGCCAAATTACGTGCCAAAAACAAATCTTTCAAATTGAATTCAGCTTGGCTATATCAGAAATATGTGGCTGGAACTCTCTAAACCTTAGTATTACTGCAGTATTTTGTCTTTCTCTCTCTGAAAAAAAAATATTTAGATGAAGTGCGCCGAAAACATTTTTGATTAAATAGACGCGCAAGAAAGTCATGTGTTGTCCACATCAGATTTTTTAAATTGAAAATTGAAAATTTTATTAGCGTATTGAACTCTTTATAAACCTGAAGATTCATAAATTAGACCCGTGATTCATAAATTAGACAATAAAACCGAAATGCATTGCATTTTACTTTTTTCTCTTAAAAAGGTACATTTATCACGGTGATTTAAAAAATAAAATTTGAATTTTTAATCTCATAGCCGTGTTTTATGTTTTCTTTGTATTTTCTAGCAGATATAACGTTTCTCAAAGTAACCATTATAAAATAACTATTCCTTGTTTCTAGATAATGCATGCCATTTATTTTTATCAAACACAATGTTCGCTAATGCATTAATAACAGGAATAATATATTTTCTTAATTTAAACAGCGTTATTTCCGTAAAAATTCCCGTAAAAATTCTGTGATTTAATTAACATTTGCATGTCAATGAGTACTTTGAAATAACGGATATGCAAATCCCTTTTCTTGACTGATACCCGAAAAAAATACTTAAAAATGCAGAAAAGCTCTGTAAAAGGAACTAAATATTTTTATATCCATACTTAATTATGTGCAAAGTTCTGATAAAAAAACTTTCATTACAAAATCACCAATTTATTAAATGATGAAAAAATGCTTAAAAAAAAATCACAGCCATTGAGATTTAAGTTTATTCAGCAGTACAAAGAGAAAGTTAAATATATTTATAGGTATTCCAGCCTTTTGTTAAATTATTCAAATGAGTATTAAAAATGTGTGATATCATCAGTTATAATTATATTCTATATTTGCTATAATTTAGAAATTTTTATATATTTTTTACTATGTAGCATAATACTTCACAATCAAATTTGATCGCATGAGCAGAGAATCTTGATACCCTTTACTGGATTAACCATTACTTTTCGCATAATCCCCATCTCCCCTCTTTTCGTAAACGCCAAAATGATTTTATAATTGGGAAAACATTGAAAATTTCTAATAATTTCTGTTGTTTATACTACACGTTATTTGAACTCCTGTCAAAAGAATAAGTATGACATTTAATTTGATGCAACCTATCGTATAAATTATTGTAAGAAACAATTTCATTAAATCGTCAATTTCATTATTTCGTTCAAATTTTTGCTGTTAAAGGAGTATCATATTAGAACATCCAAATGTATGACATACACCGCAGATTCATCACATAATATTTGTCATGCATTGACAGGTTTTGAATTTTTCACGATGGCAACTACGCGAACGATTGCAGTTTGGAGCGAAGGAATCACTCTGATCACTGTATTTCTAGTAATTCTAAACAAAATTAGTAAAAAATGATTCTAAAGAAAAGTTTACTATTTTAAATTTGCCTAAAATTCAAAAGTTTCAAATAAATGACCTATGCTTAAACTAAGAAACAATTTTTACATAATAACGCATGATCATGTATGAATTTTGACCGAATGCGTCACGTAATAAACTAACAATCTCCCTACATTAATCTGTAACAAAGTACTATACCATAAACTGAAAGTATGCCAGATTTTCGGTATTTTAAACATTTTGAAGTCATCATAGTTTTCCCAGGCATGTGCCACAATATATAAAAAACACTGACCTGACCAAAACGTATACCTTAAATATTGGCCATAGACACATTTAAAAAATGTATATATATTACACAAAAGCCTATAGAATTCTATGAAATTGATTAACAGTTTCAGAGGTTTAAATTGGAATAAATGCAAAACTTAAAATTTTTTATCATTTATAAAAATCCCATTTAGTAAAATGTCCCATCCAGCAAAAGAAGGAGGTAATGTGCAAAATTTCTGCCTTTTGTCCTAAATATTTTGCAGAGGAATGAAAATAAATATATTTTGACTTAGATCACTGTGTTGAATGACTTTCAAAGGAAAAAAAGAAAATCACCGAATGATCGCATTTTAGAGGTCGTACTCAAATTTTGAAAGAGAGCAGTGATTATTATAAATATTTGCTTTTAAAGTTGTGTAAATTAATAGTTGTTAAACTATTCATAAACTTTGTTTTAACATACTTCGAAGACCTTTTAGTATTAACTAAATCACCTAATTGCTATATGGGCCTTATTTTACTAGAATTTTTTTCTTTTTTGTGCGGAGGCTGTGGAAAAATTAAAATGTGTTATATATTCAAATTTAATTCACTGGCAATGTTAATCATTTTTATTGAATTGTGTACTTTAAGTACTTTTTTAACTTATTATAACTGTTTATAATGAGTGTTTAGGGAATAAAAGCCGAAGATAACGTTTTTAGGATACACTGCATATCTACACATATCTGCAATACTTTTTTCTTACTTTTATAGCTATAGTGCAGAAAATCTGCCTTTTTCTTTCACATTTAAGATCCAAAAATTAAGAAGCGATAATAAAATGCCTTCATGGGACGCCAGCGACATTAAATTTAGTTTAAAGAACCATGATTTGTTAAGAACGTTTTCCCTATAAAAGTAAAATTGTATGTTTCATCGACAGTAACCAAAGTATAATTTTTACAGAGCTTTTTCGAATGCCAAAATTATATTATGACCGAATAATATTTTGATCATCTTCTGAGGAACACAAATATATATCAAGCATATTGCGATTTTCCAAGCTTAATTTTTTCTCGACTGGAGAAGTTACATGTTGTGCGTCAAAACAGATTTCTCTAGTATTTGTTTGATATTTGCAATAGTAATTGCATGAAAAGCAACATAAACTAATATGGCAATATTAACCTGATTTCAAATGGCCATCTCTCTTTCTTGAATTAGAGGAGCATTCGTATACTGTAATTAAAGAAATAAATTGTAAATTGGCTGCCATTTTGAGGTTAATGTAAACATAGAACTATGAATTGCACAATCAACAACACACAAGATAATTTAATACATTCTTTTCAAATTTTACTTTACTCTGCAATAAAATTTTAGCAGTACTGCGTAAAATCACAGCTTATATTTAATTACTTCTTCATTAAATTTGTATCCAGATTTATATTTATATTTCTCAAGTGTTGTTCAAAGTGAACTATTCGTAATACAGCTCGAACAAGTGAATGTATCGAAAAATATTTCCTAGCCATCTCTAAGGGATGTACCCTATATACTACGGTAAATGTGAAAAAAATAATATTTTAAATAACACACATACATAACATACACATATCGCTTAAATATCGTGTTATTTGCAAAAGTCTTTATTAATTTTAAAATGCTCTTTAATCTGTATTGAATACATTTTCTAGCAAAATCTTATACATCTGATTGCAGTGAAATTAATTTTCTAGGTAAACTTCCATAAGAATAAAAATTAATCAAATATCCAATTTAAGTGGTCTATTCAAGTAAACAAAGTACAATTAACTTGCTAAAAATAATGAAATATTCCTACAATCTTTTAATAGCAGTGTTAATATAATTAATTAATTTCATGCAACCACATAAAATATATACGTGTTTATTCTTTTTTATTTAAATTTAACTGTTTTACAATGAAGATTATTTTGCAAACAGAAAATTGTATCCCCTATGGACATTGTTTGTTATTGAAATTGATATAGCATGACATTTAATTATTTTACTCAAATGGAAATAATAATGAAATCTAAGCCTTAATATAAGAAAAAACAATAATCTTAAATGTAAGACTCTCAATTCTGGGATTACAATGATCTTAAATCTTAGAATCTCAGGATTATTTTCTCTTAAACTTTGAATATTAAGATTTAGTTGCAATTTAAAAAAAACAGTTGTTTCATGTATATCAAAATTAAATATTTTTTTTCAATCAATTATTTGAACGTTAAATAAATGCTTATATTTCGAGATTTACCGTTTAAAGCATTAAACAGGTATAAATTGTTCATAATTTAATTGAATATACACTGTAAAAAAATGGAAAAGTGAAATGATCTCAAAAGTATCTTCTACAAAAAAATATATATTGTTACTTTTTTAGCTATTAGAGGCATTATATTTTGTACATAAGAAGGCAGTTCTGAAGATAAGAATTTTTATTAAATAAGATAGAATTATTAATAAATATATTAATTTATTATTGTTTATGAAATAGCAAGGTATAAATAATGTATTAATTCATAAAAATTCAAATTCAAATAATTCATAATTCAAATATCATTAATCATGTATCATTTTGTAAAGATAATACACAATCATCCGTATAAATAATAGAAAAAAACTTAATAAATCCTCTAAACATAAACATTCTAATTCAAGAATTTGAATTTTATTTTTATCTTATTAGTATGAGATATTTTGACAATCACTTAAAACAATTTCTTTGCATAGTCTTACAAGAATAGGTTTGTTTGTATTTAAAATATATATAAATATTTTATAATAAAATAATTTACAAAATTACAAAAGTGCTAATCACGCAAATGCTTCTGATGAGTATTAAGAGAGTGAAGTAAGATAAAAGAAGCGATAATTGTTCTATTTTGTATTTTAATTGAAATAGAAGGATATTTTTCTTAGACACACTTTCTGATAGAAATTATGTTTAATGTTGATAGTTAACAAGATCGTTTTCAAACATATTGCTTAGATTTACTTTCAGGAGCAACGATGATAAATAATTGCATAATACTTTTGTCTTAAGTCATAGGCTTTATTTATAATTACTTTGACTGTATTTTAAACACTAATCCTGATAGTTAAATAGCACATTCAAAATTTTATATTTGTCATAACTGTTTTAGAAACTCTATAACTTTTTAAACCTAAATGTACGTTCGTGATTTGTTTTATAATGATTTAACTGAAAATAAATGTGTTATACCGATATTCTGTCTGAAAAATGTGGTCAAATATTATATAAATTCAATTGAATAATTCATTTAATCATAATAAAAAAAAGCATCTGCGTAATTTCGTTTCCAATGCATTTAATAAACTGGTGAATATTTAAGATAACCAAATAATCTTCGCCACAGTTTTGTTTTTGTACAATGCAATGATATGAAATAATAACATGTAAAGTTAAATCCACTATAAGAGTATTTATAACAGAAAAGAATATTCAAGCAACTTGTTTCAGTTCATTTTAAAACTAAAAAATATAAAGAGCATAATTCTCAAAATTTGTACGTCATCTCATTAGTGTATTGAGCACAGTTTAGTAACTGGGATTTGTTTTGCACGGGGGTCGTATACAAATTTTAAAAGTGTAACTTTTTAAAAATTAATGAAAGGAACTTTTTCTTAATGGACCTTATTTTCGACCTTATTTTGAACATTTTTTCAATATACACTGCCCACTTATTTCTGATAGATAAAGAATTAAAGCCCGTTACCACCTTTCTGGGGTACCCTGTATATTCATACATGTATAATTAAATATACTTATATAATAAACATATATAATTAGCTTTAGCTCAACATATTTGAAGAAACGTGTAAAAATGTAAACTAATAGTTAAAAATATATTTTCTATTTTTTAATTTGCAGTGACACCATTTACAATGAAAATCTATGAAAATATTGAAATAAATATCTCCAACCCTAAACCTGACAGTCGTAAATTTAAGTAAGTCATTCTTATATGATGCCGAGGTTAGTAACGTCAGAAACGTTTTTTTTTTTTTTTTTTTTTTTTTTCGGATATGCGGAGACACAGAGTTCGTCCAAAAAATATTCGAATATGCATTATTACTTAAAACATTATTGTAATAATATTAAACCATTGTTATCCATTTTTTAAAAACAGAGAACTGCGTATCAAGAATATTTATTGAAATCGCTAATTATTATGCATTATCCTTCATGCATGTAGCTGGTTTAACGCAAACTTATCTTTCACTTCATAAATGAGTGTCAATTTCTGATATTTCATATTTTAAACTGATTTCTGAAAGTTATTTGAGTTATTTATGAAAGATTTTATTTTGCATTAAATGTAAATTTTCTGTAAAATAACAGAAATTCACTGATTAATGGGGGGGAATAACAATTAAATTTTACGACACCCCCCCCCCCTACCTTTAGGTAGAAAACTTTTTAACTATAGCTCCTTTTCTAAAACGAATAACCCTTTGGATACAACATCCGGTATTTTCACTAAAAGTCACTACAGGAACTTCATTAATTGGAATTATGGGGACGTTATTACTGGGGACCTTGTTATAATAAAAGTTTCACAATAAAAAAAAAAAAAACTCATGCAGGAAGGCACACTAAACACAAGATTCCATCAAAACTCGCACTATGTGGCATAGTAACTCAATTTTCTTATGATCTAGATTACTTTATATACAATACTGCCATAAAATACAGCATTCCTTTCAATGCACGGGAAGTGAAAGTAATCTTTAAGAATAATATTGCTAAATATGTGAAACGGAACTCGTGTTAATAATCATATTCACATACACATAGACTTTTTAAAGCGGTACTTCATATTTACTTCAGTAGATAATTCCTCCAATAACTATGCATTTATATGCACACAGTTCTACCATACTTTGTTAGACTCTTCAGTTGTAAATAACAGTATCTATTCCCCTACTAATCTATCTACTGTTGTCTGCGATAAAAAAATTCTGGCTTTCTATAAACTTTTCAATTTACAACATAACAATTTAAACTATCCTTACATTCTACTAATTCCTAAGTTTAATAAAATATCATTAAAGTTTAAAACTGTTACAGCAGGATGTAATACGCAGGTTGCCTTTCATGTTTTTACAAACGACCAATAGAAGGCTCTACTGAAACTTGTCTTCTGGATATTCGTAAAATTAACATTTTTTAAATCTTGGAATCAGTGGCATTATAGAAATTGCCTACGTATTTTGTTTTCACGAGTGTTCTAAAGAAGTAAGTGAGTAAAAAAAATGGAAATAAGTCGTGAAGGATTTCGCTGAATAATTTTTTATAATTTTAAGAAAGGCCTCACTCGATAAGAATTCTTAGTATCACTTCGTGAAACTTTTGGTAATGAAGCACCATCAGAAAAGACTGTTTACAATTGGCTTGCAGAATTTCGTTATGGTCGTATATCCGTCAGTGATGAATCTCGTAAAGGACGACCAAAATCGGTAGTGATTCCAAACAACATCGATGCTGTGCGCGAGATAATTGAAGAAGATCGGCATGTCACATATCGTCAGATAGAAGCATTTCTTCATATATCATAGACTGCAATACATTCTATTTTGCAGAAACCTTTAGCTGTTAAAAAGATTTGCTTCAGATGGATTCCGTACAGTTTGACATAACCTCAAAAAGAGGTTCGTGCAAGTTGATGTAAGGAAATTCTAAAAAATTTCAAATTGGGAACTGCAAAATCCGTATACAACATAGCTATAGGCGACAAAACTTGGATATATTCGTATGAGCCGGAAACTAAACAACAATCCACTGTTTAGGTGTTTCAGATGAACCGAATCCTACGAAAGTTGTTTGCTCATGAAGCACTTCCAAGAAAATGCTTGCTTGTTTCTTCGGCCTAACAGGATATTTGGCAACCATTCCTTTAGAGGATCAAAAAAATGATAACTCTAAATAGTATACAGAAATTTGTTTCCCAAAAGTCATCAACGAAATCAGGAAAAACAGCAAAAATCGACGCACCATTCTTCATCACGACAACGCCAGCTCCCACACAGCACGTGAAACAATTGATTATTTGAAGGATATCAAATTAATGCATCATTGCGTATATTCTCCTGATTTGTCGCCTAAAGACTTTTTCTTGTTCCCTTATATCAAACAAAAAATGCGTGATCAGCGATTTTCAGCATCTAAAGAAGCTGTTGATGCCTTCCAAAACCATCTTTCTGAGATTTCAACTTCAGAGTGCGAAAACAGTTTCAAGAATTGGCTTTAACAGGTAGAAAAGCGTATAAATCTTAAAGGCGCATATTTTGAAAGGCAATAAAATAGTTTCTTCCCCCAAAATTATTTTTCTTCCTAATTTTTGCAGAAACTTTAAAGGCAACCCTCGTACATACAGTAATGTAGCAAGTAAAATATTACTAAAGATATTGTCAGCTATGCATGAGTATTATATAAAAAGTAATGATAACTCTCTAGGAAATATTTATTATCTTCGCAATACCATATGCAATATTAGAATTATTACCTTTATATATACCTATGATTTTAAAAATGTATTCAATATTATTAATCTTGACGACCTTGAAAATGTTATCAATGGATTATTTAGAAATAGTGTTATAATATTATAATACCTTCCTACGTTGATATGAATTATTTCAATAGTCTATGTAATTTTATTATATATAATAATAATTACATCATACATAACAATAAGATATATCTACAAAATCATGGTATACCACAAGGTGGTACAACATCCAGTTACCTTGCAGATCTATACCTATATTTCTATGAATAAGATAGCCTAAGTTTCAACATGTATGATAAGAGAAAAGATTTTAACTTTAAAGTAAATGGCTTTATTCATTTTTTCGACTTTCTTACATAAATCAGTATACCGTAATATCAACGCCTTGAAGTAACCTTTTGTGTGTGTTTTTCTCACAAAGATTTTATTTATTTTATCTTTTAACACCAGTTTTTTAATGTTTATTTTTATACCGTAATATCATCTATAATCATTGTTGTAGAATCAAGCTTCTATGTACAGAAGAGTTTAAAGTCTCCAATTTTAAATCACTCTTTCTGACTGCTAGACAATATAGCTATCCTACTACATTCCTAAAATCTATTTTATACAATTCATGCAGGCAATGTGTCAATTGTCTTTATTCACTGGAGGTTGAGTGGGGTTTGGTGTTAAGGTTGTAATTGGATGGATGGGTTGGGCGGAGGAAGCTTTTCTTACTATTATAAAAAAAAATAAAAACAAAAGATAAAACATATAAAAAAAAAACTTTAAATGTGTATATGCATGCATTTATATATTTGGAGGGAAAATAAACGGGGTTCCTATTCAGTGAGTATACATTTTGAATTCTAATTTTAGTTTTTAAATATTCTCTCAAATATTAGAATAAATTTCTGAAAAATAAGCAAAATGTATGTATTTAGCTAGTACATATATATTCAGAGTTTTAAAACAAAATAATTATTATTAATCTTTAATTGGCTTTACCATCTATTTATTATTATTCAATAACTGTAATTTTAATTAAATTAATATATCTTTATGTTAATTAATTAATATACCTGTATTTTAACACTGTCAAATAATTTTATAGTCTTGTTTCTGGCAACATTTTTATAATTTTAATTCTATTATTACACATTCGAATTCTGGAAACACCGGTGTTTTACCTCTTCATTTTGCTAATATTCTACAACAAAATCTGCTGTCTCGTGCCATTTGATCTGCATTGTTCCTGTTGGATAAGCTGTGTTTTGCAGTGTTTTTCAATTATTATTTCAATTATTATTATCAAAATAATTATGTATTTTTTTCTTTTTTTTCTATAGTAGGATAGGCTCTAAATGTGTGGAGTTAATATCTATTTTGATATGTTACGCAACCGAAATCCTACTATTTTGTTGTCTTTAATTATGATTTTCTACGTATGGCCCTTGAGGAATGTCCCAGAGGTCACAATTTCCATTCCAATCATTCTGGTATAAGTTGGTTCATTGTATTTCGAATTTCATTCTGTTTTTGGCTTTCCGATTCTGATGTATGTACATTTTTCCCTACGGCGTATCTCATTTTTGCAGTAATTTCCTTTGTGTTTTACTTATTAATTATATATACGAGTAAACTGGTGAAATAAATTAAGAGAATTTGCATTTTTATCAAATTTTGTGGAAAGAACTGAACTGAATGTAAAACCACTGCTTCTAGACAAAAATTCGAATCTTGACGTCAAATACTTAAGCGTACACATGTGTGTAGCCGTAGCCAGTAGAGAAACAGAATTTATAAGCGCGCGTAAGTTAAGACACATTTCGTTCGCTAGCCCACCACGGAGAATTTCTGGGTGTTATTCTGCAGCAATCGGTTAATTCCAAATTGTAACAGCAAAAATGAGTAGCTTCCAATGTTTAGACGATGGAATGAGGTGGCGAATTGTGGGGAGGCTAGAAACAGGCCAATCTCAAGTCCAGATAAGAGAGTTCAATTTAACGCCTAGCGTTGTGTGTAACTTCTAGTTCCTGGTCGAGCTAGTCTAGAACGAGTCTTGTCTCGTCTATACCTCATCTAAAATATATAAGTAATAAATAAACAAAACACTGCAACAGCTTTTTAAATTTTCCTGATCAAAAAATGGAATAAGTAAATATATATTGAAAATATGGTATGAAGCTATTCTAGAAAGATCAATAGTTTATGCTTCCGCATGTTGGTATTAATTGTTAAATATACACGGAACACTATTGCTTCAAGCAATACAACGCGAAATTCTATTACTCATACCAAGAACCAGCCCCAACATCAGGCCTCCCAATATTAACAGGTATTGCATCGGTCCATTTAACTATTCTCAACGAAATTAAATATGCATTTATTTCAAGACTAAAAACCCAAGTTACAATAAAAATTACAGAACACAACTACTCTGATAATGACATTCCTATAATGAAATCATTGTTGGATCCCCTGCTTCCTCCAGCTCAATTGTTTGATAATATCAAAACAGACCTTAAAATTTATACTGATGGCTCTAAAATGAAATAAAGGTTGCGGAGAAGCATACTGTGTTTTTCAAGATGATATTATGATGAAGAGTAATCAATTTTAAACTCAACGGCAACAACTCCATTTTTCAGGTAGAATTATATGCAATAAATGGATCGTTAAAATGGTTTTCAATAACGCCATATAATTCGTGCTTAATCTTATATGACAGCAACTCAAGTATTCAAATTCTACAAAATAATATAAGTACAAATAAAATAGCTCATAAAATTTTAGTTCTCCTTACAAAAATACCTAAAAAAGTAATTTTTAAATGGGTAAAAGCTCACGCTATGATTATGGGAAACGAGCTAGCAGACGGATTAGCAAAACAAGCAGCCATCTGCAATAATAATTTTATCACCTTAAACAAAAATGGTAGTCGCCTCAAAGAAATAGAAAGCGTTTCACTTACAAACCCACTATCTTAACTAAATTACATATTAAAAAAGGACAAATTGGAAAAATGGACAATATCATGGGACACAGAAGGTACATGCAGGTATACTTACCAATACTTAAAAAACCATTAGAGGATTTCTTTTTAGAACACAGGAACCTTTACCTTTTTTTTTACCAATCATGGACCCTTCCCAGAATATTTTTTTTAATAAACAGATCCTCCTCCGATCATTGTAAATGCAATATGCATGGAAATTCAGTACATTATTTCACTAAAATCACCTTCACAAAGTAATGAGCGCTGGGTTCCATATGTATTAAAAAATAATAACTTATGCAAGAAAATAATAAAAGGGATTAAAGATCTACAAAATAATCAACCCAAGTATATTCATACGATTGAAATAAGACTACACCACAGAGAGATTCCGATTAAATAAATACAAGAATTTCATTTGATAAAAACCACGTGAAAACTCTAAATAGAACAATTGATTTACATTATTTCCTGACATAAAAAATCTGTTACGCCTCTTATTTCGTTAGAATTTAAAAAAAAGACACTTATCATATCCAAGCCTAAATTTAATTTTGAGTACATATATTATATATATATATATATATATATATATATATATATATATATATATATATATATATATATATGCTTTCAAAAAAAATTTCTTTCTAAATCCACTCACGAATGTAACGTTTTAAAGTTACTTTGAAAGTTTATCATTTTCAAGCCTATTGCTTACATTTAGATATTTATTTACTTTTTTTGAACTTTCAAAATTGTAAAAAAAAAGAAAAAGAAAAGAAACATGTTAAATGGATGTATATACGGTCAAATGTTACTACGAACAATATTGTCAGCTATTGTAAACCACTGTAAACTAACTGCTTTAACATTGTATAACACTGATGTATTTTACCAATTGTAATCCAAAAATTGTGCTGTAAAAAAATAAAAGTGAGGGAAAACGCCGCTTGCTGGACCTGAACCTGCGGCTAGGGTTCAGCAAAACATTAGGACACTTCAGGAACTAAAACAGGCTTAAAATCAAATAGGTAGGCCATTTCTGAAGGTAGTATCCTATCTAGTTCAAGGATCTAGTTTTGTGTATCCTGGAAACAGTTCCAGGATATCGAATCCATCCGGAGAAAGCCTGGACAAGGTCGCCCAAGAGCTCCGACGGCCAGAGAAGATCGCCATTTGTCCATTATAGCGAGGCGTAACAGGAGTACTGCAGCTTCTCAGCTCTCTCGTGTCTTGAAAGAAGCCACAGGAACCCGTGTATCATGGGTGAGATTTTCCAAAAGACTTCATGAGAGAGGGTTGTTTGCAAGAAGACCCTGCTGTTTGCGTCCCGCTTACTTCTACGAATAGGTGAATCCGCTTAGCAATTGCAGATAGAGATTGGAGTGTGGATCAATGGGCGACAGCTTTCTTCACTGATGAGTCCCGGTTCAGCCTAAACACCGATTCTCGCCGCACGTTCATATGGAGAGAACCCGGGACCCGCCACCTACCATTTAATGTCCGCGAAATCGATCAATATGGCAGAGGAGTTTTTTATGGTCAGGTCAAGCATCATGTTGGATAGACGCACACCTCTCTTTGTCTTTGAAAGAAGCACTGTGACTGGTGTGAGGTATAGGGACGACGTCTTGGAGCCCTATGCTCGCTTTTCAGGGGTGCAGTTGGCCCTGAGATCGTTTTAATGGATAATAATGCAAGGCCACATAGAGCTCTTCAGGTCGACGAATTTCTAGAGAGTGAGGGTAATTGGCAGATGGATTTGCCAGTCAGATCTCTAGACCTTAATCCAATAGAACATGGTATGCTCTGAGGTGCTCATGGTATGCTCTGGTATGCTCTGAGGAGGGCAATTGCAACTCGCAACCCCCCACCGAGAACCATCCAGGGAATGAAAACTGCGCTGCTGAACGAGTGGGACAATTGCACACAGGAAATGATAAACTGCCTTATTTCAAGTATGAAATCACGCTGCGAGACTTGTATATCTGTAAGAGGGGACCATAACCTTTATTAGCCCATTTTTTGTTCATTCTGCGACCGCTATTTCATACCTTCCGACTCCAACGTGTTTTACACACGATCATGCGTGTGTATTACAATTATTGATGATTATTTGTTTTGTATTGTATCAATGTATGTGCATATCAAATTTCATCAAAATCGGTCCAGTAGTTCCAGAGATAATCGACCAAGTCTGCAAATTCTCTAAATTTCTTACACCAGTGTATGTGCATATGTATATATATATATATACAGATAGATAGATATGTGTAATTATTAAAGAAATTAAATTATTATATAAAATGAAGGTCATGTAAAGTCCTCATTTTACATATGCACATTTAAAATCTAAAGAGTAGTCTTAACAGAAGAAAATGATTAATTGATAGTATATGACGGAGTCCTTAATATGTAATCAGTGACACATTTTAGATAATTATTAAATTTATGTCTTAAAAAATAGATCTAGAGGCTGTGATATTAAATTACGGCAATCCATCATTCTGTTGCAAATGATAAGGAAAAAAATTTTTTTTTCATTTTTTTTCAATGATTTCCCCCATATCACTCCTTACTTTAGCATTTTATATACTCTTAGGTTGTAAAACGATTATAAATGAGATTTTTTAAACAACAGATGATCGACGTGTATCAACGAAAAAGTTACGAGCATTTTTTTTACAAGATGTTCATTAAATTAAAAAAAAATTGTCTTCTGCTAAAGTAAGAACAGAAGAGATGAATTTTATTTTTCATTTTGAGATTACGTATTCACATAGAAATGTATTCACATTAAAAAATGAATTAAAAGAGCTATAAATGAACATTTATATTTAGAGACAATGAATAGTTATTTGTCTGTAAATGTATATTTTTTAAATTTATATACGTATTTTTAACCATAAATAATTCTAGAATGATCTGAAAACTTTATATCAAAATACTCATAAAATGGCCTATAAGTCTGTGGTTCCCAACTCAATTTAACCCTTGAACCACTTTTCAACATCCAATTTACACATAAAGCACTTAAAAGAATTTTTTAACGGGGGGGGATAACAGTTTTAAAAAAAGTACAAAACTTTTTGCACAAAATGTAATTTAACTTGAAATATTCAAAAAAAGAGTAGAAAATTTTCACTGACCTCAATGATGCTGATAATATTTAAGTAGTCATATATATATATACTTGTTTACATATGCTTGTAGCAAAAGATAAAAGATCGGCTCCGATGATACAATATTTTATCGAAGTGTATTTAATATTGTGATCGCCCGCATTTTCACTATTTCGCAAAGATTGCAAAAATTTCTTTTTAATCCTCTAAAAAAGACTTTAAACAACTGCGCTTTCTGCTTTTTTACGTCATGAAATTGTGGAAATACACTCTCTCGCTTCGCGGACCACTTCGAACTTGTTCGAGGACCATCTGTGGTCCGCGGGCCACCAGTTGGGAACCACTGCATTAGATTGTACCCTGAATATTCTACTCATGCTTAGAATTTTTTTTTTTTACATTTTCTATCCGTACGAAATCACATTATATTAAAAGAGTATCATAATTCATGCGTTAAACTTTCTCTTCCGTGCTTCATTATGTTGGAAGAGTATCATAATCCATGCATGAAACCTATTAGTATTTCTTGATTCATTGAGTTTGAAATATTATCATAAATTCACATAGTTCTTCAGTATTTAAAATATTAAATTAAGAGAGGAATAAGTGAAAAATATGTGAGCGTAATTTAGCTTTACAGACAGTGAGTAATTGTTTCTCTGTAAAGATAAACTGTTTAATTTATATAGGTTTATTCAGCCACAGATAATTCAATAATGATCTGCACACTTTATATGCAAACATTTTAAGCTTTTCCTTGAATTGTACTGTGAATATTTTGCCCATGTTTCGAATAAAAAATAAAAAAAAAACTTTTGCATTTTAAATGCGCACTAAAGGGCGTTATATTAAAAGTGCATCAGAATTCATGAGTCGATCATCATAATCCAGAAGTGGACACCTTTTGTCGTTCTTGCTTCATTACGTTGGAAAGCGTACATTAATCTATGTTTGAACTCTCTTTTTCATACTTGCTCCCTTTTGACAGAAAGTGTGTCATTATATCGGTCCTAATTTTCTTTCTAGTTTGATTGTGTTTAAAATTGCATCATGTTTCATTAATGGAATTTATTCGTCTTTCCTGTTTCATTTTGTTGGAGCTTCTATAACAATGTATGTAATTTATTTTGTATGTCTACCACCACCATATTTAACGGAATAAAACGCTAGGTTAGTGTTTTTGGGACACCCCGTGTATCTATATATATATAATGCTAAACAACTGAAATGTATTCAGGTCGGATTAATACATACACACACACACACACACACACACACACGCATATATATATAATCAAAATCTCTATATATAATATATAATCAAAATCCTTGGCAAAATCTCAGACTGTGAGTCTGAAACCTATGGTGTACTATTGTGCATTTCCCCCTCTGATGAGGACAATGCATTTTACCTTGTTTTGATGTTTTTACAATGACTGGCTTGGGGGGTTTTTTCAATTTAAATTTTTCTAATTATTATATATATATATATATATATATATATATATATATATATATAGTTTTCTTGATTTACAAATACTAATAAATAAGGACAAGTAACTCACTTTTAATATATACAATAAAAGAGATGAGTTTACTTTTAATGTAATTAGTTCAAAGATTTTACATCATGCATGCATATATCAGTATTTAGAAATATTATAGCTAATCATCTATATAGAGTACTGTCTATTTGCACCAATAATTAAAAGTCTTATAATATATCTTCACTGTATTATACTGCATTAAGATACAATTACCCTAGAAATTTTCTAAATTCGATTTTATTTCCTAGTTGCAATTAGAGCTACTATAAAAATGTCTCCTTTCTGGGAATTCTTGGTTGGAGAGATTGGGGTTTGGCAGCCGGTCTGCTTCTATAAAAGTAAAAAAAAAAAGTTCGATAAATCCTGGATTTTAATTAGCACATGTTCATTGCTTAAACAAAAAGAAATATATATATATATATATATATATATATGCTCTTCTTTTACTTAATATAATCTCTGACATATCTCTAGGCAAATAGTGATCTTCACTCTTAATTTATTTAATTAATAATTAACTTTTAGTTTTTATTTATTGTTCAACTTTAACCTAAAATTCTGCAACGTATATTTTTTCCCTCTTCAATTGGCAACAGGTCCAAGGATGAACCATGTTTTCATGCTTAAGGCATATGGCCATTTCGTCTCCATTTTTTCTTCATTCTTGCTTTTTAATAGGATAACCCCCCTCCCCCTCTTAATTACACATTCAGCTTTCTTTGTGCGAAGTAACTACAATGAAATCCTCTTATTATTATTATTATTATTTTTGGTAGTAAGTATTCGGTTTGTGGGGCCTGATGAGCTTAATCGATGGTTACTATCTTTATCCATTCCAAACATTATTTCATATTTCAAATGCTCCAAATAATCAAATTTCTTTTTTTGTTTCACATAATTTTGCTCTTTTAGGATATGTTGTTTAAGTTTGACTGTTTCCCTAAATCAGTACATTTAATATTCCATGGATAATTAGAATATTGTATCCGTTGAGTGGATGCTACATTGATCCGTAAGCCTTTTTACTATATATATCACCTAAATTTATTAAGTTTGTTTTCTATATACTACTTGCGAAATCATGAGTGCGAATCCTTTTTAAAAATTCCAAGAACAAGTGAGAAATTTCAGTTTCATTTTACTGTGTTTTCTCAAATATCACTTGATGTTTCATTCAACCGGGGGCAATTCTTAACTGAGCTAACTTTCCCTTTCCCTGTGTAAGTGAACATGCACTTTCAGAAGTGCCTTTTATCCAGAGTTTTCAAATTTTTACGTATACTTAATGCTACAAATACAGTCGACGTATAATTATTTCTTACTTTAACTCTTGGAAAAGGAGTTTTCATGAAAAGTTCTACAAAGTTGTTCTATGCATCTAAAATTAGGTCCTTTGCTTAAATTAGCATATCAAAACATAACGTAAATCTCTTCTCTCAACCTCTCTCAGCAAAACAATATAAATTCCTGATGGCCTGAAAAATATACTTTTATTTTACAAGACAAAACGCCGTTTTTCGTACATCGGTTATTCACTAGGGTGGAGCGAAAAAAGTCAAGTTGACATTTTCGAGTCGCTATAGTGCGGAAAAGTTGCGATTGGTGAATACAAGAAAAACAAAAAAAAAATTATTCAGATTGGACTTTATCTTCCGATCGCGCAAACCGTCTAAAAATTCAAAAAAATTGAAAATTTCCGTTTTTTTCTGAAATTAAAAAAAAAATTAGTGATACATATTATTCATCGCTATACTGAAAAATATTGGCTGATTGTACTGTTTAATAATAATAATGAAGAGAATTGCGTTTAGAGAATATCTTCCGATCGCGCAAGCTCAGTAAAAATCTGGAAAAATTCAGTTTTGAGTGATTTTGACGTATCAAGAAACTAATCCTCTCAGGTCAGTTTGCGTTCCAATGTTAACATTTGTATATAAATTGTGCAGCTCACTGCTTATTTAGATATTTGATAATATTTAATCAACCCAGAACTCACCACGGGGAGGTGGCTGCACCTTGAGTTCCACCCACACCCTTCCCTCCATCCAACCAAGAGGGTGTTTGCCATTTACATTACTTAAATATATAATATGTTATTTATCTGCTTAAATCTGGCTTTTAGTCGCAACTTTGTACTGCGATATTGTGTTAAATCCTGTATCATTTATCTTGATTTTAGTGTGGCCCTGATGAATCCATCTCTTGATTGGGGCCCACATAGCTTAAGCGATGATCCCGTTACCAATTTGATTCGACGCTCGACAGCTTGCATGTTGCAGGGAAATTTTTTAACATTCCAATCTGGAATATCACTTCAATGAACGAAGGAATGTATATCTTCATTGGTTATTCTCAGAAGAAGAGGTGGAGATGATAATTTTGCTACATTCCAATCTATTACTTCTGCATAGTCCATAGAAGTTTAAAGTAGAAGTGATAAAGTTCTGATGGATTTACCTTTTGAAACAGTGCCTTGCTTTTAACACTTTTCTTTAGCTCTAGCTCTCTTATGTGCCTTCTCTTATCAAATACCATTGCCACGAGTAGGTTTTCTGGGTGAGCAAAGAATTAGTTTCGTTCAATTACACTGAATACCACTTTCTTCTGGCAAAGTATTGAGATATTTCTATTGGTCTGTACAGATGAACAGGCGCGTCTGTAATGTACTTACTGCATTTTATTTCAAACCAAACTGGCATGTAAGATTTTAAAATAAATGTCACTATAGCTTTTAAGGAATCTGATGAGTTTTCCACGCTCACGTAAAGTCGAAGGACTCTATTTGCAAAAGTGAGCCATCTGGCGTGTGAAATTGGCCGGGGTCATCCGTTGATAAATCATTTGGAAAGTTTCCACTTTTAATTGATTGACTTACGTCAAAAAGATATCTTTGGTCCTTGCTCAACAGTTGTCTGTCCACTTCTGGAATTTCCCAATCAATTAATTGAAATTTTATCACTGAAACCTTTTCACAACCAATAAGGCTCTGCCCAATTGGTCCACTAAATGATCTTGGGCCAATTGTTTCACCATCCAAATGCTGGAAAAATGGCGAAAAGGTACTTCAACAAAACTAATAAGCAGACAACTCACTTCAGTGGTCGTCCGAGATGCACTTCAAGCTGTCTGATAGCACCGCTTTTTCAATCTATTATTGGTATTTGTACAACCACAGCCTACCAAATGTAAGTATTCTAGTTAAACCCCTTGTTCAGTAAGACACGATACTGTAAAAGCTACAATGTCCATAGCAGATCCAGAGTTCGGAGACACATGGCCTAAATAAACTGAGCCAGTATCTTTTTCGATACAACAGTATTCTTCTTTATTAGTTCGACGATACAGTTTAAATGCAATCCTTTCTACAATTAGGGACGAAATAATCGTCCTTCCTTCCGTCAAAATATGTACCATGTAGTTCATCTGAATCCGTTTGACTTTGCTGTAAATCTTTTCTAGTGCGGCTCAACTCAAAATCACTCAAAACTGAATTTTTTCCCGATTTTTACTGAGCTTGCGCGATCGGAAGATATTCTCTAAACGCAATTCTTTTCATTATTATTATTAAACAGTACAATCAGCCAATATTTTTCAGTATAGCGATGAATAATATGTATCACTAATTTTTTTTTTTAAATTTCAGAAAAAAATGGAAATATTCAATTTTTTTGAATTTCTAGATGGTTTGCGCGATCGGAAGATAAAGTCCAATCTGAATAATTTTTTTTGTTTTTCTTGTATTCACCAATCGCGACTTTTCCGCAATATAGCGACTCGAAAATTTCAACTTGACTTTTTTCGTTCCACCCTATTGTTCACGTCTCGGTATCTACAAATTAATGTATGATTCCAACACATGAGAAATATCTTCATTTTGTTTTACTTTTATTTTATACGTTCTTTGAAGTATTTTATACACGGGTTGAAGCTTATTTCAAAATTTTTAAATAAATCATATTTTTTAAAATTCACTTATCCCGTGAGATTGCACTGTTTTACAAAACGTACTTCATGATAATCTTTCTCCCATTTGAATATGGAGCATAAAAAAATTAAAAAATATCAAAAATAGATAAAAAAATTAATTAACATAACTTTGACAGTTCTCACTGTATCTGTACACTGACATTATAATATGCTCAACGAAACTGATCCTTGATGTCTTTTGAGTAACTTACTTAAAAAGTGTGCTCTGAAAGTTAACAAAGCACAGCCTAATGAATTTAATGGTCGTGATTGTTCTTTTAGCACCAGAGTGCTATTAATTTCAACCTTGCTCTTTGTGTAGACACGATTTTGGTACAATTTTCGCGTCGAGTCACTTTTGAAATGTGTTTGCCACATAACGTGGAGGGGGGGGGGAGGCTTTAATAAAATGTAGAAAGTCGCACAAGGTTTGCAATTTTTGATAAATGATCGCTAAACTGGGTGCCAAAATGAGACATTATTATAAATATATTTTGAGTATAGTTAGAAAACGCCTGGCGAATATTGTAAAATAGTTTTAGTAGACGATTTAACTATAGATTTTAATTCCGAAGGAGTGTTTTATAGAATAGTGAAAACAAATACGGTACACATCATAGATTATGATAAGCTTTCCAAATGGTATTTATAAAGGTGAAGTGTAGTTTGACTATGCCTGGCGAAAATTGTTAAACAGTTTTGGTTGGCGATTTTAATATAGATTTCTATTCCGAAGAATTGTTTCATGGAACGAAGAAGGAAAACACGATACACTCATGGATTATGATGCTCATTCCAAACAGTATTTAAAATGTCTACGAGATATATTTGGAATATACCTATAGTTCGAATATGCCTGGTGAAGATTTTAAAACAGTATCAATAGGCGTAGGTTAAGATAGATTTGGATTCCAAAGATGTGCTTTATGGTTCAAGAAAGAGTTGATTCTTATTTTAAGGCCCCCACTCTCGCCAACCTAAAAATTCCGCGCCCTTTGGCGCGCTATGAAGTCATGGGTCTCTAGGAGTTATACACAAGTTTCAACGCTCCCTAAACAACTACATGAAAACTAAAGTGAACAAATTAGTTATAAACGCATTAGTTAAGGAATTTGAAGACACTTAATTATTAAAACTACATTAATTGCAACCCAAAATAAATAAAAATGTAACGGAATACTGTACTCACAGGTTGTTCGAAATCGCCATTTTAATTCTACATTACGATTGCCACATAAATACAAAAAATCGTCATGGTTACTCTATATGTTTAATGATCGCCACCTTGGTGAGAGTTGAGGCATTAAAGTAGAAATCAACCCAAGAAAGACAAACACGGCACACTCATGGATTATGATGCACATTCGCAACAATATTTAAAACTGTGAAGTATAGTTGTAATTTACTTGTCGAAAATTGTAAAATAGTTTTAGTAGGCGATTCTAAGATAGATTTCGATTCCAAAGATGGTTTTTATAAAATAAGGAAGAAAAATACTGCTCACTCATGAACAATGATACACTTTCCAACCTTATGGATTAAGGAAGAAAATAGGGACGACGCATAAATTATGATTCGGTTTTAATATATAGCACTTTCGTGCGTATTTAAAATCTAAAAAGGTTTCAGATTTTCTTCATTTTTTTCCCTTTCTTTCATTCATTCATTCTTTTTTAATATGAACCATTCTCGCCTGCTTATCATTGAGTGAATTCTATAGTTTTACACGTTTCGTACGCTTTGCGCTCAATTTGTTTGGGAGAGTTCTATGTTATTTTGTTCTTCATAGTGAAATGAGTTTCTTCTTGCAATCAAGACAAGTGCGCTGCTTGAAGTGCATTTTGAACGGAAATCGTATGAAAAATGTGTAACGCAATAGATATCCAAATGATATCAATATGTTGTCATCACGGAAACTTTTAGGACCCCCTCTATATACCATGAGATATGAGTCGGACTATCGTGTAAAATAAGCTCATTTAAATAGCGATTTATAGTGTAGGTGTTGGTTCATTTTTTCTTGTTTTAATGATCAGAGGGTAGGGGGATATCGTTTAAACTGTTACCGACTGTAGTAACAGAAAACAAAATGCGAACTTCCAAAGCAACAGTACGTGTTTGAAGAATGCAAACTGGTATAAACAGGTCAAAATTCTGCGAAAAAAATATATGATAATGTACGAGCATGAAAAATTCAGATTTTAATTTAATAATAACCGAAATAGGAAAAAATCATCAAACGAATGGCAGATCCACTGTAAAATATACTATTATAGCGTATACTTTAGGTCTGAGCAGAGCAATTTTTCTTCTTTGAAATAGGATTTTTCGTAAATTCCATTTTGAGAAATAAAAATACTTTATCATAGATATTTAAAAGGTTCACCTCTCAATATTTTCCTTATTTAAGGAAAATATCAAAAGGAATACATTTAAGGAAAATGTCAAACGTGTTTTTTAGACTAAACTTAAACTATTAATAATTCCTTATTCCTTATTTTCTACATGAAATATAATATTGAGGATGATGATTAAATTAAAAAAAACAGTTCGTCATTTTAAATTAATGTTAAAATTTAAATGACAGAAAATAAAATTATATAAAAGCTAACGAATGTATGTGTTGAATGTTTAAACGTAATGCGTGAGTTTCATTTTTAAACTAAGAGTTACATCAACTTCATTTTATACTCGGAAATGTTTAGTCATTAAATAAATTACTATTTCTAGATAGTTAATGTGAATAATATTTAGCAGAGTTTTTATTATATGAAGCTCATTAGTCTTGTACACAATTTTCAAAATAACTCCAGTACATATTAAAAATACAAAGGGCATATACTCTGAAAATTTAATCTTAACTGTGCAATGTATTATAAAGAAAACAAAACAACTTTTTAAAATATAATTTTTATGAAAAGGAAAATGACATTTTATAATATGCATTGATTTGCGTCTGGAAAATCTCTCCATATTTTGTCAGTCTTGACTCATTGCTTTTGATTTATTTGCTCAGTTAAGCAGTGAGTCCCAGCGTTGAAAATATACATTTTCTTATTCATTACAGAGATCTGTTTTTCTGCTTTAAATTGAAAATTGTGTGTTTCACAAGAGCAATAAATCATAAAATATGTACAACCACTGAATTTAATTTAATATTTTCTTGTGAATGTAAGTTTAATCATTGTGTTATGAGATAAATTGCAACATCTGTAAAATTTCCGTTGAGCAATTTGAATAAATGACAGATATATTTGATTTTTTTTTCACAATCGTGGATTTATATTTTTTCAAATCTGTTATCTTTTTGTTAATTATCTTATTCTGAGTATCACCAGTAACTCCTTAAAAAATATTTTTTTTCTGTTGATTTTCTCCTAGAACTGAAAGGACTGCCTTACTTTAATCTTAAACTACATTAAAGATGATTTTAACTAAATTGGAACACTGGAAGTGTTTTCCTGCTATTTAACTGTTACTAATTTTGAATAACAAGCTCTTATATTTTAGTTAGACTCTGAACATTTCTCTTGTTGAACCACCATATTGTTTACCGCCAAATTTTAAGATAATCTAGTTTGTTGCTTTATACCGTCACTTAAATACGCAAACTACCTTATTTCCAGTAACTTTATTATGAATTATTGCTTATTTTTATTTGAACCTAGCTATCGATTTGTATTCATAAGCTCAAAACTAAAAATTTAATAAAACACACTATCAAATATGCACGTCTACCCGACCATACTGTAGTACAATAGATCTTTAGGCTTCATCTATTTTTCGTGGAATAATCTGTTAAGGCATTCGTTCAGTAATACAAAGTTGCCGTGTTTGATACCCATGCGATGCAGCTTTATTCCATTTCGCCAACCGAAGAATATTTACTCCATAAAAACAGGAAATCCATTTAAGCTTTTCTTTCCCCCTACAGAAAGGAAGAAAAAAGATTAATTTTTACTCTAAAAGGGAAAAAAATAAAAACATTTTATTCCATTACTCCTTTTCTTTTTATTTCCGAATAAACACATTTATTGGGAAACTCGACACAAATTTGTAACTGTAACTCCGGTAAAGCAAAATTTAAGGCCTGATTCAAAAACAGAATATATTTCCATGTCAATTAACTGTTATAAAATGCGAAATACTTTAGTGAGGCCTTATTTTCCTCCTAAAAAACCACCGAATTTTGAAGGCTTTCTTATAGTTTCAGTCTTAATACAGTGTCTTTTTTAACGGTTGCAACGTTGCAAATAAAAAATCCAAATAGAACAATGTTTTCTAATACTTTATTTCGCTTTAGAAGTTGAAGTTTAGCATATGTATAAATTATGATTAAATAATTAACCTCCTGTGACTATTCAGTTTCCAGTGATAAACCCGTGCATAATAATAATTAGAAATACCTATCCAATGATTTAAAAGTGCTTTTACACATAATACTCTAATACCTTGCCCGGAAATGTACATTGATTTACTTTCCTAACTGGATTCATCAATGTATCCTCAACTCAAATAATTACAATATTAAAACTTCAAAGACTGATAAATCTTTGAAATGCAGAGGACTTTTATTAGCTTTAATGATTTAGTGCCGAAAACTGTTAGAAATCTTATATCCTAAATTCATGCTTGAGTGACAACAAATTGCTTTCTTTAGCAAAAATCTCATTCATTTCCCAGTAATTTACTTAAATAGGAGCTTTGGAATATGTACTGAAGATATTTAACGCCAAGTACTTCTCTTTCGTAATCGGAATTTGATGCTATAAAAGACGTACGCAAAGTTAGTATAAGTGAGAGACTTCATCCGAGATATTTCGTATTATGGACTGAATTTTTTTTTTTTTTTTTTTTGGTTGTTTCTCTCCTTTACGGCAAAATAATTTACTCTGAACAATATTCAACGAGCGGAATTTCACGGAGATGGAAATAACTTCGGGGAATTCTTTTAGATGTCGCAACTCATTTCTTGTTACGAAATAATGTGAAGATATCACTTGGTTTAAGCTGGAATTTATAATTTTTCATGGTTCATTAGTTAAAAAGCATTAAACTTTGATTTAGTGAAAGGAAAAACAAGACATTAAAAAATAATATTAGAACTTTAAAATACACTGCAGATTTAAAATACAAATAACATTCCTACATTGTTAGAATAAAAAATAATTAAATATTACTTAAATTATAAAACAAAACTTAAATTAACCAGCCTTATAAGAGGACTATTTTTTACTAAAGTACAACAGATAAAAATATGATGTGTACAACACATGGCTTCCTTGCACGTCTATTAAATCAAAAATATTTTCGACGTACTTCATCTAAACTTATCTGCTTGAAAGAGATAAAATATCCGTAACAGTAAGGTTTAGCGATTTCTAGCTAAATATTTCGATAGCGTCAAGCTGAGTTCAGTTTCAAAGATTTCCTTCTGACACTTTATTTGGCGATATTTCACCAAAAGCCGACAAGCTTGAGATAATTTGCGAGATTTTGGGGATAGCCAAAGTAGTCATTGACCACAGACTTTCAATGATTTGAATGCATCCATACACCTCAATGTATTTAAAGCCGTTTGGCTCACCCTGTAAATAAATTCCCAGTCGATTGCTCTCAAAAAAGATATTGAAAACAGTTAGATATTACAATAGTACTAAATACAAAAGTTCAAAATCCTATGGGTTAAAGTTTTAGAGTTATACAAAATACGAAATAATTTTTGGCGCCAAATTTCGCGATATTTAGTTGAAACTCGTCAATGTCGACAACATATGGCGAGATTCTAAGCATGGCCAAAACAATGACAGATAATCGCGAAATTTGGCGATATTTCGCCAAAACTCGCCCAGAACGATGACAAATGGCGATACTTAGTGCATGGACCAAATGACTGACTATCGCCAAATTTGGCGACATTTCGGCAAAAGTCGTAAGGTAGACGACAGACGGCGAGATTTTGGGCATGTACCAAACAATGACTGTCTATAGATGTCCCAGGCAGCACAGTTCCAGGTAGCACCCTATGAACGACTAGTAACGTTCAGAATAGTAAGAAAAGCGTTCAGGTAAATTTTGTACGTTCTGTATAACGTTCTAAAATTGTACTAAGCTATCTTTTGCCAAAAACTGTAAATAAATAACGTCCTATTGGACGTGCAACAGGTGTTTTAATGATGTCGTTCTAAAGCAATGTCTAATATTGACTATCTATTAGACGCGCAGCAGAAGTGCTGGTATTACCGTTCAAAATCTATGCCTAATAACACGTTTTATTCGACGTACAACAGAAGTGCTGTCGATACCGTTCAAAAGTTATGCCTGATAATCCGTCCTACCTCACGTGCATCAGAAGTGCTGATGAAACCGTTCAAAAGCAGTGCTCATAAATCGTCATACTCAACGCATAACAAAAATACTGGTGGTACTAAGTTTAAAAGCAATGTTTAACAACATGTTCTACTAGACGCGTTGAATTTATTATTCCTGAAACATCGGAATGAGACGTTCACTTGGCGTCTAATAAAGTTTTACAGACACCTGATTGGCAACATCCCGGTGTTGATTTGCGCAAGGGGGGGGGGACAGGCAACCGACGAAATCATTTCGCATTCCTCTTGATATTGCTGCTGTTCGGTTTTTTGTTTGGTTTTTTTCATAATTTACGACTTGTGTTACTCCCAGACAGCACATAAGCTTAAATCAAGCTTGACATTTCTTTCAATTTGACGTATTAATGCAAGCTTGACAGTTCAATTCATTTTAACCTTACAACAAGCTTGGAGATTACAAAAAAAAATGAGTCAGCAAATATTTTCCCGCCGAATTTAAGTTATTTCAACTTTCAAGCTTGAATACAACTTGATTACTGCTTGATTTGGAAAGCCACATAACAAATAATTTATCATCAGTCATATATGTACTTGACCATAGAATTTAAAAAAAAAAAGATTCTGTATTTCCAAATATTGAAATTCTTCAAAATAAAATACAAATATACTACAAAATTGATTTCAAAATCAGTCGTTTGTCTCGATTTTGGCCAATATTGCCCCATATGAGTGTTGTGATATTGAAAGTTTTAAAACGTGTGCTGCTTTTATGTTATGTTTATTTCCCTAGTAGCAGAGTCTATAAATCACATATAACATTATTTTAATTTTGATTCATCCTATAGAAAAATAAGAGATGTA
Source organism: Cheiracanthium punctorium (assembly GCA_038373885.1). NCBI lineage: Eukaryota > Metazoa > Arthropoda > Arachnida > Araneae > Cheiracanthiidae > Cheiracanthium > Cheiracanthium punctorium. The sequence goes on from JAWZYV010012428.1 coordinate 140,189, forward strand.
CTTTGGCATGGGAAATACTGATCAATCTCCCCAAACAACGGCGTGACAACCATAACAGTCACTTCAAACTTTAGTCTATTCTCCTCGAGTCCGATTTGCATTGTGGTTAAGCTGCTTCCTTCGCACACCTTAGGTCCCGAGATCGATCCCAGTCGCGAACGGTAGGCGTAAACAGATTAAAATAACTTAAGGTTTCAGAGTAGAAAAATAAAACATATGGGGCGAGTTCGGTGCCCCATGTATTTAGTAATTTTTTTTTTAGGAAAATTTTTTAGAGTGTAGTAAGTTTGAATCAAGCTTAATGTAAGTTGGGCAAGTGTAAACTTGAACACTTGATGCAAGCTTGCACTAAGCGTACATGCTTGAAATAATCAAGCTTAATGCAAGTTTATTGACTTGATAAAGCTTAATGTAAGATTGATGCAAATTTGCTGTGCTATCTGGGCGAGAAAACGTAATTTAAACATTGTGTGAACGTCCTACCGAAACATTTAATGGTTCTGGATGAGTTCGGGAAGTATATAATTTGTACCGGTTTTTTATGTTTTAAACAAGTCTGCTGCCGGGACACATAAACGGTAGTAGAGCGTATTTTTGTTTACGTACCGTGAATGTTTAAACTGAACGTTCACAGTTCGTACTTGGACGTAAGTGTGCTGCTGGGGGTATTATAATGAAGATGTCCATAGACATTAAAGTACTGAAATTCTTTTCAGTGGTCCTGTAAATAAACTCTCCAGTAGATTGGAACCAAAAATCGAGATGCACAACTAGATGTTACAACAATCTTATATATGAAATTTCGACATTCTACGACTAATAGTTTTTGAGATTTGAGAGTTAAATACATACACACGTTCACCAAAAGTCGCCAAGCTTGGCGACTTTTGGTGTAGTTCTTGAGGGAGGCACGTGACCGTGGTCGGACCATTACCTAACTTATGTGGTAGGACGGTATTGTGCTTGAAATGGATGAATGCCCCTAAAATTGCCATTGACCATAATGTATTGGAAATCGTTTGAGTGTTCTTGTAGCAGAACTATAAATGATAAAGACACTTTTTTTAATGGAGAAATTCGTTTTGTAATTCTTAACAGCATATAGTTCATCTGAGTCGTTTGAAATAGCCCAATACCCCTAAAATACGCTTTAATGAATTTTGGCCCATACAGCGTAAGGTATTTAGAAACTCTTGGGCGGCCCTGTAGATAAAATATAAAGTCGAATGGAACCAAAAGAGGAGCTGCACAAGTAGATGTTACAACAATCCTAAATATAAAGTTTCAATATTCTATGCCTAATAGTTTTTGAGATATGCGAGTTAAATGAATTTCGGCCCATAGAGCGTAATGTATTTCGAATATTTTGGGTTGTCCTGTACATAAACTATCTATTCGATTACGACCAAAAGGGGAGGTGCACAACCAGATCACAGAAAACTTCGAAATATAAAATTTCAACATTCTACGACCAATAGTTTTTGAGATATGCGAGTTACATGCGTACGTACAGACGGCATGGAAAAACTGACCAAAACAGACTCGCCGCTGGTCAAAATGAGTTGCAGACGCGTTTATATGATCGTGCATGCTAGCTTACGATGAGATGCATCGCAAAATTTCTTAAAAGTAAATTTAGAGGTTTCGACAAAATCGGTGTTTTTGTCGAAATTTGGCCCCCGAAATTTTTCGGATCACATTACTTCATTATACTACGTACAAGGAAGTAAAAAGTAGATAGTAGTAAAAAAATGTCTTACTGAAGTTTTCTTATGTAAGCGTTTGTAATATTAGCTATTTAATTAATATGGTCTAGTGTTTATAATACAAAGCATGGCTAGTAGAGCCAAGCGCGTTCTGTATTTGTAAATACGGAACGCTCAAGAGACCTTTAGCCTTGTACCCATTACGTATCCTTAAATTTTGTTTCATGCATTACGACAATTACGTTAAGTTTACAAAGCAAAAGTTTTAAAACATCTAATTTTTAATCAAAAACACACTTATGTCTTAAAGAAGTACTACTTGATGAACTCTAGAAGCAAAAATTGCCTGTTTTATGCATGTGTGCATGAGAGGGTGACTGACAGTTAGTTAAATGGTAGTTAATAATATGCCATTCACTAATTCATAAAGAGTAGCTGCCAAAATATTCATTCTCAAATTTTTAGTGACCTATAATTTGATGTTAAATTTAAGATGATTTTTCTGCGTAATGTATAAAACAAATTAGCGTTATAGTATATTCTCTGATATATTATATTCACTTGAATTACTTCATAAAAACATGGATATATATATATATATATATATATATATATATATATATATACATCAATATTTCATTTTGAAGACAAAAGCTTTTAATTTGAGACTTCAGTACGGTGATTGGCTCTATGGAGAGTCTTGCGGTAATTTGAAGACAAAGGTTTAGCAAAAATTAATTTCCAACCATTCCAATAAAATATTTAACCACTTTTTGTATATAGTAATTCTAGCACAAAAGTATTTTCGTAAAAACATAGCAAAATTTCTGAGTTTTCTCTAGGGTGTGATAAATCTTTTGAAAAAAATCTTTCAAAATATAAACTGTTTACAAAAAGTTGTTTATTACATTCCGGAATTGTTGGCAGTTATGCAAAAGTCCTGATCGTTTGCAGTATAATTGCATATAGAAAAGTTTGGAACGTCGTACTCACGTAATCACTCCAGTTTAGAATGATAATAGTTCATTTTAAAAACTAAAATGTATGGTTTAACGGTGTTCCATAGTACAGCTTAATTTACGTACTTAATTTTAAGACAAATTAAATAAGACAAATTAAAGGGGCAAAAAGATAGCAATGGAAACACTTTACATCAAGTCACAAGTATGAACATCTATCGGATAAATTGTCAAAGGAACATTCATTGGACCTTTTTGATAGTTTTTGACTGGGGACTCGCCAACCGAGGAATAATTAAGAGATATGCTATCATAAAACGTGAGAAAACATTTCAGGTTATGTATTTGTAGAACTGATCAAACCAATAGTAGCCATATGAATAATACATTATTGAATAAACAGCGAAATCCAAAGAAAAATTTTCAAACAAAAAGAAAAAGCTTGACAGGGGAAAAATGGAAATTAAAAAAATGACACACACACACACACACACATACACGTGTGTGTGTGTCATTTTTTAAATTTCCATTTTGACATCTCTGGAGCTTTCTAGAAACACTTAATCGTCAAAAGAGCATAAAACATAGTTGTAAAACATAGTTTATGTTGAATAATACAGTATTATACAGAAATGAAGCTATCTAGAAAGAAGAATATAAATTAATATTGCGAGCAAACTAGCGTCGATGAAAAAATTAAAATAAATAAATGAATAAATGAAATAATATTAGTTAAATATTTTATTGACATATGTCTAAGTCATTATTTGAAGCTTAATGAAATCTCCAAATCCATAAAAGTTATTTTTATTCTATTTCTTGATTTAAATTCCTATCAAAAATCAACTCTTGGCATGGAGTCGCTATCGAAGCACTGTCATTTTTTTCTCTCCTTAAAATAGTGTTCACAAATTTTGACTAAAGCCTTTTGCATTCACGAAGTTATGCTTTTCATTGAACGCTAAATGGCTGTCTAAACTAATACCTCTCACACTGTAACAAACATATCACCAGCCTAATGAATCATCAACTCATTATGAAAGAAAGTAATTAGAAAAATCCTCATTCAAAGTATTCAGAGTAGAAAGCACAGTATACCAGAATAAAAGTGCTAATCTCTGACTTTTCGAGCATTGATTCACACAAATATTTTAATTTAAATCTTGAGAAAAGCATGGTTAATTCCCTCTCTTTAGAGCAACTTCAATTCGAGTCAAAATAAAATTCGAAAATGAGAACGGAAATAATTTGAGGCATGAAAAATCGAAGTCTGTTGAGTAGTTACAAGAGTTTGTAAGTGTAATATATGTATAGTTTTCAAGGGTACAATAAACTCTTATTCATACGGGAAACTACTCTTGTAATTTCCCGTTTGAATACGAAAATTTTAATTTTTGTTTCAGATGGAGAAATATGTTACTTTCGTTGGAAACAAGCAAATGGAATACATTTTTTTAATAAAATATAGTATACGGATTTAAAATAATTTTGTTTAGTTTATTGTTTGCTTTCATTATTTGCAAAAAAAAAAAAATAATGTATATATATAATGTCCCAAAAATTATTTAACTTCAGAAACAAAAAGAATAACGAATGAAACGGGACTGCAATCATAGGGGTATATATCGATCAAAATATCACTGAATACTTCAACAATTGACTTACATATCACAATATTGTTCTGCAAAGACAACAGAAAGTTAGTATTCTGTCATTTTTTAAGCAAGGTAAATCTTACCATCGCGTCTCATAGGATTATATAAACGTGAAATCTCAGCGAAAATCCATACATAACGGACTTTTTACAATAAGTAGAGCCAGAATCTCGTACATTTCCAAGAATCTGCATCGGTTATGGTAAAAACGTAAAAAGGGGATCCATTATTGTAATTTCGTGGATTTTGAAGTCACAAAAATGCATTGGGGTATTGGTATATCTGCTCAATTCCTTATACTATCGTAAAGTATAATGAAAATTCCTAAATTGTGATCTAATAAATAGCGGATGTCGCTACAACAGTGCGATATCGCCCAAGGGACTTGAATTTCGGTCGTCAAGTGATTTGAAAATTCGGCAAATGTGAATAAGGTCATTCGCAGTTTTGGAAAAAAATTCATATTTGTCTGAGGGACGAGCACAGATAAGTAATAAAAGTCGAGACTGGGACGCACTTTTAAACTTTGTTTTAAATTTAATATTTGCATCTTTGTATTTTTAACTGTTTGAGGTAAACAGTTGAGTAAACGAAATGGAACTTATTCCCTAGTAGCACAACTAGTTCAAAAGATGTTTGAATGCTTTCAAAAGACGTCATTTGAAAGCATTTTAAACGTTTTTTGGACTAATTGTACTTCTAGGGTTTAATCCACGTTTCTCACTGAGACGTGAATGTACGAAAGACCATGTAACTTATTAAAATGCATTCAGCGTAGTACATTTAATGATATTAGAGGAATAGTTTTATTACTTAATTAATAAGTCATGTTTTAATTCATATACATTATTGTCGCCATTAAAAAGTCTACTCTGGCACTAACATGTCTGCTTTGTAATTGAGATGCTTTTAAAATAACACAAATGCAAATATACAAAAAAAAAAGTTAAGCTCTGCTGATACTTTATTCTAATTATGCAACCATTGAAGTATTTCCCTAATTTCTTTTTTTAGATTTTTAGAATAACTTTATTCTTTTGAAATTTCCACGTCCATAATATTCCCATATTTATAAAATCATCCATACAGTCAAAATATTTTCTGGTAAAAAGAACAATGAAAATTTCATTCTGAACATTCCCAAATCCTCGGTTTCTACTGTCCTTCGAAACTACGTAAATATTATTATAAATTTCAAAAAAGTTACTTTTCTAACGTCACACAGAAGTTTCTAGATATAACCGTTGTCAGGCTTACGGGTCCCATGTCATTGTTTGTGTGAACGAGATTTTAAATGATGGTGGGCACTAGCCTTTACAGACATTCGCCACTGTTATCTGGAAGTACTGGTCACTTTAATATGGAGACACGCTATAGGTGACAACCTCTGTCTCCCATGAATGGTCGAACGAAATGATATCCAAGCACTTGTCGGGAATCGAACCTGAACTCATGGTATGATAGAAAAGTTCTCCAGCCACTGCACAACCCGTGAGGGTTTTTCAAACAAGAAACATCAGGAAACTGCTTTTCGACTCGCAACGCTGACAGTTGTCCTTTCCATATTGTGTGCATAAATTGTCCGCAAGACAAATTAATCATACTAATCATAACACTAAACATCCGGCTCTTAGTTCTAGCCGGCCAATTTTTAATACGCATTTCAAAAGCAAAGAGAATTTGTAATGAAGTGATATAAATATTAAATTTCGATTAAGATTACTAACTAGGAAAATTTTAGGTTCCTGAAAACTGAAGTATATAATTCTGCTTACGTCGAAAACAATCCCATGTCATTCAAAATTCTAAAAAATTTTTAAAGCTTAATTTTCCAACAACTGTAAAATTTGATCAATTTGGCTCATATTTTAAGAGTTGAAATTTCAAGATGAAAATCAGAATTTTCATAGTGATGGATTTAAAATTCCTGCATTTTGATTCATGATTGCTTTCTAATCGAATTTCTAATATATTTTTAAGAAAAATTTATAACCAAAAATACCCAAAAAATACACTCTATAACAAAAAAATCGACACACCAAGAAACAATCATTCGATTGCTTTGAAATTTCGTATGCATGAATGTTTTGAAAAGATATGCATATGATTCAAATTTGGTGTCCAATGGATGAATAGTTTGATCTCTAGCGCATCGGAACTGCGCATCCAGCAGACGTATATAAGGAGTAGTTCTTCAGCGGTTGTTAAAACTTTCGGTTTGATTGCGATTCAGATGACCTTTCAACAACTTAAAAAATGCCTCGCTGCAGGATTCGTGCTCATTACGAGCAACTGTCAAAGTTTGACAGAGGTCGTATCATTGGATTGAAAGAGGCCGGTTGGACTAATCGGAGAATCGCTCGTCATTTGAGTCGAAACGATGCGACGATTCGAAGATGCTGGCAAGGATGGGTGGAAAATGGCAGAGTGCAGCGTCAGGATGGTAGCGATTGATCTAGGGCTACAACAGATCGTGAGGACAGAGTGATGGTCCGATCAGCTGTCACAGCGCCTTCTTCATCTCTATCAACCATCAGACGTTCAACCCAAACACCAGTGTCCATCATGACCATTCACAGACGTTTGAGAGAGAGAAATCTACGCTCGCGCCGACCGTTACGCCACCTGCCACTCACGCCTGCACACTGCCGAGCCAGATTACAGTGGTGCAGACGGTCAAAATTACTTAAAATTCTTAATTTGTCTTTTTTTCACTAATTATACAAAAATGCAAATTTTGGCGGTACGATTCGCAAACTGGCCTAAAAAACACTGAACGTCATTAAATATTGGTTTCGTCGAGAGTAAAAGTTCAAAGCAACAACATTTTTTTATGAAATAAAACAAGAAAAATGCCTGTAGAGCAAATAGTTTATACTAAAGGAACGAAAAACTAGATAATTTTGGAAAAAATCGTAATTTTTCAAGAATTCAACCTCGATGAGGCACGGGTTATTATTATGCAATTGAGCTAAAACGTTGCCAATCTCATTTTCTAGTCAAATGGCAACTTTTAGGGGGGTGCCCCCAAAAATAACATTAAAAAAATTTTGCCCCATATAATTGTGACCACCCTATCGTAGGAGTCATAGTAGTATAAGAGTCTAAGAGCCAGCGACCGCCAGACCTTCGTCATAGTATAAAAGCTGAAACTTTCTCTGCGCATACCCCCCAACAGAGGTAGGAACAATCGGCCACTATAAAGTTTGGATGACCGTGGCTTTGGCAGGTAACAGCTGGCAAAGGTGTATAAAATTGCAGAATATTTTCGTCATTTTATAAAGCTTAATTGTTTTATATGTTCATCTTCGCAATACTAGAAATCCCTTTATCCCTTGCCAGACACTTTTCCATCGTGGCAAACCCTCGCCAGACAACCTCAAAGTCATGGAAAGCTGTTGTGTTCGTAAACTCCCGCGACGAAGTACGTCAAGCTGTCACAAAGTGCCAAGCACATTTTATACTGCTACTTCTGAACTTTCTTACGATGCTGCAGCGCGCTCGTAATAGAATTACGTTTTCCATGACTTTGAGGTTGTCTGGCGGGGGTTTGCCACGATGGAAAAGTGTCTGGCAAGGGATAAAGTGATTTCTAGTACTGCGAAGAAGAACATATAAAATAATTAAGCTTTATGAAATGACGAAAATTTTCTGCAATTTTATACACTTTTGCCACCTGTTTCCTGCCAAAGGCACGATCATCTAAACTTTATAGTGGCCAATTATTCCTACCTCTATTGGGGAATATGCGCAGAGAAAGTTTCAGCTTTTATACTATGACGAAGGTCTGGCGGCCGCGGGCTCTTGCTCTATAAGAAATCATAAATGTATTCTTAATGTTAAAAGGTGAAATTTTTGCATTAAAAATGATAAATGTACGGATTTTATGTTGAAAAATATTCAACAAGGGGGGCTCTAACCCCCAACCCTCCCTTCACATACGCCACGGTTAACAGATAGATCTGCAACACAAAATTGATCGACGATCACTATGTATAGGTATTGTCATTTTTTTAGATTTTCCCGGTGGACATAGTCTTTAAGTGTGATACTCAGAAAGTTATACAGAAAGTTTTCACAAGGAGTGAGATCGAGAATACGTAGGCTTGTGATTATAGCTCGATTTTTAATGGCTCTATAGCAAACACATTTCTTACATTATTTATGTTGCTGAGACTTGGTGCATACACAGCATATTAATACTAAAGGAATAAAATGTCGCTAAAGATTGTCAGGAAATTTATATTTTCCCCTTTTTTTCAAACTTTAGACTCACTGCATCAACTGAACATGCTAATCTATAAAATTTACAGACTTATTATTGAGTCAATTAAGGTAAACTTCAGTAATAAGAAATTTTCAAAAAAATAGATTTTTTAGAAATTTTTCAAATTCACTTATTTCACTTATTTTTTTTAATTTAGTTCCAGTGCCGAAACTAAAGACCATAAACAATCGATTGGAAATTCGGTACACTTTTTATTGAGTCAATATGGCCAAAAAAATAGCACTAAGGGCTGTAGACGAATTTCGAAAGAAAGGTTTTACCGATACAGCCTAATATCCGCACTAACTGAGTATTTTGTATCTCCGTCATTAACCCAATCAGCGTCATTACAGCGAGACAACGGGAGTACTTTATCAGATTTCATCCAGATTTTTAAATTGATGGTTGTATTTAAATGAGTGATAAACTTTTCTTCACCTTCTCAGACTTTCTTTCTAGGAATTTCATTTCTTCTGCTCAATAGGCTCTTTGCGTTGGATATATCTGGTCTAGCGATCTCTGCAATGTATAAAAATGCCCCCACTGCTTTCTTGATCTCGTTCTTACCTGGTAGCAGATCTTTTCCACTACATTTCTCATAATTTGAATACATAGGTTAATATGTAGAATCCTTTATTCATGTGAAACCCGGTAACTATTTGTTCATTTTTTCTTCTGTGACTGGGACCTGCATTTCCGTTTTCCATCCTTGTGACTTCCATACCTAATTCTTAAGTTCTCCTAAATTTTTGATGTCGAATTCTTTCCTTGCTTTTTTTTAAAGATTCAAAAAATTCTTTTCATTACTTGCTAACGACGAGAATATCGTCAATGTAAAGTATAATGTACGTGGAATTATCTTTTCTGTATCAGATCTACTTCAATTTGCCTAAAGCTAACATGTTAAAAAAATCCTACGTTCTTTTGTTTCCAAGCTGTTGCTGCTTGCTTTAATTCTTACACATCTTTTTTTTCATTTTGGATTATTTATCTTCTTCTCTGGTCTTCAAGTATCTTTCTGGTTATTTCATATAACGATCTTCGTCCAAATAACGACAATATGAACTTCGTTCATATAACGATCTTCGTCCGTTCTAGTAAAATATGCAATTTTAACTCCTAAGTGACAAATTGTCCTATTTTTGCATGCAGCGAATGTAAAAAATAATTTTGTATGCTTTACAAGTGACTAGAACTGGATACAGAAACCTTGTTAGTTGCGTCTGAATCAGAAGCTAGAGATCGCTTACTTTCAGAAAATTGAAGTTTCACAATGTCATGCAAAACTTTAACATTAAAAACGACTGTTAGAACAGCTGATATCAGAACTGTTATGTAGCCACCACATTGTGTGACTTCGGGCTAGAAAGTGATTTATTTTAAGGATATTTGAGTTTGCATATTTTACTAAATTGTAAAACTCCAACGTTCTTCCAGAAGCGGAAAACTAGTGATTTTTCATAAAAGTGTTTCACTACTAGTTCAGTTATATAATAAGGAATCATAAATTCGCTGTTATATTTTGTTACTATATACTTAAGTTTCACTCAAATGTGTGTATATATTATTGTACAAATATAAAAATAATATTAATCTTTAACCGATTTTCATTCATTACATGTCATAAATAAATGTTAAACTTTTTTGCAAAAGAAAAGCGTTTTTATGCTGTATTAATCAATCATCTAATTATAAATAATGTTCAGAATTTTGAAAATCTTTAGCAGAAAGTAAAAGAAATCATAGATTGTTTTTACAGCATATCAAATTACCCCACACGTAAAAAAACAAATAAACACGTAGTCTAAAATTTGAATAATTACTCTTAAATTAAAACATTTTACGAACAAGAAAAGAAGCGTTATTTTGCAAATTTTAATTTTTAAGGATTCAGCAGTATAAATTAACCACATATATTAATAAAAGAAAGAGTTGAATTCGCAAAAGTGCTTCGAATCTTTAAAAGTTTTCCAAAGAAGATCGAATCAGAACTGATTAATTAGTTGCAGATGCCCTGAGGAAATTTTATTTCGAACTGGAAGGAATTCATTAAAATCGAAGATTCGATTTAATTTTAACAGATTCAACATTTTTACGAGAGGAATAAATACGTCTGTTATCCAATTAGCTGCTAAAAGTTTTGGAATGGAGAAATAGCAGAAAAGAGATGAACTAAATATAAAATTTTTCACTCATTAGTAATAAGTACATTTTTAAATAATTGCAGTCAGTTATTTCATGAAAAATAATGCTCATCATAGTCTACACAATAAATATAAAATTTAAACTTTAATTAAGAGAAATTTTAATTTCATAGTTCATAATGAAAATAAACTATGTTACCTTTAAAAACTATTTTTAAAGAATTGGGATCTCAATATTGAGATGTCATTTTCACTTGAAAAAGTTAATTTTTTTACTTAAATGATTCATTTTTTTAGTCTCGAAAATAAAATGGATCTGAAAAGAGCTAAAAAGCACTTCAAAATGAGGGAACGGGTGAATTTTGAGATTTTTAAAGTAGCGCAGATTGTTTTCTATATTTATATACATAATTGTGAAAAAATTCAAGCGGATCGTACAAACGATGTAGATGTTTCTGCACCTTCTGTGCTTTTTAACCTATTTGTACATTTTTTAATCGACTTGGAAACCGACGGTAAAAGTTTTATCTTAGATTGGTTACACGGAATTGTTACAGAGTGAGTCAGAGAGCCAGGAATCAACGCATTTATATAGTAGGATATATTTAATAAAAACTAATATACTACTATTCTGACGAAGTTGGTAAAATATCTGCAAACTAAATATGATTAACCATTTAGAAGCTGTATACGAAAATAATATTCCAAACGTTGTAATAATATGAATCTAACTTTCTTTTAGTCCCATGATTCAATGCATGTTTTTATAAAACCCACATTAAACATACTTTAAGACTTCGGAAAACAATAACATGCAGTATTCTATGCACTAACGTAAAAAAACAGGTTTCGGGGAAATTGTTTAACATTTAATAAATTATCACGGAATACCTAGAAAATTTCCGCTTTGCATGAAAAATTTTGGAATGTTTTTCCAGAATTTGAACATAGGGAAATGTACATTTATCTGAAAAACAAATGAACCTGATGTGCAATTTTGTATTCACCCCGCTCTCTCACTCTGAATATATTCACATTGCTCAGAATTTTCTCTTCTGTTTTGAAATGGAACTCGAAATTTAATATATTTTACATTCTTCGGAAAGTGCTCCCCGTAAAATTCTAATGCTGTGTAAAATCAATGAGACACAGGGATTTACAAAAAAAATTAAATACGAATGCTATTTTATCTTGTTTAATAGTATCCCTTGAGTAATATTTAGACACGACATGTTTTGCAAATAACTAAATAGGAAGATATACCGAAACAATATAAGTATATATCGATGTGTATTTTGATCACGCACATTTTCGGAAATAACTTATAAGCTACTCTGAAATTTAAGATAAATATTCACAGAAAATGTAAATCGCAGTTTTTTATTATTAATATTTTTATTTAAGCAATTTTTTTACTTTCTATTCTAAAGCTCTCACAGCTTTAATTCAGAAGTAACAGAAATTTGAGGTAACTTTGATTAGATGTATATAGATGCATATATACAGGGTGTCACAAAAACACTGACCTAAGCTTTCGTTAATTATATAATTATCATAGACATATACAGTAGATTAAAAAGTTACGTAAAATGGTACATAGCTTAATTGTATCGTAACATTTTTAACTTTCAAGATATTAAAGTCGCGCGGCTGTCGATCTAACGGTCTGGGGTTTTGGTAGGTTTTCTCCAGATGTAACGTGAATACGTGTTAGAACCCCTTAGAAAGTCCTCCTACCAAGGCACTCTCCCCTTTGCAGATCGCCGTAGTGTAGCGTTGCCGTAATCATTCACAATCACAGTCACAATCAGGATATTAAAGTTAAATAAAAAATATCTTTTACCCTGAAAAAAATATTTTATTAGTAAAATTAGTCCCATGTATACGTTAGATTATGCACAAAATTTCCGCTTTTCATCAAAAAAATTCTGAGATAAAAAAATTTTAATTAAACAGAATTTGGTTAGACCTATACAATGGCAATATAAGCAAAACTGTTATTTTTTTATTCAATCGTTGATTTTCCTTCGTATTTTAAGTGCAACCATAAAACGCTATCTTTCGAAGAGATTTTTTCTCCCTTTGCGAGCTATTGGAAAGTGGTTTAAGTCAATATATATTTACTTTCATATCTGGGAGACCTTTTATGGTGAAAGCCTGGAATATATTACACATCATATAATTAATGTATGGCACACTATCACCAGAAAAAGGCCTCCTATACAAGAACTTTTTTAATTAATTGGATTAAATCTCTGGAAAATTTTAATCGATATCATAAGATTCTGTTTATTTTCCTTTCCGGTTCTTTGTAAGTTATTGTAAATGCTTTGAAATATTCATATATATATTATTCTTTATCAACGTTTCAGGATCTGATAAACACTGTCTCGAATTCTTAAATAAATTCGTTCAAGACTTTTGAGTTAAAAGAATGATAAGACAAGTTTAATATTTCAATTTTAAACTTTTTTATTAGAAAGATATAAGATATCGTTATAAAAAAAATTAAAAGACAATATTTTACATATATTTTTTTTTTCTTTTTGATTCTGAGATGAAACTAAATTATCTTTTTCAAATAATGTATGTAAATATCTGACTGAATGCAACACCTTATATGTAGTGAAAAAAAAAAAACTATCTGGAGAATTTTTTGACTGAAAAAAAATTAGTCTCCATTTACTTTAATCGTTATTCTAAAGATGAATATCATTTATAAAGTTTCAAAGCAAATGGGTTTTGTCAGTCTGTGTCTGTAGAATAAACATTGAATGAAAAATATCCCTTTATTAAAATGTCTTACAGAACAGTTTATTTTTATTTTCAAGATAAAAGGAAAGATTTGAGCTATGTAATGAAAATATAAAATGTAATTGTACAACACTTTTTAGTCACTGTTTTATACAAAAAGAAGCATGTCCTCCTTAAAATTCTTGAAAAAACATTCAAAAATCAATAAATGAAAGCTTTGCATTTTTAGCAGAAAACAAATACAGCAGAGCTTTGATAATCCGAATTAATTGTGACCGGACCGTGTCCGGATAAGTAATATGTCCGGATTTTCGAAAAAAATATCATTTGAGTTCATAATGAAAAGAAAACTTGCTTAACCGTAAATAATTCCCTTTAGTGGTTAAATAATTAGAACATATACATCGAAACCATTAATTAATAAGCACTTATAATCTACTTCAATAAAAGAATATACATACATATATAATGTTCACTATGTACATACATATGTATTTACAAAAAAATCTATATAGTTTATATATTGCTATAATTTAATGCAGTGTAAAAAATATCCTCCAACAACTTTCTCTTCTTTCCTGGCTTCACATGACTGTTTACAATTAATGAAGATCAAATAATTTTTGATCAAAACAGTTATACGGCCGTTCAGGTAGCCTTTATGGTGTTATTTTACAAAGAATTTATTATTTGGTTTTTTAAACGCCAGTTCATTTGAGTGTATTTTGTTCGACACCCCAATGGTTCTCTGTAAATTTGGGATCTTTGAGAGAAGATAATTTAAGTTTATTCACCGGTTAAATAATGGCATTAAAACCAAAATTTTTGAGAATTTAAAAAATTTTTATAGCATAACGGTATAAAGACAGGTGGTATAAAATTAATTGATTAAAAAGAATTACAGGGACATACATTTCAAAATGAATACACTAGAGTAGGCTTTCTGAGAGGCGAGAGCATACTTAATAGGCACTTTCTAAATCCGTTTAAGGTATACTTTATTTACTATCTTCAGTACGTATACTAATAATTTTCATTGAAATCTATTTAAGAATCAAGATGTACACCAAACTGAATGTTTCTTTGCTGTAAATGTTTTATGTTTATTACTTCATGCGTCATTTTCGATCCATAAGAAAGAAAAATACTGATGCATTTAATTTAAAGAAAAGCGAATATAATACTGGGATACAAAATGAACTCTAGAATATAAGTTTTAAAGCAACAATCATGTCTAAAAAGGAAAGAAAAAATGTCTTTATTCTCGGCTGTCAAATAAAACAGGTGTTTCTGATAAGAAGAAAAAGAAATGTCATGGAGGTTTTTCAGGTAAGCTCTGGTAAAAGCGTGTTTTATAATGTAGAAATATTTTAAATATTTTTAGACAATTACATAGATAATTACAGTAAATTTTAATAAGGTAAAAATTTGAAACATTTTATGGTATCCATTTAAATTTTCAAAATTTAAATTTTCAGATTACACTTAATAAATACAAAATTGTACTGCTCTCTACAAAAAAAAGTTTGAATTAGTAAAATGTACCCCCCATACATTAATTAGGTTTTTAACAAAATTTTATAAATTCATCCCAATTAGGTACGAAGATATGTTAAAAAAGTTGTTAAATAGTAATACAATACTAAAGATAGCAAAAGTATTATATATTCATGCAATCAACCTTTTCATGCGTTATTTAGGTACAGCACCTGAAATATAATCTCCTGATGCATTTTTTTCTTTTCAATTGCCAATGAAGAATGGTTTAAATTAACATATATTAACTTTCATATCTTTATATGATAAATAAATACTTTTGATATTATTGGTATTGTAGAGCATCTAACTAAATTTGTTTTAATACATCACTGAGCATTTTCATTATGAAAGGCTGACATTTTTTACAACACCTAATCAATGTTTAGTGCAGATTTTACTAATTGGAAATTTTTTTCAGAGGGCGTATAAAAATATTTTGTGTTGATACAGATATAATATCGGTAAAAATTTTATCGACAGCATTAAATTCTGCACCTTTTCTTATCTAACTTTACATATAACCATGAAACAATATTTAAATAAAAATCTGATGGGAACACCACGGGACTTCCTTGTACGTCTATTAAACCATAAATATTTTCGATGCACTTCATCTAAAGTAAGTGCATTAAAATCTGATCTAAATCATCTGAATTACAATACTTCACTTATGTTAAGAGTTAGGGATATCTCTCCCAATATAAGAGCTATTCCTAGGAAGGCTTCAGTTTTAAATGGATTTTTTCCCGCTTAATTTGGACATGATTCGGCAAAAACTGGAAAAGTTCGCAACAGTTTGCGGGATTTTGGACATACTCCAAATTGAGATTGACGAGCGACTTTTCATAAATTGGGGATATTCAGAGACCTCAATGTATTGAAAGAGTTTCTGGTGACTCTGTAAATGAACTACCCTTTAGACTGCAATCAAAAAAGGAGTAAAATATTGCTCAACTACACACAATAACAATAGCAAATAAAATTTGGATAGTTTACGGCTAAATGTTTTTTAAGTTAGGCGATATACGTACTTATTTATGGTGCCAAATTTGACGATATTTTGGAAAAACTCGCCAAGTTCGGTGATTTTGGGAGAATTTGGACAAAGCCCAAACAATGACAAAATATAGTCAAAATGTTTTAAGACGTCCACAGACCTTAATATATTAAAATACTTTTGGGATACACTGTCCAGTGGACTCAAACCAAAAAGAAACTGACACAACTAGATGGTAAAAATATCCTAAATGTACAATTCCATCATTCTACGGCTAACCGTTTTTGAGATATGTGAGTTACGTGCATACGTACATACGTACAGATGTAAGGAAAAATCCTTCCAATATATGGTTGATCAAAATGGATTGTGCATTCATATACAATAACACACATACAGGCTGCTCATTAATTAAGCGAAAATTTGAAACTGCAGTAACTATTTATTGGGACGTCATACTGGCGTAACATTTGGTGACGCAACACTAGGCTGTTTACATTTTACGAAACGCGTTTGAACGAGTTTGAATTAATATGAGTTTTCGTATTGTGCTGTGACGAAGCCCTAGCTAGACACAATGTTGCAAGCAGTTTTCACTGAAAGTTCCAGTCTTTGCAAGCTGTTCGCAGGAACAAGATGCCGAATTTGACCATCCAACAGAGGATTTTCGTTTTCTGTTGAAATTTCGGATATCGCACTGCGAACCTTTCATTCAGTTTTGGACAAATTTGATATTATAGGCTTCGCCATATTGTTGCCATTATTAAGGAATTCAAATTTTTGTTTTATTGCTGGAAAACCTGTACAAGCGTACGTTGGAGTGTCAATCAAAAACTCTTCAAAATAAATGCAGAGATGTTCAAATTCAACTTTTTCATGGAAATATGAATACCGAAATTCTTGAGATCACTACTATAATTCCTTATACTCCGCACAAGGAGGTAATAAAAGACTAGGCCAGTGTTTTTAAGACACCCTATATTTATTAGTTTCAGGTAATATATATAATCATGAAATTGGCCTCGAAATAACTTATTATAGAAATGACAGCCAGAATATAATCTATTTGGATTAAATCATAAACCGTCAAAGCTGAACTGCGAGTTTGTATTACATTAAAATCATGTGAACTCTCTAACTAATATATATATATATATAAATAATCAATCAAAGCTTTCATGTTGGTGTTATCTCAAAAGTCTGTGAATTATCGGATCCTATTGTATTAATTTAAACAAAGAGTGTCATTCAAATTAGTTACAAGAGAACTTTGATAAGCATCAGATTTTGAAGGAATCCATTGAACGCTGATCAGGCAGTTTAATCAAAAATACATTCATACGCTTTTATTTATAAAGAAATAAAATGAATAACTTAGTATAAAACACGGGTAAATCAAAAAAATATGTACATACACTTCAAATGATACAAGAATTATATTTATATCAAGAGTAAAATAAATGCCAACATGTTGTTATATCAAGGGTCGCTATCTTTAATGATTGACACATTTATTCGTCCCAGAATTTCTTTTATATCTATATTCCACTTTCCTTCAGCAGATCTTTTTCTTCCTTATGTATGGCATCATTTTATTAACTTTGATTTTCATATGTAATTTACTCTTATTTTTGATATTTTCTTTTTATTTTAAATTTAACGGAAGTTTTTACTGTTCACACAAACATCTATATATAATAACAGCTTACATAAAAATATGATTTTACAAGATTTTCACAATCGTGGTGCTAATGAAGACGTCTTGTGATAGAAAATATGAAAATTTTCCGATTATTTGAAATTAGAAATAACTAAAATATGGCTTAAAAAAACAAATTATCTTTAAAGGCAGTGTTTCGATAACTCCGTTTCCTGCAGCATACAACAATATGTTAACGGGATTTTACCTTAAATAAAACCGGTGTTTTTAATTTTCGATTTCCTATAATATTTAAATAAAAATCGACTCGATATAACCACAGAAAAAAGAAAACGTTCGGGACTCGAGACTCGTTCTGGGGGGAAATCTAGCTGCGTTTTTCTTGCAATATAGACATGACTTCAGAAAAATAGCTAATGCTCGTGCGGAATCTTCCTCCTAATTATCCAAATAGCGCTTATAGTTATGCATTGTAACACAAATGATATTTCAGATTTTCAATGTAAGTAAATGCATCTCATATGTGTGTCATAGCGCCATCTATTCGTGAAATTTGGTACTATTTTTGTATTTTATAAGTTCCAAGCTCTTGATCTATCATCACTTTATACATCTGTCGCTAAAATTTGATCACATTTGGAACAATAGAACACATTTCAGAGCCCTCTGAATTGGGCAGTTTGTTTCTCGTTAGCCCTGTATAGTACATACTATTTGACATTACAAATATCATACTGAATGATGGAGATAAGAGATTCACTACACAGAAAGAAGAGTAATGACATTGAAGGAGAGTTTTCAGGTTGTACAGCATGTTTGGTTGCGAAGTCGTGGAAACTCACAATTTTATAAACTTTATTGTTATTATTTTTTTAAGAAATGGTTTGTTTCAAGCGATAGAAAAATCTATTTTGTACTGTCACGGTATAGACCTGGGCAGAATGTATTTTAAATTATGTAAAACAGTTACAGAGAAATCGGAAAGTTGAAAAAAATCAAATCACTGAATGTAGAATTTGTTTTAAGTTTTTGAAAAAGCGCTAGACTGAAGCCACGATGTTCGAAGGGCTATATTAAGAGGCGCGACTGAATTAATACGGTATTTCATACTGCATTTTTAAAGGTTTCTGCATTCATACCTAGTTGAATGGTTTAAAATAAATAGATTATGTCAAATTTCTTAAGTATTTCAGAAGCCACACTAAACGTTAGAGCTTACGCGGGCCAACCAATCATTATCTTCGAAAAGTGAAAATAATATTTAAAAGCACATTTTATGTTTCAAAAAAAATGTTTCATATAGGAACTGCATAAATTTTCTTATCTGCCTGCAAATTTTTTGTATACACCAATTCAGCAGATGTAAGGAAAATTTACATGAAACTTCTTTCAAACTTTAGTCAAAATTTAGAAAAAAGCCTGATTTCAAATTTAAAACAGTAAATTTAAGCATACAAAACTGCTTTTAACAATTATTTGACAATTTGAAGAAGGATATTTTTTATGTACAACATATGATATTGGAAGAAGTCTGCTTTAGGAAAAAAGGAATGTGAGTGGATAAAAATATAATGCTAATTTTATGTATAAAATATACTTTTATTACACACAGATAAATCTAGTTTTGGTATAATTCAAAAATTTTTTTATGATTTATATAAATATTAAGAAAGTTGCAATGTCACTTTTTCATAACCTTTTTTTTGTAAAAGTCATAGGCAATTTTAGGATTTATTTGCTTTTTTTTGCATATTCATTTTATTACAAAATGAAACGTTTCTTCAGCCAGGTTTACTATGAACTACTGATATTTGTTTAGTTCCACCAGCCTTGATTTATGAAAAGAAAATATAAACTGTTTTACACTGTCATATATTCTATGCTATTTTTGCTGATCATAAATGCAAAAAAAAAATCTACTAACATTATCTTATACAAAAGCTCTCGTGATATATCGTAAATAATGCTAAATCTTTTCCATTTTCTCTTGCTTCGTGATTTTAGGGATAGTTTCAGTCCGTGATAGTTTTTTTTTTCTGAATATTTAGATTTTAATATCTGTCAGATAAAGTTTTTCTCTATTTCTTTCTTTTCAGTTGCGCGACGTGAATATTTAATTTTAATACCATTTCTTAAGTTTAATCATTTTGCCCGCACACTAAGAGTAGTTTATTATAGGGTAAATGTTCCTCAAAAACAAAATTTCTAGATGTATCTTACCAACACTCTTGAGACAAGTAATTGAGAAACGTAAATCTGATCTGAAAGTGGAAAGTCTTCCGAAAATATTTAATTTATTACGGTAGACGCTGAAGAATAAACTTTTAAATTAAAATTGGAGCTCTGAAGACATTTCGTTCAGAAATGAAATAGTGATTTCTTTCGAAATGATAATTTTATAAAAGTTTAACTGTTAAAATATATTTTATGTTCATGTTTTCATTTGATATAGGAATTTATTAATAATTTATTGAAGGAAATAATGTGATAAATAGTGAGTTTTTTAATTGAAAAAACTTAAACCAATATTTAACTAAATTTATATGTCAGGAATGTATTTCAGTTAGTGTAGTCGTATTTAAACTGAATTTGTTCAATGTAATGAAATTAAAAATGAAAAAATCGAATGTCTAAAACATTTCTTATGAAAACTACCGCACTGATCGAACAGTTTGGTACAGTCGGTAGATTAGATGATGTTTTTATAGGAATAAATGGAAATGGCAGAAGAAAATTATTAGAGCTTTCAAACATTTTTGACATAAAGGCAAAATAGATCTTCAGTTCCATTCTGTGTTGCGATAAATGCCTTATCTTACACATTTTACAAACTACAACCTTAAAAAATATTAGGCAAATTGCTTATGTGCATAGAATTTTTTAAATACCCGTAATTTTAAAATATTACTTTAAAAAGATCTTACTTTTTTCCCCTATTTTTATAGCCTAAAAAATTTTTGAATCTCACAAAGTCTATTGTTTAAAACTTTGGTATATCTTCAGTAACATTTTTCCGAACAAAGAAACATTGTCGTGAAAACAAATATGTTAAAATATATTTAAAAATATATGTGATGATAAATTTATATTGTATACTATGTGATGATAAATTTATACTATATACAGTATAATCTGCACAAACGGGAAAAACTATTGAAAACTAGGGCACATAATAAGGATTCAAATAAAATAGGAATATGAGATGAGAAACATCATCCTCAAGCAGCTGTTGATTATGACTTTGGAATAGCAGTAAAATGCCCGACCATAGGTCTTCAAAAACGTCTGGATATTCCAGGGATAGCACTTGAGAAAATTTTATTATTAACTGGGGATTGATTACAAAATTTGGGAACATATATTGATTACAGATTTGATTATTAAATTGATTACTAGACTTATTATTAAAATTTAAATCAAAACCGCGGATATTAACAGCCAAAATGGTAATTTCGAATGAGACGGTACGATCCCCATGTAAACACGGCTCGCTGGAGCTTGCGGTAGCCAAGGGTCAGAGACTGTCGCCAACCATTTTGCACGATCAACAAAGCAAACTCAAGTAATTTTAACAAATTAAAATTGCACGTAAATAGCACTTAAGAAAACAGATAAAAACATCAAAACTACAAAATAATTCAAAAACCTTCTACCACTTGTCCATATTTAACCCAAAAAAATTTCGGGGAATTCAGCAACTCCTTGAACAGCTTTAAAAGGAGCAAACAGTGGACCGTTTTTAACCTAAATAATCTTCGGTGTATTAAGCAACGTAGTTGTACAGCTAATGTAAAATCAGCATTATTACAATAGCGCATAAATAACACTGACACAAACAAAGAAAATCCAATTTCAATTTTAAAATAATTAAAATCCTTAAAAGACTCAAATAAAGATTCATTAAATAAAAGCACTTACCTTTTTTCCCCACTTCATTGGCCTATTTCATAGTGTTACCTTATCCATCCCTCATCTGAAACATTTTTAATATTTACATAATACTAGCAGACCCGGCCACGCGTTGCTGTGGCTGAGTGATTTAAGCAGGATTTGAAAGACAAAATTTAACACATATTAACATAACATTTTAATAACATTTATTTAATAAATACTTTAAATATTTTAATTTGGTATATATACTCTAAATATCTTTAATCGTAATAAATCACAGTTGATGTTCAATGAAGCGCCAAATGATGTACAATATTTTTGGTCAATCGGTCCTTTGTTAATACAAATAAACTTGATGGTTTTCCTACTCGTGAACACGCCACGTATAATTGCGCACGAGAGAAACATGGATTTTCCAAGTCTAAGCCGCAAATAGACATTGTTTGGATTGAGATTTATTTATAGTCATCGCGAAAGCTAAGCGAATGGGAAACTGTAGTCTTTTAAATGGTATGGGAGAATTGGATGGTATCACCGGAATACGTGGTAACAAAACAATTTCTCCTTTAAACTTTCCTGACAAAATAGTTGCTTCAAGAACGTTTCCAGTGATTCTTTTGATCACCAAACGTGTACCGTTGCATAGTTTAGGAGGGTTTAAATTACGCAGTAGAATAATCGGTGATCCAATTTTCAATCGAAGATTGTGTGGTGGCATTCCTGATATGTCTAAAGAATTTAAAAATTCAATTGGGAAATTCAATGCTTCGTTTTCTTCTACAGTAGCATCAATAGACTTAAATGACATTAAATCACCTGGTAATATTTGTTGTATCTGGTAGTTAATCAGATCAACATCAACATTTTTCGCTGCCAAAATTGCACGATTACTAAGCCAGTCATGATTTAAATAGTTATTTAGTATGTCTGGGAAGACACTCTCAATCAGTTCATTTTTAGTTTGAACAACAGTGCAGAAATTATCTGGCAATCTAATATGTTGAGTATCTTGATGAAATTCTATTTCACCGTTTCCAAGAGGCAGTAATTGTTTAAAAAATTCTTGTGCTGTTGGATCATTTGTAGTTGTACTCGCATATTCTTTGTCAGTCTGAGTGTTTCAACATTTCTCCATAAAATTGATTGTTTTAGACATGCATTAATTTCATCTGCAAAAGTAGAGCGAGGAATAACTGGCAACGTTTGCCGGAAATCACCAGATAGTAATAAAATAGTACCACCGAAAAGTCTGTCACTATTGTTTAAATCCTGCATAGTCCTATTTAAAGCTTAGAGCGAATGTTTATGAGCCATAGTACACTCATCCCAAATTATGATCGAAGTCTTCCGTAACACTGCTGCCATTCCGCTTCTTTTTTTGATATTACACATTACATTTGGATTTTTATGAATATCTAATGGTAGCTTGAAAGCAGAATGTGCTGTCCGCCCACCATCCAACAAAGTAGCAGCTATGCCTGATGATGCAACTGCTAATGCAATTTTTTGTTGTGACCGTAGTTTCGCAAGGATGAAAGATAACAAATATGTTTTACCGGTCCCATCTGGTGCATCTAAATAGAAAAAACCGCCTTGTTTGGCATCAACAGCCAACATAATTCGATTGCATATGTTCTTCTGCTCGTCAGTTAATAATGGTTCATTGTTAGTAACAAATGTATTTAAATCACGATTATTAAATTGTTCTTCTCGCTGCAAATCACTATTTACTAAGTCTGTAGCTGGGCGATTAGGAGATGGAATACCATAATGACTAAGTGGTGAATTTGAGATCATAATACATAAATCTCCAATCATTATTAAAGCTTCGTTATACATATCTTGTGTGAAGTCTAAGTTTGGAGAGTGGTTTATTTGTTTATGTCGGTAGAGTATATCTTCAGTCATGTAGTTCTTATATTTTTCCCTCAATGTAGATGACTGTGTTGGAAAACATGTCGTCAAAATAATGGCAAATAGTTGACGAATATTACTCGTCGAGGACGTTAAAGCAGCATCAGCAAGTTTCAGATCCCAATGGTTGTCATCTTCTAAAAGTTGAAACGCGTGACATGCATCTTTATACGTACTGAACACTTGGCCATTAACTGTTCGTAAAAATTGAAAAGAGATTGGTCCAGGAACATTCACCAACAATAAACGCAGAAAAAAGCATTCACGTTGTTTTGGATGTACAGTATAAAGCCGTCCCAGTGTCTTAGCTATAAATATGCCTGCAATTGAAGGATGTGGTTCTCCCTTTTTACGTGGTTCCCATTTTTTAGCTGACGTTCCATGTAAAATAGCATGGAATATCAGCGTATAATAGTGTTTTTGCGAATTGACCATACACATCAGTTTTTTGACAAAGAGTGAAAAATTCGGTTAGTGTCGTTTTTGGTGGTTCACATGCTCTTTGGAGAATATTTTCTTCAGTGAAATACACACGTTGTCCATTTTCAAGATGCACTGCAAGATGTTGTATAGCAGGTTCTCTGTGGTGTATGGGGAAGCTAAGTATGCGCCAGATAGCTTCATTGCTGCAAATGTATCTACCCATTTGGTAGAGTGCTATTTCATCATTTTCGTTTATATTTTGTTCTCCAAATACAGCCAAATCACTGCCCTTATTAACGTACTTGCAAATATACTTGATGGATTTCACAGAACTGCAAAGCTCAACATTAATATGAGCCTTGTATGTTTTGAAGAGTAGTGGTGAGTATGGTACTCCCCATTGATTGTCAATTTCTAATTGGTTAGAATTTGAAGTTCTCATTTTATATGCATGACCACCATTATCAGCGTTTCTGGATGGATATACATTGGTACAATGGACTACAATGGATAACCATCAATATCAGTAATGGTATCATTTGTGAATTTCTTAGGAAAATGTTTCTTACATTTTCCATTTTCTATGCATGGTGATGTCATGTAAAACGCTCCACACGGTCCATAAATCATATGACTTGTAACAATATTAAATAATTCTTGATCAATTGAAGAATCTGGAATTTCGGCTGAAATAATTTGATCAATTTCCTCTGGACGAATTTTATCTTCAAGCCAAATTAAAATGTGAGCATGAGGTAAGCCTCGTTTCTGCCACTGTATGTATTCTTGCCCTGTATGTATTCTTGCATGTTTCGTGGGCTACCTATGTAGCTGGAAGGTAAAATAACAGCACTGCCGATTTCATTGGTGTTTAAATTTCCATCGACGTTTCCAACAATAGCATCTCGTAAGTGAATGTAATCCTCTGATCGTAGTTTAGCTTGGTTGAACCGAATGAATCGCAAACGTTCGCTTTCAATCTTAGCAAACATATCCACAACGTATTGATGATATAATTGACGATATCGAAGGATATAGTTGCCCTGATTGTGTCTAATCATTAATCGATACGCATAGTAGTTCATTGAACTAACCTTTTTATTTAATTCATTACCATTGACTGGATCACACTGTTTAATGTTGATATGATATTCATCTTGCTCTTGCCAGAATATCAGTGGGTACTGGAGTGCATCGTACGAACGGTGTAAATCTGAAATTCTACTCACTGAATTATCTCGGCGTGTAATTTTTATGGATCTGTTGTCAACTGGATCACCGACCATAATAATAGCAACTTCATCAACGGTTGGTACATTGAATCTGCCGGCGTGTTCTCCCAAAGGTACTTTGTCCGCTTTGATGACATTTTGATAATTGTCACTTTTTAATTGTGGTGACACTCGTTTAAACAATTGAACCAATTGATTACTGTTCTCCAAAAATAATTCTAATGACAATACAATTGCTCTCTCTTCTGCTTGTTCAATGAAATTATACTGGCATCGAGTTGTTACACGTTCTTCACAATTGCCCATAAAATAGATCTGAAAAAATTTTGGATCTTCATTTGGCATTGGCATCAATGACCCAATTTTATGGTATACCTGGCCTTGAATTTTGAATGTTGTCTCAAAATTACGACCATCAGATGACAAATCACAAACTTTGGATGCTCCAAACGACGTCATTTGGAAGCAAGAATTAAATTTTCGTGTCTTACGCAAAAATAATTTTGATTCATTTGAAATGCCAGAAAGAAGGGATTTCAAAGGTTCAGGTGGAGTAGGGAGTGGTGACAATACAACTTTTCCTGATGCGCAACACATGCCGGGTGTTTCATTGCGAAATTTTAACGCCTGACAATAATTGCATATTTTGTCCATCGCACCAATAGTAACCTTGGAATCAGCCGAGTAATTGATGTCTGGTTCAAAATTAAATGCAAGACGAACAAATAATCCACGTGTTACTGCGCGGTTGGTCCGATGATTTTCTCGGTTTTGTTCTCTAAATGAATCTATGTGTTGTTGACGTGCCACCCTGGTTATCAATGCATTTTCTTGTCGACGATTATCACGCTGTTCTCGTGATTCTCGTGCACGAATTTCAGCTGTGCGAATTCTTTGAGCTTCATTTCTTTCTGCTCTCTGTTCGACTGATTCATGAGCTCTTTCAATACGTGCATATCGAGTCTTCTTGCTACGGGCAGTAAGGTTAGATTTTTTGGGTCGCATATTACTAAAAATAGTGCGTGGTATAGGCAAAATAAGACATGTATAGTGTGTAGTTTAAGAAACTATATCACATTAAGGTGTGGCGCCATCTATCAGATGCAAAGGACAATGTTTACAGTTCTCTGTAAAGAAATTCTCTTAAGGCGCCATCTGTTCCAGACTTATTTAACCTACGATTAATAACAACAATCAACGTAATCAGAATATCAGTTGACCCGTTTTTGAGTTATTTCGGAACATACATACGGACACTGGATTTTTATATATTAAGATAAGATAAGATAAGATATATGAAAAATATATAATACGTTCTTTTAGGTTTCTTCCTTTGTAAAATGAGTATTTTTCTGTAAATAAAACATACGCAAATAATAAGATGTCGTTTAAAGCAAGAACTGTTAAACTGTTCTTTTTTTTTTCAAAACAATAAAAAAGTTATTTCGGTTGCCAATTTCGGTAAAAATAAAATAAAACGCTTTTATCCCTTTAGAAGCAGACGATAAGCTATGAGTTGAGTATTTCAATATCGCAGATGTTATTAATTTTCTTCGTAGTAATGTTCCAATATTTTTGGCCGAGTTCGTGACTGCCGGTTTGGATAAACACTTTTTCTTGAATTTATGCAGTACACAAATACATATTAAACTACAGTTGTACATAAAGAAATTCTCTTAAGGCGCCATCTGTTCCAGACTTATGGAATCTACGATTAATAACAACAATCAACGTTGATGATAAGTTTTTTATAAATTATTAATTATTGAGACCATTAATTTGAATAATAACTATCCTATTATCTAAGTTGGACCAAATTACATATATATGCCAACTTTCATGAATATCAGTTGACCCATTTTTGAGTTATTTCGGAACATACACACGGACACTGGATTTTTATATATTAAGATTATCCTGCTTTTCAAAGATAATACAGTTTATATTCTAGTTCAGTGCCAATTTTCTTTTCATCAGTATTTCGACCAAGCATAAGCCTTTGCTTAGTTTGTATAAATGTATTAATATATATCTTCTCTGTAGAAACTGTCCCTGAAAATATACATATTTTACAACTTACTTAATTGTAAAAATTTTTTACTTTGTGACATGGGCAGTGATCCAAAATATCAACACCATTAATTCCACACAACGTATTCATGTGAATGAAATCATCACAAAATTGTATTTATCAAGATTTTCTCTGTGCTTAATAATAATTGTTCTTGTCTAATAATGCTTTTAAGCCACCTGATTATAAGTCTTTTCGGGTGAATTTATTTTTCAATGTTATGTGCTTTTGAGAAAGGAATTTCCTTAATTATTTTATAAACTAATAGTTAATGGAATACCTGAGCATTAGTAAAGCGAAAATATTCACAGTGCACGTCTCTATGAAAAATGATATTTCCTACATAGTGAAGTTATTTATTAGGATCAGATGCGTAGTTTATAAATTATAAGAGATAATGCTTACTAGTTTAATTTAGAAAACAATTGTTATAATATAGAATTATGACGTTATTCGATAAAGTATTTTTCCTATTGAGTCCGTCAGACTTTAAAATTAAACAAAATTGTAGGATTTTCAGAAATTTATGAAAAAAAACCCCAGAAAATCCTGCATTAAAACACTTACGCATCTAAGCACTTTATCATTCTTACTCAAAGCATTAAATCCTTCTTTTATATGATATTTTATTAATCATGCTTCTCAATAATAGAATTAAGACACTAAAAGAACTAGAAGAAAGAAACGAATGACCGTTTAAAAAAACAAAGAAAGAAAGAACTAAACTTTTCAAAAGAGAATTCTTTTTGAAAAAGAATTTTTTCAAAATACTTTCGTTAAAGTTTTAAACAAAACTTCACTGTAGCCACTAAATTCCCATATCTTATTCGAACTTTATTACGTTATAAATTGCAGTTCCAAATGATTCGAACTCCCTCTTTCTGCACAATAAAACTTCAATCTCGAACACCAATGATTTTATACAGCATTTCCGAGTACGCTTTATATGTAAACTTAAATTACATGTAATTTTACTCCACCACAGACAGTTCGCAGTTGGAAACTCATTTGTAAATTTCGTCTACTTTGGTTCTATAAATTTGATTGGGAAATTTCCCCACAAAGGATGGAATGAATAGAAAACTGTATTTGGAATGCGTAAAGCTAATTTACTAGGGTGGAAGGATCCTTTCCAGAAAATTACGAGAGTTCAGTCTTTCTAAATTTATTGCAAGTGTCTTCTGATTTGGCATTGTGGAAGTACGTTAAAAACAATATTTATTTAGAATTTAACCTTTAGAAAGTAAAATCTGAAAATGAATGGCAATGACTAAGGAAAATGCGCGCAACATAAAGCTTTTACTTTACGTTGACCTGAAAAAGAGGATAATGCCTTCAAAAGAGACAATATGTTGTGCTTACGTTTTAAAACTCTGAATAATTACGTTTAAAACTCTGAAAATATTATAACAGATCATTTAAATATCTTGTAATGTGACATTTATATGTATATAATTAAATTTAATATTCGTGTAAAATGAAAATCATTAAAATTACAAGAAAGTAATCACCTTATTTATAAAATGTACAAAATGCATTTTTCACATATACTAATATTAAATATACTACACACTTTTACGTTTACCTGTTTGAATACATTTTAAAATGCATTTTTTTTAAATTTCCTATGCTGTAATGCATATGAAGTACAGTCAATTCCCGGTTATTGGGGAAAATGCTACCTTGGAAGCGATGGATACCAATAGCATAGATAAGTTATAAACAGTTGTCTGAGAAATATCAGAAACATTCTTTTTTAGCAACTTTATTTGCAGTATAATAGCCAATAATCTGATGACAAGTGTTCTATTATTTAGCATTATCTGATGTCCTTTATTTAATTTTAAAGCTATTTAAGAAATAAATGATGAATGTATCTGATTTATAGTAAGGTGCGTCTGAAAACGTTATGGACATTTTTGAATGTTTAAGATCGCGGTTAGAAAAAAAGTACTTAATAATCACAAAATTAATTAACTCATGGAATAATAATTAAAGTTTATTAGATTGCAGAAATATCATGTGTATATCACTTTTTTTTTCATTGTAATGAAGTAAAATTCTAAATAAGCTGTCCCAAAAGTTTATGGACAGTCAAAAGATTCACTTCTATTCTGCATTCTGTGCATGCAATGTAACCACTTCAAAATGTAAAATCATTGCTCTTTCTTCAATTTGCTAATATTTAGAAAATGCCACGCGACGTTCAGTATTCTGCAGCTCATGCAGAGAGCTAAAGTTTACCTTTCGAAGGCCTAAAATTTTAAATTTTCGAAAATTTGCTAAATAAATGAATTGATGAAAAGGATCAAATACAGAACTTTTTCGACCAGCTTCAAAACCAAAGTTGTCTGTTTGTGAAATAGCAAGAACTTTAATGGTACCTATAGAGTAGATCTGTTATTCGCCATCGCATATTGCCAAGGAAATTCCATTATTACCGCAGCATTAGTCGGAATATAGATGTTGGAATTGTATTATAGAAAAGCCACGGGTTTTGTGGTCACACAGCATATGCATCGGTCAAATCAAATATTTTCTTCAATGATGAAAAAATTCTATTTGGATGGCCCTGATGGCTGCACATACTAGTGGCATGATCTACAACAATTTTGCGAGTTATTCAGTCAACAGCAAGGAGGCGGTTCTCTCATAGTATGAGATGTGTTTTGCTTTAAAGGAAAAAAAAGGATTTTTCTCTTCTTAATGGTCGACAATGCCCAAGGGGATTATAAAAATATTTTCAAAGTCCATCTGTTTCCAATTCGAAAACTCTACGATGGAACATCTGGAAATTTCATCAGCACAATGCGTTGATTCAAATTTCCTACTCAATAGCTTGATTTTGCGCAAAATTAAGTTACTGTTATAGAGTGGTCAGCTTTTAGCTCTACCATAAATCAAAATGAATTGAAAAGCTCTGGGGAGTGCTTATACGAGACGTGTATGACCATGGCCGCCAGTTTTCGACAATTGAGGAATTAAAGTTATAATATAGCAGATGGTAATATAGCAGATTTAGTTTCCAAACAAAGTTCGAAGCATGTCTGATAGGATTATCAAGATAATTCAAGGAAACGGATTGAAATTTAAATAAAAGATACTCGAAGAGATACTCTTTGTTTTGTGTGTAACGTTTAACGTTAACATGCGTTGTGTAAAACGTGCATCTAATAGATTTTTCGTATGATCACACATGCTAATTATTTTGTTTTTGTAATTATTGGGTCATTTTTGAACTGTTATTTTAAAAAAACATGTTCATATAATTGAAAACTGCCATATAATTTTGAGACGTACATTAGAATTCTTTAACAAATATAATACCTAAAAAGTGACCACCCCTTAAAAGGCAACATTTCAGTGTTAAAAATTTTCTACAAGATATTTATTTGAATTCCTGATCAAATAGAAACTACAAGTGTATTAAATATATTCTAAAAGCTATTTGTGTCCGATATAGGAAATGTAACGATTACATATCTATACACGATCTTTCATTGAAAGTGCCATATCCGCTTGCGCTATTATCTTTGTACATAAACTGAATACAAATAGAGTGATTTCCCGGAGACTCCCGATGTAGTAATCATAGAAACAGAAACTGGGTATACTGTTTCAGCAACTCCGTGTAATTTCTTTTACAGAATGAGAACGGTAATTTGATGACTTTAAGAATACCTCCATGAACTGTTTATTGTAATGTCGCAAGGTAATTGGTTTTATTGGTTATTTGGTGTATTTTATAAAGCACAACAAGGAAAAGTAGTCGCTTTTCACACATGCACATGTCGTCAGAGTTCTTGTTTAACAATGCAAAATTAAAGACTTTTTCAGTAAAAGTATTGTGAATCGAAGTGCGTAACAAGAGATATGCATTCAAATCTAAAGCAAAAAAGCTATAAGGCTGTAAATCTGTTTCAAGAACGACTAAAGATGTAATGTTCTTTCGTACTCTGTGTTACATTGCAATACACTTTGTTACTTCAAGAAAGAACATCACATACGTTGAGAGCTTTAGTATACAAATTTAGTATCTGAAGCATTTACGTGCAATTCTTTGCCCACCGAAAATGTGCTGGCATTGCTGTTTCACATCGTCATTGGGTCCAACAACTTCTTAGATAAGAGACATGGGGTATAGTAGATGGCTGAAGTGTGAAGGTCCAGTGTACTGAGCTATCGTGTGGCTGTCAATCTAACAGTTTGGAGTTTTACACATTTTTCTCAGTCTGTAACGTCAAGACGCATTAATAAATTTTTCGTATAATTGTATATGCTAATCATTTTGTTTTTGTAATTATTGGGACATTTTCTGAACTGTTATTCCTTAAAAAATCTTTCATCCAAGACTCCCCATAGGCTAATACACCTGGTGTAGGTCCCTGGTACATACTGCTTCATTGAAACAAAATAAACATATTTTTGTGGCAGTTCGATAGATTTACAGCTAAATTAAAACGTGCAGCGCCTTTAAGACGAGTAAAATTATATCGGCCGGTCGTCAACTCCTAGTAGATCTTGAAGCCTCTGTTTTAATTCTAAATTCTATATCTGAACTATCTTGCAAATTATTATCCACATAAATTGTAATGATTGACTAAATACGGAATGAATTCAGAATTAAATAAACAGAATTTTTCGCATTACTATAGAAAAATAGTTGAATCTCAACAGGATTGCAAGAAAATTAGAAAATTCACGAACGGAAAATGAAACACTTCAACACATTCATAGGTTTTGTTTAATTAGCTAGATTTCTTCAACTTGTAGAATTTCTAGTGGTATTATCTCGTACGGTATTCGATATTTAAATTTCCTTTAATAAGTACTTGAAATACGCATAACGAGTAAGATTTAAAAGAAAGAAAGGAAAACGACTTCATATTATTGTACAGAATGGAAGTTTGCTCCATTTGGTGGCCTCTTTCGCATTCTGTGGCGAATTTCGTACTAGTATTATATATTTCGTACTAGTATTATATATAATCCTTTCCCATTAAGATTGCCGTTAAAACAGCTCTCCTCGTATTCCTGGACATAATTCTTAGCAAATATATATATATATATCCCCATCCCCCCAAGTATTTCATCTCGCCATGGGTGGCGAATTTCCAATCAGTGCTCAAATTACTTCATCTTAAAGGCATCCAGTAGCTCATATACCGCGATATCCTTTGGGATTTGCCTGAGTAATGTTTATGTATTCATAAGAGTTGAAGAGTTCCATTATATTTTGTCAATGGTCATATAATCTGAATTCGACCAAAGTAACAAGGGCACTACCTCTAAGGAGTGTGAGTGTGTGTATCCGCTTTCCAGCAGCAACAAATTGTTCCCGAGATCAATTATTTGCAGTATAGAAGTATCGTTCAACGTACATAAATACACAGACACTAATTAATATCGACATATAATTACAGTGGGGTTTTCGTAGTTTATCGTGAAATTTAGAATATATTAAGAAACTGGGTTCAGTTTTAGTGACTAAATTTTTGACACCATACTTCGAAATAAAATGCCAAAAGTCAAACCTTCAAGTGTTGACCTGAAATATTCCTGAAGAATCTCCTTTTTCAATTAAGAAATATTGAAATCGGTTAACTTGGTGAAAAATTACCACTAAACATACATAAAAAAATCCAAAGAATTAATCATTTCCTCCTTTTTGAAGTGTGATATTTTACTATAAAATCTTTCAGTCCACATATATAGTTCACTTGAATTTGAACGATATCAAGTATATAATTTTATCTATGTAGTTGAGGCATAAAAAAAGAATATCAATTTGGTAACGATTCGAAACATGTCGCACGTTAAAATTACCTTTATTCCGGGATTGTCTGATGAAGAAAGATACTTTCTATAAAGCCTTTCAAGTTGAAATCGCATGATGAAATAAATTTTCAGAGTGTTAACCCTTTAACGCGCAGTGTTCCCGCTCTGGGATCACCAAACTCTGACGTTTTGACTGTTGCCAGTCACGAATAATAGATTTGATTTCTATAAAAATAGTTGCGGGTGACGTAGCTCTACGAGAATCCTTTAATTTTTAGCACGTCATTTCCCGTAAAAAAATGGTCACGATTATTTTTAACAGCACTGGCATCTGCTGGAAAATGGAAGAATACGAAAACATCTGGATCGTTAGCCCTTTTTTCAGCATTAGGAAAGGCTTGCGCCTCAAAGGGTTAAACCATAGTGATTTACGAATGTAATTCCGAATAATGGACAATCTCACTTATTAGAATGATTCTTAGAAGGAAAAATGCTGCTGTAGTAAGTAGGCTCGACCAACAGCTCCTCGATATAGAAAGCCTGAGAATAGAAGTTTTTACGTCATCACTAGGTCTTCTAAGATGACGTCATCACAGTTTTACTTTCGCAAAGTAAAACTATTTAAAATTTCTTGTGAATGATGCAAATTTTAGAAAATATATTTAGTTAAAAATTAAAATTAAAATACCTATCTCAAATCATTAAAATGTTTTATACGGGAGTAAATTCACCACAAACTTTGAATAGTATGACGTTGTGAAAATAAATTTGTGATGACTCCATTTTAGTGGACCTAGAGATGACGTAAAAGTTTTGTTCTCAGGCATTGTATATCTAGGAGGTGTTGGCTCGACTGGCATTATAAATGTCGAAATAATGAAGTTGTTTGTATTTTAGGGTTGCTTGTATTTTAGGTTTAAAAACATTAACCCTGTTGGGAAAAAAAAACTAAAAAAACGGAAAAGCATTAGAAGAAAGAAAAAAGAAAACAACAAAACAAAAAAAAACACCAGGGAGTATTTTATCCATCTTTATTCCTCCTTCGAAACGTGCAGTACATAGGAAAAAGTAGAATAGCTACCGGGATATGGGAACATGAAAGCTCCCAAAAGATACGAGTACATTATGTATTCATTAAATCTGCTTACACTTGTGACTGAGTATTTTGAACTGCTTTCATTTCAGTCCTCCATCGAAAATACTTAGGGACTGATGTGTTTTTCACTTGAGAAGTCATCCTACTGTGCAAAAGAACATTTCAGAAGAAAAGAGTGAGTACGAAGGAGTGAATCTTCATTCTGATATTTTTTTTTTTTGCCATATTGAGAATGATTGGAATGTAAATTGCAATTTATAATTTATATTTTTTGGGGAAATCGCTGGTTAAGAATAATATACAGATTGTAGGCGATTTTGAATATCCTGAAGATAGCCTGAATTTCCATGGTAAAATCCTCATCTTCAATATTTTTAAAAATTATGCTGATATCATTAACTGTTAACTTGCAATTTCGAAATTAGTCTTTTGAACTACAGATTACAGTTTACATACTTCTACCAACATTTTTGTGTTTGAGATTTACAGACTGCCGCAAGGGAGACAGAAAGGTGAGACTGAATCTCTGTAATATTTTATATGCACTTGAAAGCAAAATATCACATTCCTATATCATTACTAGAAGACAAAGCATGTAATAATTAATTTCGTATTCAATTTTCATTATAGACCGAAATCAAATTTCAGGCTCTTCTGAAAACGCTCGGAAACTTTTCGTATACGAACGATTTCGTTTTGTGTAGCCCCTCTTATATCAATGCTTCAAGCAGACGATTATTTTAATAATAAAAAAAAACTATGTTGTCTGAAAAAACTTTTAAACGCATTGACTTCATTTCAAAGATTGATGACCGTGACTTCAAATATGACGTCATTCTCACTTGAAATAGCTAATTTTGTCGCTGAAATGTTTAAAGTGTTTTGTTTTTGCTTTTGTTTTACTTTTGGAAATAAAATGGCGTTAAAAATAGCAAAATATAGCTTTAAAAGGAAAGTGCATGTAGATTTTGAGATTTTTAAAGTAGCGCAGATTGTTTTCTATATTTTTATACATAATTATGAAAAATTTCAAGCGGATAGTACAAACAGTGTAGATGTTATTGCTTCTTTCGTACTTAACTTTTTAATCTTTTTGGATTAATGGAGGTAAAAGTTTTATAGCTTGAATGAGTTGCCCCGAATGGTTACAGAGTGAATCGGGATCAGCGTATCTATATAGTAGGATACGACTGTTTTTAGAATGTTTCATACATATTTTTTAAAAGTATATATCCTATATTAGACATTTGTGAAATGTTTATCGCAGCGAGGCTTTAAAGGACTTATAATTTGCAGCACATACAGTTTTAAGAGAGTAAAAAGATTTTGGAAAAAAAAATACTGTTATTTATTTCTTTTCTTTACCAAAACATTTTACTTTCCAAACATGAGCCATGTAGGGAAAGTATTGTAATCATGAAAAAATTCGACTTCGAGATTTTGGTATATTTACACGTTTTGAGGTCTTCTGAATTCATTTATGCTGTTTTTACGAGATGTATGTATGCATGTGTGCGTGTGTGTATGTGTGTTTGTGTGTATGTGAGTGACCACGATAGCTCCTAAATGGGGCATTCGATTGAGCTCAAATTGGGTATATATGTTAAAAACTACCGTCGCAAGACCGGTATTGATTTTGGTGTGTATAGGACTTATAGTTCTCGTGCAGGGTTACGACAAAGATTTCTTTTACATTATGGCCTATGGGGGGAAATTATTGAAAGTGCGCTATCGTTTAAATGGTACATTAGATTGAGATCGAATTGGGTATATATGTTATAAACCACCATTATAAGACTGGCATTGATTTTGGTGTGTATAGGACTTATAGTTTTCCTACAGGGCTACGACAAAGATTTCTTTTACATTATGACATACGGGGAGAAATTCTTGAAGTGCGCAAGCGTTTAAACGGTGCATTCGATTGAGCTTCAATTTGGTATATATGTTTGAATTATTAATCGATTAAAATTTATTTACATGCTTGGTAATGATATTAATCGTGAGTGTTCGGAAAGTCAAGTGGAGTCACTCCAGATTTTTTAACTTGCAAATGAGAACCGTTTGTTTTTTTTTTCTTTTTGTTCATATATTATATTTTAGAAGAATTCAATGTACCTAAATATTCCGTTGATTGGTGAATTTTCCTAGAGATTTAAAAAACACTAGAATAAATTTCATTAGAAAGAAACTTTCTTTCGTGGTGCGAAATAACATAGAACTAAATTTTATCGAAATTTCAAAATTTTATTATTGTATTGTTCTGTTATTAAAACCAACAGAACACATAATTGATAAATTAGGCAGTTAAACTAAAAAAAAAATACTTTACGTTTCTTCTCTCAAAAATATACAATGTTCGTAGATTCAGACAATTATAAACCTTAATGATCATGTTTCATATTTTTGTTTTATTTTTTGCATAAATATTTTTCAAACTATTAATAAAATGATCATTCATACTTTCCTAGAAAACACGTGCCGTTTATTTTTGTTAAACTCAGTGGCTTTAATACATTTATCATGGACAATTATATATCTTCTTAAGTTAAATTGTTATTATTTTTTAATATTCGCGGTAAAAAGTGAGGGCTTTAACTAGCATTATAATGCCGACAAGTATTTTAAAAAATGATATATAAATAAGCTTTTATGACTGAAAATGCCTTATTTTTTTAAAATATGTTTGAAAATTTTGCTAATAAACTTAATTGAATATCTTCCTACTCATATTTAATAATAAGCAAAAATTTGAATGAATAAATTTTACTACGAATCATTAATTCGTAAAGTGATTAAAAATGCGAAAAAGACAAGAAAAAAGTATCTTATTGATAGCAGTTAACGTTTTATTTTAAATATTAGTCAATAGTACAAAGAGCAAGGTTATTTATTTCAATTCCAAAGGTTAATTAGAATGTTGAAATAAGTAAAAAAGATGCCCTGATATCATCAGATAAAATATTTTCTGCTTTTTCTATAAGTTTCTTTATTTTTTAATTATGCAGGATATAATAGTTCGCAGCTCAGTTCCAATGCCTGATTAGGAAAACTTATAACGTTCTCTGGATTAACCATTTTTCAGATAAATCTCCACCCCCCGTGTAAGCACCAAAATGATTCCACATTTTGGAAAACGATAAAAATTTGTTCTGCTCTTTGACTTTTCCTTGTTTGTTCAATATATTATCTATATTCATGCCAAAAATGGATTGCTTAAGAAGTTCCATTCAATGTAACCCAACGTAGGAATAATAGTAAACCAATTTTATTTTATGTCGTGGAATCTTCGTAGTTTTACATGCCACGTGACAAACCATCTACATTTGTAAATCCATCATTGGTCATAAACTGCTCATCATTCACCACTTAGTATTTTTCACCAGTTAACAGGTCTTGAATTTGAGGTCACTACATTGCATTTAAAAGCAAATCAGTCAGCCTAAGCGCTATCTTTTTTTTATATTATGACGAAATGAAAATTGAATCTTTAAAACGTCGCCTACAATTTCAAAGTTTCCAAAAGATGGCTTTTGTTTAATCTGCCATACAATTTTTACGTTAGAGTAGATAATCAAGTATCATCTGCTCTGATGTAATTCATGTGATAATGTAACCATCTCTCTTTATTAATCTGAAACGAAACACTACAAAATAACTGAAATGGACATTGCTTTTCGTTATTTTACTTTATAATTTAACTAGCTGCATGCCCGTTATTCGCAAGGTAGGAAACGAAAATTTTCCTCACATGTGTAATTCGAATTTATTCGTGATGTGGAATTTAAAAAAAAAGAGCAAAATTATTTGACTCTTGATGTAAAGTTTGTGTCATGAGTACTAACCTGGCATCATTGCAGTATAATGACTCAAAAAACTACGTCAGTGTCATTCACTATCAAAAAAGTGGAAAGCTTAATGGTTTGCAGAGAACTCCTGGCTTTCAAAATGTCTTATTTCTACATCATACTGTTTTGTTTCTACATCAAGTTTTAGCATTAAATACCTAAGACACTACATGAAATGGACAACCATTTATTTCTTCCCGAACATGAACCATATAAGGAAAGTATTGTAATCATGAAAAAATTCGACTTCGAGATTTTGGTGTATTTACACGTTTTGAGGTCTTCTGAATTCATTTATGCTATTTTCAAGAGATGTTTTTAAAATAGCTGCGTACGCGCTCTTTATACGGGAAGTAGCGAATATTTTACTACTAAAATCATATCTGCATGTGACAAAACAGAATTTCATTTTTAAAAAAGTTCAAGTAATCTCCTCTATTGAAATGACTGCGGGATATATGAACGCAAATTAGAATTACTTTTCGTTTAGTTGGTTGTAAGACAACCGTTGAAAAAGGATAAACACTTTTAATTTCATGAAATATTTATTAACGTGGTACATTGTGATTTATTCATATTATCTATACAAATCTAATAATACTACCTATTACGTACATTAATACTATCTATATTCGTTTCTCCCTCTTCAAGGCTCCCTTAAAAGAAACAGCTTAGATTATTTGGCCTCAATGGGATCTTTTGATTCTATGGCGATTCTTTGCAATTTACGCATTAGCATAAATAATAATCATTTCACATAATGGTTGCCATTATAGAAACTCTCCATATATATTTAATTTATACATAGTTTTATAAGATTGGCGTATTTAGCGCCGCAAACCATATCATCTTACTGTGGGGAGAAAATATCCAAGGGGTGCCATTTTAAATATCCATGTATCTAATATAGCGATATCTTTTATATCCTCCATAGTTCTGTCTCCTGAAAAACATCAAACTGTGTAATCTCGAGGAGCTATTTATTCCCACTTTAATTGTGACAGGGCGTTAGAGTTGCAGAGTTTACAAATTTCACGCATTTTTTTAATTTATGACGTCACTGTTTGACTGCCGTAAAGGATATCCCGGTAGGTTGAGGGAGTTAATTTCGATATTTCGCATAGAAATTTTCAAACGGTATCATTACAACTTTGCGTTATAGGACATTTATGGAGGAACGTAATTCAACGTTAAAATAAAACTGTACTCGCAACCTGCATGCATGTGTTAGGCAACGCCTGCGCCATAATTAAATGCCAAAAATAAAAATAGTAAATAGAAAAATTTTAATATATCGCGCTTTGAAACGAACTTTGTAACTTTTAAAATGAACATTTTCAGCACCGTGAAGACATTTCGATTTTTAAATAAGCACCGGATTAAAATACCACTTCTAATAATAATAATCGTGAATTTCTTTGTTTATTTCTACAGTAAATTTTAATCAAAATATCGTCTCCCTGTGTTGAAAATAGAGCTGGAATAAATGAGTTAAAATTATGGCGTAATTTTTACGTATCTTAAAGCATTTGACGTCATAGATCCTCACTTACGAATTGAAATTCTGATATCCCAATTAAAAACTCGATTGGTTGAAAAAACCCTTTTTTCTAATACTTTCTGTGGCAACAACCGAACATAAATTCTCGTGCCGTGATCGCAATGTAATGAATGGCGTAAGATCGCGTTGATGCTGTTAAATTCTAAACATTCGGCTGCATTAAAATTCGTAAAAAATCATCTAATTTACATAAGTTTTTCGTTTTTATTTTAAAGTGGGAGAAAAGAATGTTTCACGATTTGTCAAAATATCTAAAAGTTATGACGGATAGAATTCAAGATGCGACAGTTTTAAAATTATTTTACGAAAAAATTCGCGAAGCAGATGCTTAGTAAAAAAATTCCTAAAAATCGATAAATCATGTTACGTATTCAGAACAAACTGTTTTTAAAAGAAAATTTCCTCCTCTATCCGATGATACAAATGCCGTTTTGCTGCGAGCGTAATTTCCGCCGTTATTACGAATTAGGTGAGAAAAAATGCAAAAATCTCATAAAACATAAAATAAAAAAAATTCTAGGTCGAATTTTGAAAAAATCGCTTCGAGGTGCACAACTACATATTTACATATTCCCGAGTACCAAATTTGGTGTTTCTAGGTGTAGCCATTTATCCGTAACGCTGCCGACACACACACACATACACACAGACACCTTCTTTTATAATAAGTAGAGAAGATGAATCGCATGTCCAACAATATACTGATTGTCCCAAAACGTAAACCTCGGCTTGTTTCCTTAGAATTCTGACCATAGACTTTTATGATAAATTACAAAGTTATGGAAAAATCGTGAAGAATTCTGTGAAATAAATTAAAATTTTCAGAGGATTAAATTGAATAAATTCAAAATTTAAATTTTATACAGTTTCAGTACGAAAAAAAAAAAAAAAGAAAAGCCACCTCACAGGCAGTAAAATATCCCCACACACTATTAAGTCAATATAAAAAATTTCAGTATTTTTGCCTAGAAAGATTTGGCTATATGAAAATAAATGTACGCTGACTTTTCTCCTTTTCAGTGACTCTCGAAAGAAGAAAAAGAAATTTACATAGCATGTGATTGCAATTTAAGATTAGTACACAAATGACAAATGTATTTAATGCGACAAACTACATTCATATTTATGTGTAGCGCTTCACTAATTTTGTTTAAACATACCTAGGAGACTTTTTAATTCTGAGCTGCAAAATATGATATTTTGTATATAACCTCATTAATGTATAAAGCATATTTTATTTGCTGGTAATTAATTTGTATAGTTAACAAGCATTTGAATTTATTATTTATTCAAAATTAATCTCCTTAAAACATTAATTAATTTAATTTAATTTTGTACCCTTCTTTACGTACCTCTTTAGCTTTGTAATTTATTATACACTTTTATCATCAATATTTGAGGAATGAAAACCGAGGTTAATGCTCTTTAAATCCTTACATACATACTATTTTAAATTTTAAAAATTAAAATTTTAAATAACACACATATCTATGCGTAATATAGGCACAATATGTAAAAAAAAATATTTTATTCGAAAAACTATTCATTACGTTTCTTTTAATTCTCTTAATAGGCCTTAAAACATCTTCTAGAAACAATTATTCATCTGATTGCAGCGAAATTAAATTTCCAGGTAAACACACAGAAGATTAAAATTAATTAAATATTCAATTTTAGTTTTATAGTTAAGTAAACAAAATACAATTAATTTGATAGAAATAATTAAATATTTTTCCGAACTTTCAATACCAGAGATTATAAAATGAATGAATTTCATGCAAATCACGTAAAAAAATAGGCTCACTTCTTTTAAACTTAAAATTACTGTTTTACAATGAAAATTACTTCGCAAATAGAAATTTGTACCTCATTAGGGTTGTTCGTTTTAATGGAATTGATATAGCATGCAATTTAATGGATGGTTTTACCAAAATAGAAATGATAAAAAATATTAAGACGTATAGTAAAAATCAATAAAATTGAAGACTTCCCATTCTGAGATTACAATAATTTGCAATCTTACAATTGAAAGATGGTTTCCTTTTAAACTTTTAACGTTAAATTTTAGTTTCAGTAAAAAAAAAAAAAATATTTTCTTATTGAGAAATAAATAAAACCTCCGAGTATGGCTGTAAACAAATAGGTGATTGGAAGTCTGTAAGAAAAAATCTCTGTTCAACATAAAAGTTGTCAGGAAAAAAAATGTATACAGGAAAAAATAAATTTTTAAAATATATTTATACCTAAATTAAAGTCTTTTCATCTATTTTAAATATATTTATTTATTTTTGACCTTTAAATAAATGCATATTTTTCAAGATTTAAATAAATGCATTTTTTAGCGAATTAAACACGTACAGGTCGTCGTACAAGTTCAATTGCTGAGTTAATCATACTGGAATTTGTTTCTGTCCAAGAGGTCTACACTATGAGTACAGAGTGGAATGATATTTATTGGCAATAACCCCTCAATGAGATTTAGTAGGGTCAGCTGGGGGAAAATGGTGGGGAAATCATGTATTTTTTTAAAGGTCCTAAAATCAAGCTGTTAAATTTATGTTAAATTATTGATGTATATTACATACATTGGACTTACATGGAATGAAAATATAGCATTATTATTTAATGTTATAAAAATACTTACAGTGACATGTTTAGTTAGGCTAGTATTGAGACCCTCATTTCCCCCATGGTGGTGGAAAATGGGTGTTGTATAAAAGCGCCTGTATATTTTTAAATAAAAATCACCTTGATGGTATGAATGACCGAAATGGCACTCACACACACACACAATTTATTGTATTCTTAATATACTTCAAGGAAAATATGCACAGAAAAGGATTGTTTCCCAAAACATTCAACTAAAGAAAGAATGTCAACAATTATCAAATTCAGGTTCACTCAGTAAATGGCAAATGTTACTTGATTCCACACAGGGATGGCTGATGGGGCTGCAGCCACCCACGAAATAAGTAAACGTAAGGTATAAAAAGATTATGTATTTATGGAAAAATTTGAAAGTTTCCCTTGAAAAATTTGAGGTTCAGCTGCGCACCTGAGAGCATAACAATTTCAAAAATAAATAAATAAATAAATAAATAAAAATAAATTATATATCGATTTTTATAAGCTATATCGTATTCTAGTTTTTTGAGTTCTCAGTTATCTCCGAAAAATATTCTTGGCTAAGCTACTGGTTCCACAAAATTAATTTCTACAGAAAACTGTTAATTTAAATGTCGATTTCATTGATTTTAATATTTGTTTCAGGAACATTTAACTATAGGAGAGATAGAAATGTCAGTATTATACAGAACTTTGTTAAGTCTAACCATACTCCGATTTTACCCCACCTCAGCAGAAAAAAATTAAAAAATAGAAAATACAATTCCATTCTTATTTTTTAAATATAATCCACTTTTTTTGAAGTATCGTTACTACTATGGATCAAAATGTAAATGCTTTACCTAATTATAAGGAATCTAGGAGAAAGTTTTTCAATATTACTTGTTAAGAGGCAATATATTAAAAGCAAAAGCAAGAACTTTTGCGTACATTAATATTACTGAAATATCCTAAAATTAGATTAGAAGTAATTGATATATTTTTAAAATATATCTTCATGGAAAACGAATATTGAAACTTTAAAATTTTAAAAAGCATTTTTTAGTATTCATCCGTTCTCTCCGTACCAATATTTCCCTCCACCTGACCCTACGGATTACTTCCTAATTCAGCCTTTATAAGGGGAAAAATTTTGTGTTAAAGATTCTGCGGGGTAACCACAATAAATGGTCAGTGAAAGCAGAGTCTGATGCATGAGTCTGCACCATGGTCGAGCGGAGAAGGCATTCAAAATGGTAGACGATAGGAGTGTAAAAGTCCCGGGTTCAGGCCTGTCGCTCGACGGTCGATCTTACGGTCTGGAGTTTTGGTCTATTATCTCCAGATGTAAAGTGAATACGCGTTAGAACCCCTTACAAAGTCCTCCGACGAAGGCACCCTCCATCCCAGCAGATACCTCTCGTTGCAGGTTTGCCTTAAAATACACAAACAACAATTAATGAATCTGAGAGTATGTAAAGTAAACCACTCCTTTCACCTTTGTTTGCCATCCTACAATCCCAAGCTTTTCATCCTATTTATACTACCAAAATTACTAATAGGACCACTCAGACAAAGAAAACATATAAAACAGTGATTTAGTGTATACAAGTTTTCTATCATGTACAATTATTGATATGCCACGCGGGTTGTGTAGTGGTGAGAAAGACATTCTACCACACCACGGATCCGGATTCAATTCCTGGCACGGTAATTTGATCAATTTCGTCCGTTCCTTCATAGGAGAATATGCTGCCTCACCTAATATGCACCTCCATAATAAAGAAACTAGTAATTGCGGCGTTGGTGTGCCTATAAACGGCAAGTGTCCACTCTTAGAAGAAGAAAAAAACATACTCTTAAGTTGAAACTGTTCTAAAAACCGTTTTTATTATTCAAAGTTCCTAGCTCCGAAAAAGTGAAATTTTTTTTCATTTTCTGGAGAAGTAACAAAAAAAAAAAAATGAAAAAAAGAATATTTACTAGCAAATTTTGGATTCTTCTTAATTATCCCTGCCGCAATTATTACTTAAGAAAATTAAAAAAATTAAGCAAATATTAGACTAATTATATTTAACGTAAAGTATTTAAACTGAAAAAAGTTATTTCTTTTCAATTAAGAATTTTTTACAGAAATAAATTGGAATGCATTAAAAAAGGAAAAACGCATACATTTTTATTAACGCAGTTACTTGTGTTTCGTATAAATTTCAAAACCTTGTTAAAATAATTAAATAATACTTCTCATTAATTTCTTAAATACATTTTTGATTGTTGGAATCTGCGTTTAGTAATACATTTTAGGTTGCTTTCTCTAGGTAAACCTGTATACATATTTGAAGTTTGAACACAACTTAAAACATAATAAAAATACTCTCTTATCCTTTTTTACTGAGAATACTTTCATTTCATCATCAGTTCGTTAGCTTTTCCACAGCATTATACTGCATAGTACT
Organism: Cheiracanthium punctorium; assembly: GCA_038373885.1. Classification (NCBI taxonomy): domain Eukaryota; kingdom Metazoa; phylum Arthropoda; class Arachnida; order Araneae; family Cheiracanthiidae; genus Cheiracanthium; species Cheiracanthium punctorium. The sequence continues at coordinate 184,744 of JAWZYV010012428.1, forward strand.
TTCTTCAATTCTTGAAATGTGTGATGGTAATAATGTACACAAATTCTACTTAAATATCCAGATTATAATAATTTTAGGTTCACTGGAAGGATGTATTAGAGGCGACAGGAAAGTGAAGTCGTCGTTCTACAAAAAATAAAACAGAATTTTCAACAAGTTTTCAATTACATACAAAAAATGAGCCTATACACAGCATTAATATTTGAATATGGCCATTCTCCCCGTTTTTCACATCTACGCTCTTTAGAGTACGAATTTAAAATGTTCTGAAAGACTGTTGGGTATTCGTGAGTAATGTACTTTACAGCAAGTATTTTATGTATATCGCTTTTTATCTTTGAGATTACGTGAAATATGCGAAAAGAACGTTTTGGTCGCTTTCTCCTCCATACGCTACGATATTTGGAAAATCATGTTTATCTAGCATGATTTTCCAAATTTTCTAGCATATGTGTTAGAAAACTTACATACATGTTAAAATAAGTATTATCAGCTTTAGTAATTTTGACTACGAGAAATATTAACATATGTACAAAGGAAATTGCTCTTAGGTCCCACTAATACTTTAATACAAAGGAAAATGTCACTATGAGTTTTCTTTTTCTTTAAAATCTTTTAATCATGTATATTTTTGTAAAATATGTTACACTATTTGCACATGTATAATAGGCACCAACTTAAAAGATCATGTATCAGTCAGCATTGAAAAAAAAGAAACATTAGTTTAAATGGCTAAAGATATTTAACAATCATTTAATATTGTTCGTTTTTTATCTCACAACGAATTTTTTAAATGCATTTTGAAGTAATTTTCAGAATGATAAAAATGTTAATCACGCAAACGATGTTAATGAAAATTAAGAGAATGAAATGAGTCAGATTAAAGAAACGATAATTATTCCATTATTGTTTTATGAAATAGAAGGAAATGTATCTTAATCACAGTTCTAGACGAAAATTAAATATAAAGTTGATATCTAACTATACCTTTTACAAACATACTGCAGGTAAATTTACGTTCAGCAAGGATAGTTATAAAATAATATCACAATACATAGATTATATCCTTTAAATATAATCAATCTGGTTTTATTTTAACGACATTCTCTATATTTGAGCATTCTAAAAATAATATCTCAATGTGCTATAGGTCATGATTTAAAAAAAAACTATATTTGCAAAAATATTCATATCCACACTTGTAATTTAGACTGAAAATAAATTTATTACATAACTATTCTGTTTGAAAAACATGTTCAGATTCTATGTAAACCCAGACAAATCAAGAAAATGTTTAATCAATCAGTTTATAGGTACAACATAATTTTATTTTCAATGCTTTGTGTAAACTAGTCAATACTTAAATTAACTTCATTGTTCTTAAAGCAGTTTTGTATTTGTACCATGCATTGCTATGTACTAGCATTAAATATTACTTAAGATTTGATTTATCAATCTTAATTTAATAATGTTATATTTTTATACTATCACTTCATAATATAAGAAGTTACTAATTAAAACAACGAAAAGTTACCCAAAGTTCAGTTCATTATAAAATTAAGAAAATGATTTGCAATATAATATGATCTGTAATAAACTATTACAATTTATCTTTAGCAGTATTAAAAGGAAAGTTTTTGAATAAATCACATAAAATAAAATTATAAGCGAAGAAATGGAACATGATTTTCTTCAAATAAACCTTTTACATTTTAAAATAAAATCAAATTAGAAAGAATACAAGAATTTTTATTTATATGTTACAAAAACAATTTAAATCTCTTGATTTTTTTCACAAGTGGATAATTAAATGCACTTCAATATATATATTTACGCACACACAAACATATATATATATATAGATCGATAGATAGATGTATATATAAGATGTTTAAGTCAATCAACTCAGAATACAATTAATGCAGAACTGATTAGTTTGTGCTTCCAATCAAATGTTAAGGTAAAATAAATAAGTGATGGAAAAGAGATTAGTTTTAACTATCGTAAAACTTTGACGATAATGAAAAGGAAACTTGCTATAAAACGTAAAGGCGAATTTAAAAATGTGTTTTTCATATTTTTCTTCTGACTGGCTCCATTCAGGCATAAAAAATATAGCAACACTGGAACAAATATTTTCGATCCTAAAATCTATCAATGATAAATCGTAGTAGAGCAAGCACCCTTAGATAATGGCAAGTATAGTAAAGTCAGAAACTTCTTGGAGCATGAGCTAAACATTTTTTGTTTCATATTTTAGTTACAGATTTCAGCTAAGAAATTTTTCCAATATTCATTCTAAGCTTTAATATTAATGTAAATACTCAGTAAGCTTGATCTTTGCTCTGCGTGCTTTAAACCCTTCCGTCTCGCTCCTGTGATATTTCCGGGCTGCAGAGTTCAAAGTTATGGGCCAAAAAATTAGAACATTTCAATTCGTATGCACGGTAATTTTTAAAATCAAAATGGTCAAAGCGTTTAAAGGAATGCATCTATTTTACATACGCTTAATTTTATGCAATATTTTTTGAATCAAAAATTGGCACATTCATGGCCGTTTTCTTTAAAATAGTACGACTATTCCGTGGTTAAAAACAAGCAATTTCGTAAAAGGAAGAATTATTGAACTAGCATATTATTGTATTTAGCATTATTGTATTTAGAGAAACCTGACGAATCCCAATCCAAAGGTACTGCTAACCCTAAGAAAAACTCATATTTCAGAATTTATTGTTAATTTATGATAGTTCATACTTTTAGCTGACTTTCTATGGTGTGTTTATTGTGTACACTGACAAGTTATCTTACATTGATTAATTTGTAGAAGTTTTGTGATTTTGTATTAAAAATGAAGTACAGGTGAAGAAAACAAACGTTCCCTAAACGGTGGAAAATCTATAACAATTAAACTGTACGTTACCGGCCGATGGTTTTAGTAGAAACTGTAGCAATATCAATTATAAAATGTTAGTCTTAAGTACAACCGTATATGAATTCATGGAGAAACTATAATTAATAAGTTACTAAAAGTCGATATAGTACTAGTCTGGTGGATTTTCAATCCATATATTGGACCCATATTTAAAAAACCTACATTTTTATCGTTTACAAATGTTTAAATATTTTCAGTGAACAATAAAATAAAATAAATTGAACTCATATAATGGAGTAGTAATGCAACTACATCGAACTTAAAAATTAATGCGCAAGTATTGTGATATTTAGTAGAAAAATGTATTAAATCGGGAGAAATAAAAATTCTGATTTGATACATTAGCTTATCTGTGAAATTTTGCAATTCTACTAGGAATACGTTTTCTATTCACCACAGATGTTTTTGATTTTAGTATATGCTTGTTCACGAATTTATAGCCATTAATATTTACATATCACATTATTAAAGTAGCTCTGTAAGTAGACTCAATCAATATATTTAAATTTATTTCGAATAATTTTCACATAACTATCGCAGTAAACATTTATTGTTACAAAATTATAACATGTTTGAAACTTTGACACTTCCTTAAAAAATATTTCTACCTGCAGGTTTTAAGAAGCTTTTTAATTCCTTGCTTCAATTATCATATTCGTATATTTATGTACAAGTTGATTAACCTTTCAACATCTATTATATTATTTTTAAAAAGTAACAAGTGAATACATTTTATTGGTAAAATTTTTCTTTGTTAGAAATTTTCTTTCAAAGTTCTCGAAGTAAATCTTATTTAAATAACCATGATTTTTTAAAATGTAACATATATATATATATATATATATATATATATATATATATATATATATATATATATATATATATATATATATATATATATATATATAGATATTTCAGATCGTCAGATATTTCAGTAAAGTTCCAGAGTTAAGACAAGTAAAACGGTTTATTAAACATTATCTTTAAGTTACAATATAGAGTGAGAAGTGGAGAGGGGAAGACGGGTACAAAAATCAGCGTGGACTAATTAAGCAGTTCCAGTGGCAGAAGTCTCTCTATTTTCGAAGTGCGGGTGTATTTACGCAAAACTTACAGTGAAAGTACCGCTTGAACAATACCCAAACTAGTAAAACCCAAATTACCTTTTTATACATTACAATATCCCCCCCTGCAAAAGAAGTCTGACGAGCAATATCATTGAGGTGGCCAGTCTCTCACTTGCGAGTCAGGCGTCCTTGCAACCTAATCTTAAAACTGAGAACTAATCTAATTTTCAAGTTTAGACACCTTAAATTTTTCTGACTAGAATTCTGGAGTTATGTTGTACAACACTTGAGGGGCAGGATGCAGTTTCTAAATTTTGACAAAAGATAATGATGCAATAGTACGAAAATCTTGCAATAAACAATAAAACAATGACTGCGCACAATTTTTTTTTTCAAAAAATCACAAGTAAAATATTTACAACCTAGATGGTATACAATAATACTGTACAAAAATATAGTAATATAATTAAACAAAATGGATAAACATGGCTGACATTTATTTTCTTTGGCAAATACTTATGGCTTTGGCTTACATGGCATAAAGTGAATGGAATGAAAATAACGTGGAAAAATGGAGTTGGCAAAATGGAGTAAATTATGTGTATAGTGTGTAGAAAATTTCGAAAACCATAGCTGTGAAACAGCAGTATTAGCAGGAACGTTTGCTAGAAGAATTTGGCAAGGTAATACAATAAATGATAGCCTGCATGAGGTACTGCATTTATGTGACCTGGCATTTTTTTTATTTCTAGCAATGTCTTGATGTACTTTCTTATTTGGTTATTACTAGTATTTCTTAACAATCTGAGGGCGAATACTCTCCTCAGAGGTTTTATTACTAGTTAACCGTCTAGGCAAATTTAAATTATATTACATGAAAAAAAATCTGATGTGTCCAACACATGACTTCCTTGCACGTCCATTAGATCAAAAATATTTTCGACGCACTTCCTCTAAATTTATTTGTTTGAAAGAGATAAAATATCAATAATAGTAAGGTTTAGCAATTTCTAGCCAAATATTTCGATATCGCCAAGCTGAGTTCAATTTGAAAGATTTCCTTCTGACACTTTATTTGGCGATATTTCACCAAAAGCCGACAAACTTGAGATAGTCAGCGAGATTTTGGGGATAGCCGAAGTAGTCAGTGAGCACAGACCTTCAATGAAGTGAATGCATCTATACACCTCAATGTATTCAAAGTCATTTGGCTCACCATGTAAATAAATTCTCAGTCGATTGCTGTCAAAAAAGATATTGAAAACAGTTAGATATTACAATAGTTCTAAATACAAAGTTAAAAAAATCTACTGGTTAAAGTTTTAGAGTTATACAAAATAGGAAATAATTTTTGGCGCCAAATTTGGCGATATTTCGGCGAAACTCGTCAATGTCGACGACATTTGGCGAGATTTTAAGCATAAACCAAACAATGACAGATTATCGCCAAATTTGGCGATATTTCGCCAAAACTCGCCAAGAACGATGACAAATGGCGATACTTTGGGCATGGACGAAATGACTGACTATCGCCAAATTTGGCGATATTTCGCCAAAACTCGCCAAGGTCGAGGACAGACGGCGAGATTTTGTGCATGTACCAAACAATGACTGTCTACAGTTGTGTTATAATGAAGATGTCCATAGACATTAAGGTACTGAAATTCTTTTCGGTGGTCCTGTAAATAAACTCTCCAGTAGATTGGAACCAAAAATCGAGATGCACAACTAGATGTTACAACATTCTTATATATGAAATTTCATAATAGTTTTTGAGATTTGAGAGTTAAATATGCACACACGTACACCAAAAGTCGCCAAGCTTGGCGACTTTTGGCATAGTTCTTGAGGGAGGCACGTGACCGTGGTCGGACCATTACCTAACTTATGTGGTAGGACGGTATTGTGCTTAAAATGGATGAATGCCCCTAAAATTGCTATTGACCGTAATGTATTGGAAATCTTTTGAGTGTTCCTGTAGCAGAACTATAAATGATAAAGACACTTTTTTTAATAGAGAAATTCATTTTCTAACTCTTTACAGCATATATCACTTCTGAGTCGTTTGAAATAGCCCAATACCTCTAAAAAACGCTTTGATGAATTTCGGCCCATAGAGCGTAATGTATTTCGAATCTTTTGGGCGGTCCTGTAGATAAACTATTCAGTCGAATGGAACCGAAAGGGGAGGTGCACAACTAGATGTTACAACAATCTTAAATATAAAGTTTCAACATTCAACGCCTAACAGTTTTTGAGATATGCAAGTTTAATGAATTTCGGCCCATTGAGTGTAATGTATTTCGAATGTTTTGGGCAGTCCTGTAGATAAACTATCCAGTCGAATGGAACCAAAAGGGGAGGTGCACAACTAGATGTTACAACTATCCAAAATATGAAGTTTCGACATTTTACGCCTAATAGCTTTTGAGTTAGGCGAGTTTAATGAATTTCGGCCCATAGAGCGTAATGTATTTCGAATCTTTTGGGCGGTCCTGTACATAAACTATCCATTCGATTGCCACCAAAAGGGGAGGTGCACAACTAGATCATAGAGCAATCCTAAATATCAAATCTCAACATTCTACGACCAATAGTTTTTGAGATATGCGAGTTACATACATACGTACGTACGTACGTACGTACGTACAGACGGCATGGAAAAACTGGCCACAGTAGACTCGCCACTGGTCAAAATGAGTTGCAGACGCGTTAATATGATCGTGCATGCTAGCCTACGATGAGATGCATCGAAAAAATTTTTAAAATTCAATTTAGAGGTAGTCGAAATCGGTTTTTATGTCGAAATTTGGCCCCCAAAATTTTTCGGGATCACATTACTTCCTTATACTACGTACAAGGAAGTAAAAAATGGTTGGCATCATTATTCAATAAAGGAAATAATATATGATCATTTTGGCACACAAAAATTTTACACAGTAAATATTCAAAATAAAACATCTACATTTAAGCAAACCTAATATAATGCAAGAATTTTTTTTATTTATGTAGTGCAAAAGGGGAGCCCACACACGAAGAATAATTTACAATATCCAGACATCATGGAGCCAGATGTGTCACTACGGCAAAGTCAAAATTGCCCCATAATAAATTACAGAAATTTATAGTGGGCAGCTGAGTTACGAGATGCAGACATCGTGGTGCCAGAAAGTGTCACGAGGGGACAGTCAAAATTCCCCCATAATAAATTAGAAAAATTTATTGTAGACTGTCTCAGATGGCGAATGTTACGCAGAAAGACGTAGATTAGGAGGCGTAGAAAATAAGGACGGTGAACCAATCACAGAAACGGAGAAATAGAAAATTATGCACGTAAAGGGGACGTGAGCAAAAGGAACCCCGGATTGGTTGCTAAAAAAAGCGAAAAGAAAAAGGGGCTCAAGAGGAAAAAAAGAAGTACGAGATGAGAAGTGACGAGAGAGTCGAGATGAAGTTCAGAGAAAACGGACTTCAAAAGTGATGTGGTTGAGTGAGTGTGTTCAAAAAAAAATGATTGAAAAAAATTCCGTAGTGAACCAGCATTTTTATTAAAAGTGAGTGAAATGTGCCGAGCTTCAATTGCTAAAAAATTACGATATAGCAACCTAGATGTCACGAGCCATGAAGTAAAAAAAATGTTGTATGTCTGCAATAACCCATAAATTCTACCTTGCGGGAAAGATATGTCGTGGAACCGGAGGGGTAAGGCGAGGGAGAGGTATGGCTATTAAGGTCTCCTGGCTGGCTCGGGACTCTGGCTTCGAGCCGACCCCGGCCGCTATCTGTTTGTAGTCGTAGTCGGGCCAAGGATGGAAGAAATAAGTCGAACTCCAACTGTGATAACATAATTTTATTGGACGACTGAGTACATCTTTCTTAGGCAGGTGCGTCACGCGAAAAGTTTGCTCCTGACCTCTTGCAGGTCCTTTTAAAAGATTTCAATGTCGTGTTACATGACCACCAAAACGTTGCAACCATTGGCCAAAAGCTAAATCTGGACAGAGGTTTTCCCAGGGTTTGTTATGATTTTTAAGACGCCTATGTCGCTGGCTGCCGGGACCGTCTACAAAATTACAAAGGATTTGCAAGGGACCGTGTATTAATTGCAGTTTTTGAACGCGGATTTCTTTGTTCCAACTGAATTAAACTGCGTAGTTCCAGAAATATGGGATTTTCATGGGCTTTTGACTTGTCATGTTACAGAAAATCCCCCTCCCCCCCGTCCGAGAAGAGGCTGACCACCAATGCCTGCATTGGAGGGCAGACTCACTCAGAAGAGCGAGAAAAATTTGGATATAGCCTGTTTTTTGAGAAGAAGAAATTTAGGTCATGTGCCACGATGTACTAACTTTCAATCAAAATTAAATATACATTAGAAATTACCTGAATTAATTATTCTAAGTACACAAAAATAAGTAGTAAAATTATTTCTTGTATAATGCTATAAAAAGAACACATTTGGTTGTATATACCATAATATCTTAACTACTATACATCTCAATAAACACATGGACCTAAAAGACATCACATAAAATACAATAAAAGGTAAAAATATTCAGACTGCATTATATAATACTGGATACACTGTACGCTAAATCACTTCAAACATTTGGCTTCGGCTTCAATTTTACCTTCTCATATAAGTTCTCTTATTTGTATTATTATTTATTTCGTTTTTCATGACTTTGGCTTTTTATGGCTTAATGCAAATTGTATGGCACTTCTCTTTTAATTAAATTCGCTTTTCTGGGCTTTTCTTTTGGTTAATCGCGCTTGTGTGTTTGGGATACCCACTTGTTTGAATGGTGCAACCCTAACTCCATAATTTCGAGATGCTTTGCAACCTCTAATCTTAAGCAGGTAGGGGGCTACTTGGGATGACTTCCAAAACTAAATTTAGAGACGGGTGATAGGACAGAAGCTGCAAGAAGGAGAGACATTAGGAAAGATAAAAAAATTAGAATTTGTCAAAATCGGGAGTTTAAATCTCAGATCCAAAAAAAAATACACACACAAGTTTTTTTAATTTTTTTTTTCTCATTTTGTATTATTGATAGACAAAACGCAATGTTTAATCACCTAATGTGAAGTCAAGTGATGTTAAGCATCCAAAAAAAATTTTTTTTTCTATAAATAGGAATCTGAGATTTTAAAATTGTCATTCTTCGTGATATAATTTGAATTTATCAGGTGAATTATAATATCGCAACTTGCACGCATGTACAATTTCAGAATTTCGTTATGTATGGAAATTTGCTTTATCTATTTCATAATTAACTTTAGAAATTTGTTTTAAAATAGTACTAGCTGCGTGCCCGTTCTTCGCACGGTAGGAAACGAAAATTTTCCTTCCATGTGTAATTCGAAATTATTCGTGATGTGGAATTAAAAAAAAAAAAAAGAGCAAAATTATTTGACTCTTAATGTAAAGTTTGTGTCATGAGTACTAACCTGATCATTGCAGTATAATGACTCAAAAATCTACGTCAGTGTCATTCACTATCAAAAAAGTGGAAAGCTTAATGGTTTGCAGAGAACTCCTGGCTTTCAAAATGTCTTATTTCTACATCATACTGTTTTTTAGGCTCAAGTTGTAGCATTAAATACCTAAGACACTACATGAAATGGAGCACCATTTATCTCTTTCCGAACATGTACCATATAAGGAAAGTATTGTAATCATGAAAAAATTCGACTTCGAGATTTTGGTGTATTGACACGTTTTGAGGTCTTCTGAATTCATTTATGCTATTTTCAAGAGATGTTTTTAAAATAGCTGCGCACCCGCTCTTCATACGGGAAGAAGGGAATATTTTACTACTAAAATCATATCTGCATGTGACAAAACAGAATTTCATTTTTAAAAAAGTTCAAGTAATCTCCTCTGTTGAAATTACTGCGGGATATATTAACGCAAATTAGAATTACTTTTCGTTTAGTTGGTTGTAAGACAACCGTTGAAACAGGACACTTTTAATTTCATGAAATATTTATTAACGTGGTACTTTGCGATTTATTCATATTATCTTTACAAATCTAATAATACTACCTATTACGTACATTAATACTATCTATATTCGCTTCTCCCTCTTCAAGGCTCCCTTAAAAGAAACAGCTTAGATTATTTGGCCTCAATGGGATCTTTTGATTCTGTGGCGATTCTTTGCAATTTACGCATTAGCATAAATAATAATCATTTCACATAATGGTTGCCATTAAGCAAACTCTCCATATATATTTAATTTATACATAGTTTTATAAGATGGGCGTATTTAGCGCCGCAAACCATTTCATCTTACTGTGGGGAGAAAATATCTAAGGGGTGCCATTTTAAATATCCATGTATCTAATATAGCGATATCTTTTATATCCTCCATAGTCCTGTCTCCTGAAAAACATCAAACTGTGTAATCTCGAGGAGCTACTTATTCCCACTTTAATTGTGACAGGGCGTTAGAGTTGCAGAGTTTACAAATTTCACGCATTTTTTTATTTATGACGTCACTGTTTGACTGCCGTAAAGGATACCCCGGTAGGTTGAGGGAGTTAATTTCGATATTTCGCATAATTGTTTTCAAACGGTATCATTAAAACTTTGCGTTATGTAACCTTTATGGAGGAACGTAATTCAACGTTAAAATAAAATTATACTCGCAACCTGCATGCGTATGTTAGGCAACGCCTGCGCTAAATTAAATGCCAAAAATAAAAATAGTAAATAGAAAAAATTTAATATATCGCGCTTTGAAACGAACTTTGTAACTTTTAAAATGAACATTTTCAGCGCCGTGAAAACATTTCAATTTTTAAATAAGCACCGGATTAAAATACCACTTCTAATAATAATAATCGTGAATTTCTTAGTTTATTTCTACAGTAAATTTTAATCAAAATATCGTCTCCCTGTGTTGAAAATAGAGCTGGAATAAATGAGTTAAAATTATGGAGTAATTTTTACGTATCTTAAAGCATTTGACGTCATAGATTCTCACTTGCGAATTGAAATTCTGATATCCCATTTAAAAACTCGATTGGTTGAGAAAACCCTTTTTTCTAATCCTTTCTGTGGCAACAACCGAAGATAAATTCTCGTGCCGTGATCGCAATGTAATGAATGGCGTAAGATCGCGTTGATGCTATTAAATTCTAAACATTAGGCTGCATTAAAATTCGTAAAAAATCATCTAATTTACATAATTTTTTCGTTTTTATTTTAAAAGAGGGAGAAAAGAATGTTTCACGATTTGTCAAAATATCAAAAAGTTATGACGGATAGAATTCAAGATGCGACAGTTTTAAAATTATTTTACGAAAAACAATCGCTAAGCAGATGCTTAGTAAAAAAATTCCTAAAAATCGGTAAATCATGTTATGTATTCAAAACAAACTGTTTTTAAAAGAAAATTTTCTCCTCTATCCGATGATACAAATGCCGTTTTGCTGCGAGCGTAATTTCCGCCGTCATTACAAATTAGGTGAGAAAAAATGCCAAAAATCGCATAAAACATAAAATAAAAAAAAATCTAGGTCGAATTTTGAAAAAATCGCTTCGAGGTGCACAACTACATATTTACATCTTCCCGAGTACCAAATTTGGTGTTTCTAGGTGTAGCCGTTTGTCCGTAACGCTGCCGACAGACACACACACACACAGACAGTCACCTTCTTTTATAATAAGTAGAGATAAGGGCCTGAGTATGGTGGTGCCAATTTTCGCGTATGATAATGAAATTCTTCGTACAGTACTAAATCTCCTACATTATAATTAGACTCCATGAATCGCGCATCATATTTAACTTTATTTTTATTATAGTACTAGCTGAAGTACCCGTCCTCGACGGGTTAGTGAATGAAAATTTCCAAAAAGCAAGAACTTTCGTCAGCATTGTAGGAGTACACAGAATGGATGTAGTATGTTGCCAAAGTAAAGAAAGCGAAGTTATAATTTTCATGTATTGTTAAAATATTACAGGTTAGAGAGTAACTAAGTAATATCATTTCATTCGCTTTAGTCGTAATTATGTGATGCGCGAACGAATATTTACGCATATTGAAATAATTTTCGCAAAATCTCAAAATTTAATCAACATTTTTGAAAAATTTGAAGCCTAGAATTTAAGTTGAGTGACAACCTATCATGTCACCCAAATTCGTTTCATTCCCTGCAGTCTTTATTTCGTGATGCTGGAACAAATTTTCAGTATTTTAAAACGATTTTCGAAAAATCTCAAAATGTAATCAAAATATTTCAAAAATTCTCTCTCAACGCCTATAAATTAAGATTAGCAACTACCTATCATATCACTCAATTTCGTATCATTCGTATTAATCGTTATTACGTGATGTTTGAAGAAATATAAACGTATTTTGAGAGAATTTTCACAAAATCTCAAAATCTAATAAAAATGTTTAAAAAATTGGACTCCTATAGTTTATGTTGAGCAACCATCTATCGTGTGACCAAATTTCACATCATTCGCTTTAGTCGTTATTACGTAATACGGGAACAAAGATTCACTTAGTTTTAAACGATTTTCACAAAATCTCGAAATCTGATGGATTTTTTTTTAATTAGATGCTTATAGTGTAAGGTGAGTGACCACCTATCATCTCACCAAATATCATTTTTTCACCTTTGCAGTTATTACGTGATGTGCAATTCATAATTTCATATCATTCGCTGCAGTCGTTTTTACGTGATGCTTGGACACAAATTTATGCAGTTTGAAAGGATTTTCTCAAAATCTCAAAATCCAATCAAGATTTTTTTAAAGTTCGACACCTATGTTTTAAGTTGAGTGACCACCTATCATGTCATTCAATTTCATATCATTCGCTTCAGTCGTTTTTACGTGATGCTTGAACACAAATTTACGCAGTTTGAAACGATTTTCGCAAAATCTGAAAATCTAATCAAGATTTTTTAAAAATTCGACGCCTATGTTTTAAGTTGAGTGACCACCTATCATGAAACCAAATTTCATATCATTCGCTTAAGTCGTTTTTACGTGATGCTTAAACAAAAAAAGCGTCACTGACAGAATGACAGAAGGACAGAATGACAGAATGACAGACAGACAAACTTTTTTTTGAGGGTCGCATCGAATTCCAGGGTGCTTGAAACGGATAGAAATAGCAAAATTTTTGAATTCCAAGAAATGTACAGACAAAAGTCTAATTTTATTTATATAGATTTAATTGTTCTTTTTTCGCGAGTTTTCTAGCTTCATCCAATGGAGGATAAAATTTTTGTTTGTTTACAAGTGGTTCATAGGGTAGTATTCCCAAAAATAGATATGCCGGAGTAAACTGCGTTACAGAATGTGGAGTATTATTATATTCATTAATTACTTCATTTAATAAAGTAGTCAAGGGACATTACTTGATGCATTATTAACTTTACACCTGAGTCTAGTTACAATAGATTGATTACTTCTCTCTACTGGGTGAGGTCAGAGTTCAGTTAATTCCTTCAGAGCTGGCAGACGAGAGAGCTAAACATCGCTGAATCAAATAAGTCATGTAGGCGTTGAAAAAAATAGAACACAATAGAAACACTTTAGGTGCACAAAAAACAGATTTGAGAGATCGCTAGTCGCCACTGGGTACACGCGCCGGTCGGGAAAAAAAAACACAATGCTGGACGGACAAATGAAGGATTCTCTTGCAAAGCCGGAAGTGGTGAATGCTCAATAATATAAACATTGGCGTGTATCTGTGAAGGAAAGGAGGAAAAAAATACGAATGATTCATCCTAAAGGGAGCGCTTTCTAACTTCTTGACCTGCTGAGGTACACTCCTGTGCGACTTCAATGTAGCATTAGGGCGCTACAGGAAAGATGTGTCGTGGAACCGGAGGGGTAAGGCGAAGGAGAGGCATGGCTGTTGAGGTCTTCTGGCTGGCTCGGGACTCTGGCTTCGAGCCGACCCGGGGCCTTCGCAATTAGTAACGGGCCTGCTTATGAGTTGCCATCCCTAAAAATGAGTTTATCATTGAGACCTGTTTTCCCCAGTCACAGTATTCTATTTTATTATTCTAAGTATTATAAATGTTATATTATTTTATTATTTTAAAACAATTTTTTTATACTTTTGTCGTACTAAAGAACTTTAGATGTAGGTAATCGTTTTGTGAATCTTGCGCCATTTTCTTTCATGAAAATTTATCCTAAAATTCGAACATTTTGCTCTGAATGTAAAGGTAAGTGAACGCTTATAATGTATTTAGAAATTCTAAAAATTTGTATGTAAATCATGTTTAGTGAATAATTACTCATGTGTTATTTATAAATAAATTATTTTAATCAGAAATCGTATTACTTGAGTAGTTTTTATTCTTGTAAATAAGCATGACGTTGTGATATTATTTACACAATTTAATTTTGCCAGTTGAAAATGTTATTTATCAGTTATATGCCTTGATTATGTGATTAAGACTTACATCTGGTACAGTGCAGAAATACAGTAAATTATAAATTATTGATTTTTGCCCGTTTATACAGAAACTTCAAATGTAGTTAATATTTTGTACAAGCGTTCATTATGCTTGCTCAATTCCTAAGTTCGATTGAGAAAGCGACAAAAGAATGATATATACTACATGAAATGTCTTTATTAAAGAATAATTAATTCAGGGATCACGCTATAGAGCGTATTTTATCAATTTTCTCCAATATACAGGTTATCCCGAAAATACTGAAATGCGCTTTAATATATCATTTGTTAAAGATTAATGTTGAATTGTTTAAAATAACGTAGGAAATACGACTACGTTCATGAAATATTCATTATAAAAATGTCTTTCTCATTTGTGTATTTAGTTATTTTAAAGTATATTAAATATCCACTTGTGAAACTAAAATAAGCAATCGTGAATCATGAGAGTAAGCGCTACTTTGTTTTTCCTTCAAATTATATGCGTCTATTTTCTTTATGTCAATATGTATCATAGCAAACAAATTAATTATGAGTTCGTACTTGAATTAGTAACACAATTACTACTTAAAACTACATTAAATAACGTTTGAAAGCACTGGGAAGCTTAAAAAATGCCTGATGTATACGTGAAGACTCGAGCATCCGTAGGCCTCTTTGGATGGCTAATCAAAATACACGCGCAGGCCCGTTACTAATTGCGAAGGCCCCGGCCGACCCCGGCCGCCCGCTGTTTGTATTCGTAGCCGGGCCAAGGATGGAAGAAATAAGTCGAACTCCAACTGTGATTATATAATTTTATTGGACGACTGAGTACATCTTTCTTAGGCAGGTGCGTCACGCGAAAAGTCTGCTCCTGACATCTTGCAGGTTCTTTTAAAAGATTTCAATGTTGTGTCACATGACCACCAAAGCGTTGCAACCATTGGCCAAAAGCTAAATCTGGACAGAGGTTTTCTCAGGGTTTGTTATGACTTTTAAGACGCCTATGTGGCTGGCTGCCGGGACCGTGTATTAATTGCAGTTTTTGAACGCGGATTTCTTTGTTCCAACTGAATTAAACTGCGTAGTTCCAGAAATATGGGATTTTCATGGGCTTTTAATTTGTCATGTTACATATATATATATATATATATATATATGTCGTGCGTGAGTGGTTTAGGAACAGCACAAACGGCAACGTCCATCTGGATTATTTTATTGAGGCATATTTACAAATTATATACAGAGGAGTTTGGAAATCTCTCGAAGTCAGGAAGAGCTGCTCTGCGGTAGATGTCTCCTGGTTTTGTTTGTTAAGTTCACAGAGTGTCCACTAGGCGGCAGCTCTGTCTGTCCATCATCTAGTTGGTCTACAAAACCATAACAAAATCCTCATTTGCTAAATTAGCAGACATCGGAGGCGCCTGCTGGCGAGACACCCTTATGATTGACAAGTTAGACCCTCCTAGGCAACAAGTATTGCACCATGTTTTGAAATTACAATTTATAGTCCAGATGCCCCCAAAGTGAAAAATGTTTTTAACTAAATGATTGCTTGTATGACATATCCCCCCTTTTTAAGCTTGTATGACATATCCCCCCCTTTTAAGCAAGATACCAGGGAGACATCTCTTGCAATACAAACTCGACAATTCCATTTCTTCCTCACTTTACCTGGGCTAAATTTATATACAACATATCATATTCTTCAACATTTTCAAAGAAATAATACTTAACGTAAAAGATTTTTTTTTTTGTAAGGATCCCAAAAGATATATTTAAAAGAATTATTGCATTTTATGTTTTTCGTGAATTTGGAAAAATATGTGTTGACTCAAGTGTTGTGGCCATTCAACACTCAATTCAGACACATAGAGGCCAATGCTGCCTTTAATTACTGAAAATTGCTATAAGAATTTAATATATATTTTAAGATCCTTATTCTTCCTGTAATACTGCAATATTTTTGATAAACAACACTATTAAAATTCTACAATACACACAAATATTTGAAATAGAAATAACAGAAATATGAACAAATAGTAGGCCTACATAATTATATACACTTAGATAATCTTGATTTTTCAACTTCTTCACGATCACTTTTAATTAAGTCAACATTTCTTGCAAAAGTTCCTTTAACATAAAATTTACTTAAAATCACATTTTATTTGTATTTTTTCAACTGTCTTTCCAGCAATCACTATTTTAACCATAACAAAATAATTCCAAAAATTAAAATGCCATTATCATCTTATCTACGAAACTTCATTCCTAACACTCTTTATCTTTGAATACAATTTCTTCGACAATATACCTATCCTTTAACTCCTTAATAATAGCTTCACAAAATAAAAACTAATTTTTGATCCATCTATTATAAGGTGTGTGTAGTCAAAAATGCAAAATGTTTAGTTATCATTTTCTTCACTTAATTTGAACTCTTCTGGAGGGTAATACTTCCTTAATCTACTTATATGGACAATGTCGGAATTTCTTTTATTAATTTGGTTTGGTTTGTCAATTTCATAATTAACCTTGGACAATTTTCTTAATATAGTATATGGACCTGAATAAGGAGAATTGAGTTTTCTGGAATTAGGATATTGAAATTCTGATAGCATAACTAAATCATTAACGTTAAACTCGTGATCTACAAATCTAGTGTCATAGCGAATTTTATTTTTCTTATGATGTTCAATAGATCTTTTTTCTGCTAATTCTCTTGCTTTCTCAAGCGGAGGATACAATTCTGCATTGTTTACATTTAATGGAGGTTCATATGGAGGTATGCCGAACATTAAGTAAGTTGGTGTAAATTTAGTAACAGAGTGAGGTGTGTTATTGTATTCTTGTGTTACTTCTTCTAATAATTTTGTCCAGGGTATTTTATCAGATGAATTTACCTTGCATCTTAATCTACTGACAATTGATTGATTAGCTCTTTCATTTTTCCCGTTACACTGAGGTCTGTGTGCTGAGGTGAGTAGTTGTTTTACATTATTATGTTCTAAAAATCTCCTAAATCGCGAGGACGTGAAGGCAGGGTTTCTATCGCTAAGTAATTTTTTAGGTACTTGGATTTGAAAAATTTGCTTCAGGCAGTTTGTGTAAGTTTCCGTGGTGACACTTTTAGATGGGAAAGTCCAAATGTAACGAGTTGCGTGATCTATTATTACGTGTAAATATTTTTTGGTGGAATTATAGTAGTTCAGTCCTCCAACTGTATCTATTGACAAAATTTCGAAAGGTTCTCTAACCGGAGGTAATGCCTCTAAAAGACCAAATTGTTTTTTATTCGATTTTTTATTTAATTGACATATTTCGCAGTGCTTAACAAAATTCGAAACATCAGTAATTATATTTTTCCAATAGTAGTGTGGGGAAATTAAACTAAGCATCTTCTGTATGCCGGGATGGCCAAACTGAGTGTGTGCTTTTTCTAATATTGGTAATTTAAGTGACTGAGGAACAACAATTTTTGGTATACCTTTTTTCTTTATAGTCCATACACCATTAATTTTAGAGTAAGATTTATCAGCTATTTGTTCTTCTTCCTGTTTCGTTTTAATTTCATTTAACGTTAATAAGTGAACTTTATGGTAAACATGATGAGAAATAGGATTCCTAGAAAGCATGTCTGCTTCGATATTAGTAGATCCCTTTAAATATTTAATATCATAATCATACATTGATAATTTTAAAGACCATCTAAATAAACGACCTGTAAGATGTTTTACTTTTTTCAACCATACTAGAGCAGCGTGATCTGTGTGAACAACGAAATGACTACCATGAAGATAACAGTGGAATTTATCTAACGCATCAATTATCGCTAAACATTCAAGTTCTGTTATGGCATAGTTTTGTTCGTACGGTTTTAGTTGTCTAGAATGAAAGGCTATAGGGTGTAGTGATCCATCAGGGTGTTCTTGTTTCAGAACAGCTGCAATATTTAATTTTGAAGCATCTACAAATAAGTGACATTTATAATTAGGATTGAACAGAGAAAGTATTGGTTTGGATATTAAACTGTTTTTTAATTTTTCGTATGAGTTTTGGCATTCATCAGTCCAGCTCCAAGGAGTATCTTTACATAACAATTTATTTAAGGGTGCTCTTATCTTAGCATAGTCAGGTATAAATTTATGATAAACATTAATAGTTCCGAGAAACCGTTGAAGTTCTTTAACATTTTTAGGAGGCATTAATTTCTTTATAACTTCAATGTTAGGATTATTGGGAGAATACGTACCGTTTTTTATTTCATATCCAAGAAAATTTATAGTTGTTTTCGCGAATTGACATTTACTTAATTTTAATTTAATATTTTCTTTTTCGCAAATGGAAAACATAATACTTAAATGAGAAAGATGTTCTTCAATTGTATTGGAAAACACGACAATATCATCAAAATAATTTAGAGCAAATGTTACTTTATGTTTATGTAATATTTGTCTGATACATCTTTGAAAAATACTAGGAGCAGACTTAAACCCAAAGGGCATCCTTAAAAATTCGTAAACGCCATGGTTTGTAGTAAATGCTAACTTTTCTGTGTCATCTTCATGAATTTTGATATGCCAGTAACCTGAAGTTAAGTCAAGTGTTGAGAAAAATTTGGCATGGGTAAGTTGGTCCAAAATATCATCAATTCTAGGAATTGGCTCACTATCTGTTTTTGCAATTAAATTTAATTTTCTAAAATCTATACATAATCTGCTTTTCGTTCCCTCATCTCTTTTGAATGCTAGCGTTACTGGTGCTGCGTAAGGACTATAAGAAGGTTTTATCAATCCCGCTTTTAAAAGTTCATCAATTTGTTTTTTAATTTCGGCATTTTCTTTTGGGGAAGCACGATATGGACGTTGAGATATCGGTATATCAGAGGTCAAATAAATCCTCTGGGGTCCTAACCCTATCTCTCCCACATCATACTTATCCTTAGAAAAAATGTTTTGATATTGGGTCAATAGCTTATCTAGTTCTGCATTATTTTCATCAACAGTAAAATTTACACATCCATTATCAATATTTTCTAATTCAACAACATCATTTTTTGGTAATTCCTGAAACAACCTAATGATATGATCTTTAGAAGCATATTCCAACTTATTAATTTCAAAATTTCTGTCAACATGATTATTTGGTAACTCTTGAAACAATTTATCATTTACATCCTGACTTGTAACAACACAATTCAAATTATTATTTTCACCATTATTAACATTATTACAAGTATTTTTAAACACATTATCTATTTGCATATCAACACAATTTAAATTTTGAGAGTTTTTGTACTTTTTACCTTTTTCACAGTCATCAACAACATGCAAAGTTAAATGATGAGAAATTTCATGATTGTCATTCACAATTTCATTATTTTGAAAAATTTCAAAAGTTTTAAAATTAATTTCCAGATTAAATTGACTTATGGATTCCAGTGATAATAAGCAATAATTTAAATTTGTATTTATAACATAAAATATTAAGTTTTTTACAATTTTATGTAATTTAGTTCTTACCTGTATTACCTTATGAATTTCTACCTTACCTTGTGTTTGGTTAATTATCCCCGCTTGAATTTTAATTTCTACATAATTTAAATGATTTATAAATTTTTGTGGTATAATATTAATTGTTGAACCAGTATCTAAAATTCCCGGTATTGTTTTTTGATGTTCAGTTGTTGTCTCAAATTCCAGGTTTACCCGTAGTAGGGTTTTTGGTAGTTGTCAGAAGTTCTTCTTTTCTTTACAATTCTCACACAGATAATGTTCGCAATTGTGAACTCTCTCATAACTATTTTGATTGTGTTGGTCGTTTCTCCCTCTGTTTTGCTGCCATCTCGGTTGCGGCTCCTGGGTATATGGTTGGGGTCTGCTCTGATGGGGCGTTTGCCAGAACGGCATCTGCCATCGGGAAGGTCCGTAGTACCGCGGCGGCTGGGCGGTCGGTAGCTGCCTTCGCGGTTGCTGGAAGCGCTGACTCCAGTTCCTAGGCTCGGATGCCTGCGCCCATCGTGGCGTAATGAAGCGAGGCGGGTTTCGGATTTCCGGTCGGACCACACTCGTATTTTCCTCATCGGTCTTCGTATGGATCTGATTAATGAGAGTAATCCACTGGGAAACCGTTTCGCATCTGGCGATCGTCATCAGTTTTTTCTCCCGATCCGGGAGGCCGGAATTCAGTGCTTCTACGATATTGTCTTCTGTGAATTTCAATCTTCTTCCTAAATTTATTTTCTTAGTGTAATAATCCTTTAAATTCGCGCAAGAATGAGATTTAAGGCAGAAAAAAGTTTCCAAATTCCTCTCCTCTGGTACTTCAAAATTTAGGAGGAGGAAATTCTTAGTTTCCTCGAAATTTTCATTTTCTAAGCAATTTGTTAGATACAACTGTAGTGCTCTTCCTTTTAAATACTTATAAATATTTTTTTTCTTCCATTCGTCATCTAATTTCTTATCAGTACAAATTTGAGTTAATAATTTTATCCACGGTGCTATTGGTACTTCCTCTGGATCAAACTTCGGGATGTCTATTTCTGGTTCAGTCATTTTTGTTTTTTCTTTTTCTTGCTGCACAGTTTTTATATTTATGGACATCTGCTTTCTGCAACTGATAACATTCTTATAGATCGAGCGCAGGAGAAAATAAACACTTTCGTTCGTTCCGTTCTTCGCCTGTACTACTAACAAGCTGGCTCCGTCACTTTGACCTACTCACGCACGTTACTGAAGATTTATTTCCTTTTGGGAGATTTTATTATCAACACTTTCATGTTAACTTGAAAAGTATTTAATTATTTTTCCCACAAGATAATCCTGCTCGACTTTTGTCGTGCGTGAGTGGTTTAGGAACAGCACAAACGGCAACGTCCATCTGGATTATTTTATTGAGGCATATTTACAAATTATATACAGAGGAGTTTGGAAATCTCTCGAAGTCAGGAAGAGCTGCTCTGCGGTAGATGTCTCCTGGTTTTGTTTGTTAAGTTCACAGAGTGTCCACTAGGCGGCAGCTCTGTCTGTCCATCATCTAGTTGGTCTACAAAACCATAACAAAATCCTCATTTGCTAAATTAGCAGACATGGGAGGCGCCTGCTGGCGAGACACCCTTATGATTGACAAGTTAGACCCTCCTAGGCAACAAGTATTGCACCATGTTTTGAAATTACAATTTATAGTCCAGATGCCCCCAAAGTGAAAAATGTTTTTAATTAAATGATTGCTTGTATGACATATCCCCCCTTTTTAAGCTTGTATGACATATATATATATATATATATAATATAAAATAGCTAAACACTTGCGTAATATGGAATCCCAAGTAAAACATCAAGTGATAGCACATATTAACAAATAAAAACTGAAACCATGAAATAATAATTGATAATACAGTGACTAATCTTTCAGAATATTTTTCTATTTTTATACTGTTCTATGCATAAATACTAAAAATATCACCAATATTTGGTAAGATAATTTCATACTATATATATATATATATATATATATATATATATCTAATATATAAAATTCTCCTGTCACAGTGTTAGTCACCTAACTCCTCCGAAACCACTCGACCAATTTTAATGAAATTTTCTACGTATATTCGTTAGGTCTGAGAATAGGTTTTTAACTATGTCTCATACCCCTAAGTTATGAGGGCGGTCCACCCCAAAATGCTTAGCCCCAGAGTGCTATTAATTTCAATCAGGATTTCTGTGTAGACATTAGCGTGTCGAGTCACTTTTCAAATGTGTTTGCCAGATAATGTGGATAGGGGGGGTGGCGTTAATAAAATGTTGAAAGTCGCACAAGGTTTGCAATTTTTGATAATTGATAGCTAAAAGTGGTGCCAAAACGTGACAATTTATTATAAATATATTTCGCGTATAGTTAGAAAACGCCTGGCGTATATTGTAAAAGAGTTTTATTAGGCGATTTTAATATAGATTTCTATTCCGAAGAAGTGCTCTGTGGAACAAGAAAGGAAAACACGGTACACTCGTGGATTATGATGCCCATTCCAAACAGCATTTAAAATGTCTTTGCGGTATAGTTGGAATATGCCTACAGGAATAATATGCCTGGCGAAGATTGTAAAACAGTTTCAGTAGGCGATTTTAAGATAGATTTCGATTCCAAAGATGTGTTTTAGGTACAAGAAACAGTTGATTCCTATTTTAACGCCCCCACTATCGCCAACCTAAAAAATCCCCGTACTTTGGCGAGCTTTGCAGTCATGGGTCTCTGGGAGTTATGCACAAGTTTCAACGGTACTTACGTATTATCCCGGCGGTCCACCAAGACAAGCAATTTTTCACCAAGATAAATGCCGGGCACATTAAATAGTTGATGGTTTGGAATACGATTGGCAACGTATTTAAAATCTACGAAAAAGTAGTTTGGCGGAAGTGACCGCCGGGATAATACGTAAGTACCGTTTCAACGCACCCAAAAGAACTAGGTGATAACTAAAGTAAACAAACTAGCGATAAACGCGCCAGTTAAGGAATTTGAAGACATTTAATTATTAAAACTACATTAATTGGTATTTCAAAATAAATAAAAATGTAACGGCATGCTGTACTCACATGTTGTTCCAAATCGCCATTTTAATTCTAAATTACGATTTCTACATAAATGCAAAAAATCGTCATGGTAACTGCATATGTTTAATCATTGCCTCCTTGGCGAGAGTCGAGGCGTTAAAGTAGGAAACAATATATAAAACGGTGAAGTATAGTTGTGATATACTTGGGGAAGATTGTAAAATAGTTTTAGTAGGCGATTTTAAGATAGATTTCGATTCCAAAGAAGGGTTTTATAAAACAAGGAAGAAAAATACAGCACAGTCATGAATAATGATAACACTTTCCAACTTAATGGAAAAAGGACGAAAAATAGGGACGACGCATAAATTATGATACGATTTTAATATATAGCACTATAGTGCGTATTTAAAATCTGAAAGTGTTTCAGATTTTCATCCTTTTTTTGGGGGGGGGGCAAATTTTTTTATGGAATGACTATCAATAAGTCTCAAGGCCAAATTATGTCTGTTTGTGGATTAGATTTGAGCACGCCATGTTTTTCACACGGACAGTTATACGTGGCATGCTCTCGAGTGGGCAAACCATACAGTGGGCATCCAGTTTGTTTGTGTTATCTAAAGATGGGATAACAAAAAATATTGTATACTCTATTGCGTTAAGGGATTGATATTATTTTTTAGTAAAATTATTGTAATTAGCGATGTATATAAATTTAAAGAATAAATTACAATGAATTAAAAATATATGTTTGGTACTGTGTTATTTTTATATTCCAGCATCGTTCACAGCGCTCCATGCCTGTTCCACTCATATACCACATCCTCACAAACTTACAATAAGTTAGTCATTTCTTTCTACTAAAATAATCCTAGGAATAATTTATATGGCAAAACAACGTTTGCCGGGTCAGCTAGTATATATATATATATATATATAGATAGATAGATAGATAGATAGACAGGCGTCGCGCTGCCTTTTTTTAAAGTTTCGCCAATCCATTCGCCAAATTAGATTTTGCCGGACATCATAAAGAAATGCAATTGCCAATATTTTCGCCAAATCGTATTTTCTTTCTCCAAACTAATTTTATTATCACAATTTGCGACGTTGGAGATCGACAGCGCGACCCCTGATATTGATATATATATATATAGCGTAAATTGAAAAGATATTCAAAATAAGGTCGGAAATAATATTCCGTTAAGAAAAAAATCCTCCCGTTAATTTTCAAAAAGTTACACCTTTTAAAGGCGACAAATAAAATTGTAGAACTATACCTTAACCGTTTGATTGCTATGCAGCGCTATTGCGCTTTTGGAATGTACACCCTGCAAAAGAAGCATTCGAGCAAGAGAGACATTTCCTACGTTGGTTGCGTATATTAAAAATTATTTATCATAGAATATGAGTTAGGCTATGCATAAATATGACATTCCCTATTTCTATTAAGTTGTGCGTTTTTCAAAAACTCAATTATTTTTCGCAAATCTAAAATAGGAAATTTCTTTCTTGCTGGAATACTTTTATTGGAGGGTGTATGAGGATTTTGATGTATAGCAGTCAAACGGTTAAAAGTGTAAGGGATAGGAATATAAATATAAAGCTGACTTAAACCACTTTTCGATGGCTCGTGAAGTGAAAAAATCACTTCGAATAATCTTATTTCAGCGGTCGTACAGAAATTACGAAAGAAAATCTTTTTTCTTCTCTATTATTAAATGTTTATTCACAAAATCATGTGTAGTCTCCGATCATATTTCTTTAAAAATATCTCTGCGACTTCGCTTGATTTATTTATAAAACTCTTTGTCATTAAATTAGTAAAATTAAGAACATAAATTATATAAAATAAATATAATATAAACCTGTTTGTTTAGACGCATTAAACATCTAAAAGGTAATTTTGAAGGCAGAAAATGATAAATTGATTGCATATGATAGATCACTTAGTATCTAAATCGGTGACACACTTTAGATAGTTATTAAATTAAAGGCTTAAAAAATACATGTAGCTGCTGTGATTTTAAATTATGGCAATCCATCATTTTGCTTCAAATGACAAGGAAAAAATATTTTTTTAATGACTAAATTTTACTTTACCTTACTTCTGCATTTTTAAATGCTTTTAGGGGGTGGCATGATGATAAATGAGAATTTTATACAGACTAGATGATAGAGGTGTATCAGCGTAAAAATTAACAGCATTTTTTTTTATAAGGTAATCATTTCATTTTTTCAGCCTATGAAGAAAATTTGTCCTGGTGAAAAAAAGAAAGGAGTTTCTTTTTGCAGATCTTATTTCCATTTCGGTATTACTTACGATAAAGTTACCTACGTGCATACAAGTAAAATCCTCATGCCACATTAAAAAAATCTTTAAAATGTACTATTAAGTTTAAAGATATGCATTAACTAAAGCATACTGCCTGGCTATTTTAAAAACTGAATTGAAAGAAAAAGCCTATTTTCTTGTTCATAATGAATAATTAGTTTTCGTTAATGATGAAATATTTAATTTTAAACGATTTCTCAAAAACATTTAATCACTACTGTCCTGCAAATTTTATATCAAAATATCTTAAACTTTTTTAAATTGTAACCAGTGTATTTTACACTTAATAAATCATAAAAAAAGGAACACAATCACTTTCGCAATTTATATAAGCCTTAAAGCGCTACTGAAATCGTAATCCATTCGTCAATCTATTTCTCCTTCTTGCTTCATTGGGTCGTAAAGTGTATCATAATCCATGAGTGGTCCTGTTTGTGTTCCTTGAGTCATTTTGTTGGAAAGTGTGTGATTATCCAAGCATGAGGTCTGTTTTTCTTGCTTCATTACGCTAGTAAATATATCATAATTCATGAGTGGCCCCTATCTGCCTTCCTTCCATTATTATGTTAGAAAGTGTATAATAATTCGTGTGTCCACCATATTTGTTTTCATTATTTCATCGGGCTGGGAAGTTCATCATAATCCATGAGGACGCCTGATTTGTCTTCCCCTTCTTTTTGTTTGAAAGTGTATCATAATCCATAAGTCGACCCAGTGTCCTTCTTTCAAAACAAATTGTATAATTGAAATAAGAAATTAATCCTTCGACATACATTAAATAGCAATATTAATGACTATGTCGTTTTATCTTTCACCCGCTTTATTGAAAATTGTCCCAAAAAAGCGACATAAAAATGCGACATAATGTTACATATATTTAAATACTATTAGTTCACAGCAGCTTTAATCTATTGTTACAATATTTAGTAAGCTGTAGAATATGCATCCCATGTATATTTCTATAATTAGGTAACAATCATAAAAATTTAAACATAGGGTTAAAAGGCGAAATACACGAAAGATGTGAAACAAAATTACATAGTCAATTAATATAGTTTTAATATGGCAATAATGAAACTAAAAAATTAGAGTGGTTCATCGGGGTCTCCCCCTGACGAGGCTCGAGCAGCCGAGTTTTATTTTTTATGTTGATGTACTCAGTTATGTTAATCTATTTAATTCGATTAATGCATTTAGATAAAGTAATCAACAAATTCAGCTAAAAACAATAAACTAGTAAATTTTACCAGAAAATTTCAAAATTTGGATTCAGATTAATTTGAGGGATTCTGTAACACGTCTTGCTTCAATTGAAGCTAACTAACCATAAAGATTATCTAAAATGCAATTGTTTTTGGTATTATGTATATGCGTGTGTATACATACGTGTATGTATTTACATTCATCTTGTTTAACTATTTTTTTTATGCAAAACAACTCAAATTTATTCAGGTTTGTCTTTTTATGTGCTATTTGTGAAATCAAGATTGCTTAAACTTTTCAAAAAGTTCCGAGAACAATAGATGAAGTGCTCTAGTGAGAAATTCCAGTTTAATTTTACCGTGTTTTCGCAAATGCCGCTTGATGTTTTATTCAACAGGAGACAATTCCGAGATGAGCTAACTTTCCTTTTGCTTGTGTAAGTGAACATGCACATTTAGCAGCGTCTTTTATCCCGAGTTTTCAAATTTTTACGTTTATTAAATGCTAAAAATACAGTGGCAAGCGTGCAAGTCTACGTGTAATTAAATCCTACTTAAGCCGTTGGAAAAGGCGTTTTCGTGAAAAGTTTTGCAGCGTTGTTTTATGCATTTAAAATTAAATATTTTGTTCAAATTAACATATTAAAGCATAAGACAAATCTCTAAGTTAAATTTTTCATTTTTATCAAAGCAATATAAATCCATAGAGCGCGAACAGATTTTATTTTTTATAAGTCAAAACGCTGCTGTTTCCCTAGAAAGTTATTTTCTCCTTAGTATCTATAAATTAATGCAGGCTTCCAATAAATGAGAACAATCTTAAAGTTGCCTTTTACTTTATTCTATACTGAAATAAATGAAACTTGAAACTGAAAAATTAATATAACTCTTATTTTTTATTTTATTTATTTATTTGCAGAATTATGATACTTGAAACTGTAGTATGTTCCAGGAAGTCTTACATGGAAAACTTCCTCACATTCGTACATAGGGCTGAAGAAAATCTAAGTGGTAACAAAATTAAAACCAGAAATAAACTGATATAATTTAGACAGTAATAATTGTGTTGGTGTAGATAATGACTGTAGCGTATGCTCATTAAGCGAAGATATGTTTTGTGTAAACTATACACAATAGCAGTGAGCTGTATACCAGACTCTGGTGTAAAAAAGGAAAACCAGAAATAAACTGATATAATTAAGATAGTAATCATTGTTGGTGTAGACAATCACTGTAGCTTATGATCAAATAGATTGAGCAAAAATCTATTTCGTGCAAACTATACACAATACCAATGATCCGCTGTATTTTTATCATTTAATATGCCGGACTCTGGTGTCAAAAAGGAAAAGCAGAAATAAACTGATATAATTTAGACAGTAATCATTGTTGGTGTTGAAAGTGACTGCAGCGTATGCTCAACGAGACTGAGCGAAGATCTATTTTTTGCAAAAGATATAGAGATATGAACACAAGGAGATGGCATTAGCTAGCTTCGGCACTGGACGAAATGAAGTAATTGCGTTGGTCGAAGTATGACGAAACGTTTAGTTGGTTTCTTTATAAATAACAGTGAAAGATGTACGGTTTTACGGATTAAAAAGTAAAGATGCACAAATATATGTTACAATAATTAAAAATACAAAATCTCAGCATTCTGAAGTCCAAAGTTTTACAGTTATGTCAAATACGTAATTTTTCTTGGCGCCAACTTTGGAGACATTACTTCTTTAAAACTGGAACTGTCACCATAGAATAATACTGTGATATTGCAATGTGGTTTAAGCAATATAGCGGATCGGTTACAGTTTCGACTTCACTATCAGATAACTAATGCCGTCTCCTTGTATTCATATCTCTATGGTGTAAACTGTGCACAATAGCAATAGGCTGTATGCCAGACTCTTGTGTGAAATAATTCCATTTAAATAGTGTAAGAGATGGCTCATTTTTCTTTTTCTATGATGTTCCTGTAGGCTTTTTCGTTTAAGCTGCTTGTTGTACCTTCGAAGAGGATTTTTCTTAATATTTGAAAAATTTGTTACTTACTCGCATTATATTTTACAGGGTGTCCCAAACTGCTTGTAACAAGCTTTATTTTTTTTTAATTATTAGCGTTAAGTGACCAATGTAAATTGAAAAAAAAATGTTTAAAATGAGGTGGGAGAAAATACTATGCTAAGAAATAATTCATCTCGTTGATTTTCAAATTTCTATAGGACCTTTATACAAAAAATTCCCAATTATTTATTACAAATTTGAGAATTATATAAAAGACGTTGTCAGAAGTATGAAGATATTTAAATATGCTGTGATGAGTTGAATCATATTTCAATAGCTTTGGAAGGAAAAAAAAAACACGTCGGATAATTACATTTATAGGTTGTACAAAATTTCTGAAAGAATTTTTTTTCACTCTAGCGATAAACGTTTAAATTCAAATTCATGTATAGCACCCGATTATCTTTGTGAGATCTTATGATGAAAAGCTGAAATTTTGTGCATCACATCTTCAGTGTGCGTGAGGAATATTTTAATAACGCAACTTTTTTTGTACTGGCCCTTTATAAAAAGTGCGACTATTTGAAAATTGATGGGAGGAATTTTTTCTTAACCCAGTTAGTCTGTTTTCCTACCTTATTTTGAACAAATTTTTCGATTTACATTGTCTACATTTTTGTAATGAAAATAAAAGAAATAAAGCGTGTTTTATCTTTTTGGGTCACGCTGTAGAATGATGATAAAACCTGCTAATATTATATTAATATATGCATAGTTCAAAGTATTTAGATTTTTTAAGCTCAAGTGCTGTAATGATGTGCTCTAAAATGACACTTTTGCTAAACAACAATTCAAATATGAAAGAATATATTTTATATTGCAACTTTATTTCAAAGTTTGAAGTCTCCTTGTGGGAATGGGCCACTCTCATAACTTTAATTATCGTGCATGAAGTGCTAGAGAAGTTAAAAATTTTATTCCCAGAAAAATCATGAAAATATACCATGATTCATTAGTTCAAATAATGAAATATAAATTCACTACGTTCCTTGTAAATGTTTATTCTCTAAATCAACTTTTTTAGAGTATTTCAAAGTTTCTCAAGATTACAAGAAAAATTTCTTGGGGTTTAGTATGCTTTGCGAGGAAGTGAAAACTTAAAAATCGCATTTTGAAAAAAAAAAAAAAAAAAGACACTAACCATAAATGCTAAGCTTTACCTATGAGAGTGCTCATATTAAAATTCCTGTGACTCTCATTCCTAGCAAGAGAGCAGCAAAATTTAAATTAATTTAGAAAGCTAAGGCATACAGATTAAGACATAAATTTAGAAAATAGATTTTTGTCAAAATTTGAATTTTAAAGGTGGACGGACACTTTAAACATGACCGTGCCTAGTAGCAGAAAGAAAAACACGAACTTCTTGAGCAATAACAGGAGATTACAGGCCAAAATTTCGGCAAAAAAAAAACAAAGGTAAGAGCACGAATCCTTGAGATTTCATCTTAATAAAAACTCAAATAGTGCTTCCAAGAGGACAACTAGACGGGAAAGAAATGAGAACTATCAAATAGACACCTTCATGGCGAAAATATTAACGTCACTCCTTTCTTTTTGCAGAATCCTAGTTAAGGCACTAAAGGCGGTGTATGCAAAAACCCTCCCATAGCTGAGGGCAAACTGCTTTGATGAGCTGTGGAATATAAAAAAAAAATATTTTTTTAATATAAAAAGAGAAAATTGAAAAGAAATTCATAAAACAAGTTTACAGCCTTTGCAGTTAGAAAAACATACATTCAAAGAAAAGTTTGGCGTATACTTGTTGCTTAATTTCAAATTTGACAAGTGGAAATTTCAAATTATTCATTGCAATATGAAATTCAAATTTATCCTCGAATACGTAATTTTCTACAAATCTTCCAGGAATGGCTGCTGTCCCACCGCCATGCCCTGGCTACTCCCCTGACAAAATTATGTTTTGGTTTCCACTCTCAGCTCTAATATTTTACGGCATAATAACCATTTTTTTAATAAATATATTTTTTTAAACGAAATATTTTATATTTAATAAATTCAACAACGTTTCATTACTTCGCAACCGCGAGATTTTATTCAGTTACTCGTTATCATTTTCGGATTTACTCATTAAATGTTTGACATATCTGATAACTGAAAGAAAGTAAGCAAAAAAGAAGTTTGTTTACACTGTGACGTCATTTTGAAGGAGGAGGAAATAGGAGTCTCAAAGTAGTCAAGAAGTGACTTCACAATGGAGTAACTCATTGACCGATCACACAACAGTCAGAAGGTGACTCATAGTGAAGTCACCTGGTGACTGGCCACAAATAACGCGTCACAGAGACCACACAGTAGAGTAGCATATCTCACAAGTTACAATGTGGCTGGTTCTGCGACAACTGTGACCTTCTGTGACGTATATTCTAATGGGTTGGCTGTCGCCCTGGAGCAGCGGTTCCCAGCCTTTTAAGGTCGTGTCCCCCAACGCAGGCTAACTTACTGTGACGCCCCCCCCCGCACATTTTTCAGCATACATTAAGCTTTTTATTCCTCAATAATGAACATTTAGTCGCTGCTTTACAAAATAATGTTATTTGAATTTAAGATTATTATTAAAATTTGAGTAAACATTCTAAGCGGAAATGGCTATGTGTTGAAGTGAAAATAGGAATAAATAAGATGCTTCTTTAAAACATGCATTATCACTTGTTTTTTGCTTGTTTTCGGTCGTTTCCTGTGTTTTAACGTTGCCGATACAGGGCCTAAAATGTAATGGTTTTAGTTCAAAGATTGCGTAAGGCCGGGCCAGCGCCAGCACCGTTTTAGACGACAGCGGCCCGATGCCCCCCGTTATTAGGGGTCACTGTTACTCTGCGCTGACATGATTTTGACGTAGTCGGTACCGCTTAAACGATGTGCTGTGCCGGCATGCCGGTGTCGGAACTTATCTGATATTGTTCTCATTGCTGGAGTAGTATAAGACTTTTAGGCAGTTTCATTTACTTTTCGTGGATCAATCTGTTAAGTAATTATTCGGTAATATTAAGGTGGCGAACTTGATACAGGTGCGATATACATCTTTATTCCTTCTTTGATTATTCCCAATGAATATTTGCTCCATAAAAACACAACATCAATTTAAACTTTTCTTTCCCCCTCAAGAATGGAAAGCAGTTTTAAATTTGTGTAAGTTGTAGATAAATTCGCAAAATCGAGCTTCTTTTCAATTTACATGGATGCACTTATGCATAATACTGATAAGAAAAATCTTTTCAATGATTTAAAAGTGCATTTACGCACTAATGCTCAAATTACGCTCGTAATGCTCAAATATCTTGTTAAGAAATGTACATTAATTTACTTTACGAACTGGTCTCATTAATGTCTCCTCAAAGGAAAATTATTACTATCCTAAGAAATCCAATTACTGATAAATTTTTGAAACATATTCGATATTCATTGACTTTGATGATTCATTACGAAAACTGATAGAAATATTATATCCTTCATTCGCGCTTGAGTGGCAACAGATTGCTTCTTTAGCAAATATCTCAGTCATTTCCTATTAATTTACTTAAATGGGAGATTTGGAATATCTATAGAAGCTATCAAGTGCCAAGTACTTCTCTTCCGTAAATGGAATTTGATGGTACAAAAGACGTACGCAAGTTTGTTCATCGAAGATATTTCGTATTACACACAGACATTTTTTTTTTCTCTCTCTCTTACGGCAATATAATTTACTCCGAACGATATTCAACGACCGGAATTTGCATAGAGATGGAATAGCTTCGAGAAATTCTTTTAGATGTCTCAACTTATTTCTTGTTAAGCAACTATTTAAAGTTATGACACTTGGCTTGTGCTCGACTCTCTAATTCTTCGTGCTTCAGTAGTTAAAAGGTATTCAACTTTCAAATTTAAACTGGATTTTCAGGAAAAACTATGTTCTTAAATTCCGGGACAAATTTTAAACTCAGAGAAGTTGCATTTGATAAAGCTATAAAATAAAATGTAAACTTAATAAACTGTTTATCTCATTAAGTAAGTTTTAATTAAACGCAAGTTAAAATTTATGTGAAATATGGCAATATTTTCAGTTTAGGAAATAAAGTGATTTTAATATTAAAGCAATGCAAATTAGAAATTTATCAGAAATATATAGTTTAGAATTTTTTTTAAATAAAGTAAAATAGATTAGGACATACAAAAATGCTACAAAATGCTGACGCATATTTTTCCTCATGTAATAGTTATAATTTAATTAATGCAATTTTATATTTATAATAATGTATATTATTTTAACAAAACCGTTAAACACTGTATACCCATCAATGTGCTAAGGATATCTGCTTTATCTATTGAATAATAAAAAAGATTTGATTACCAGAAAGAAAAAAAATTGTTTCAAATCAGAACTTTTAAATTTTCGATGCAATAAATAAAAGTTATAGGATCGAATATTGCTATTTTACAAAGGCTAACTATAAATAATGGTTTTAATTATTTTGTTTAAATGTCTATTTGAAGTCACAAATTAGTTTATGAGAGGACTTAATATTAAACGCAATATAAAAACTATCTAAATAGAGCAAAGTTTTTATTAAATTCCTTTAGATAGCTTGTTTATTTATGTTAAGGAGAGCTGTGCTAAAATGAGAAATACAGTATGGCATTTTACACGAAAGAATTACTTATTATTTCAACGTAATATAAAGTTTTGTTAAAAGTATGCACAAAAAATGCAACAAATTTGTACACTAGAACAATAATACCGTAAGCCGATAATATAAAAATTAAATTCCTCGGCAGCGATTTTCTAGAGTAAATATAATTCTCTGGTAGCGATATAATTTTTATATGTATTCATGAAAACTACTCTCAGCGCATTTCATATAATTTCCACTTTTAAAAAGTTCATCATATTTTATTTTTAAGAGCCGTTGCAAAAGCAAATCGGGCAGGTCAATGGAAAAATGTTCCCAACACCATCTCAGAATTTCATGATTTTCTTTTATTGTGTTGCCTTACCCAAGGAAAGAACAAATCTGAAATATTTTTGATTTACCTCTTTTAGTTTTGGAGTTATAGGGGGTCAAATTACCCCAGAGAAGTAACGTCGAATTAATTTAGGGCCATTTTTGCCACATTATTGTCTCGACTGTGACTGGCTCAGAGGTTCTTCAGAGAATTTTTTCATTTTATCCTATAATATACCTTGTATATTAACATCTCAAATTGAAAATTCATTCGAAAATTGTCAGAGCCCCAAATTGGGCCCCCAAAATACCCCCAATTTCATAAAAATACAGTTTTAAGAATGCTTTAAATCTTGGCTCTGACGTGATACAGAAAAACTTTTTGCACAGTGCAGTTATATGTCTTCATATAAAGTGAATCCAATGTTTAAAATTTTTGAAGGCCCCCAGGGCCCTCCAGTACGGGGCCCCAAACATGGTCCTTAGCGCTAATTTACGCAATTTCGAAGCACTGGTACAGCTGAAGCCGACTTCCCACAGGCGAACTCTTGACATGGAGATGTAGTATCAATATAGTAGTTTGATATTATAGAAAAAAACATTTCTTGAAGGTACAACTGTTTCCAAGAAAAATCCCAAGAAGTAATTCCCTATTTGGGACATTCCACTGGCACGCATGGGGGCATTTCGGCGTTACTTTTAGAAGTTTAATCCACAGTGGCAATATTGAAAATTAACTTATTCTTCATATATCTCAAATATGTCCTCCATATACCACAAATAGATATTTTGCAGGGGCACTCATAAGAATTACATTACGCTGTATGGGGATCTCTGTAACTACTGAAATGATTCGAAAAAAATTTTCACTGATGGAAAGTTACACTATTCCTGAGTAATATAGGCTACCTTTCAGCATGCAGCATAACTAG
This sequence comes from Cheiracanthium punctorium, assembly GCA_038373885.1. Lineage (NCBI taxonomy): Eukaryota > Metazoa > Arthropoda > Arachnida > Araneae > Cheiracanthiidae > Cheiracanthium > Cheiracanthium punctorium. Next base: position 219,184 of record JAWZYV010012428.1, read on the forward strand.
TTCTTTTACATGGACACTCAAAAATTCTAGCACATGACGCTATATGGACATCTCTGTAACTACTGAATCGATTCTAAAGATCTTTTCACTGAAAGCTACACTATTCCTGAATAACATAGGCTAAAATTCAGGCATGCAGCATAATTTACAGGAACACTCAAAATAATTCGTAAACATTGCCGTAACTGTCTCCATGCGCCACTCAAATTTATTAAAATTTTATTCAACTCTATTCAAATTTTTCAACAGTGATTCTAAAGATCTTTTCACTGAAAGCTACATTATTCCTGGGTAACATAGGCTAAAATTCATGCATGCAGCATAGTTTGCAGAAACACTCAAAATAATTCGTAAACAATGCAGTAGCTGCCTTCATTCGCCAATCAAATTTATTCAAATTTTTGAACAGTGCAATTATATATCTTCATATAAAGTGAATCCAATGTTAAGTATTTTTGAAAGCTCCCAGCTTTGCGGCCTCTACATTCCAGTCATTTTAAGAGGCATCGCAAGAGCAAATCAGGTAAAAAAAAAGAAGAAAGTTTCAATTACCATCTTAGAATCTCATGATTTTTTTTTCTTGTGTTGCCTTACTCAAGTAAAGAACACATCTGAAATGTTTTTCATTTAGCTCTTTTAGTTTTGGAGTTATGGGGGGTCAAATTACCCCAGAGGAGTGACGAATTTAGGGCCATTTTACTCTCTCGACTGTGATTTGCTCTGAGATGCTTCAGAGAATTTTTTTTTAATCTGATAATTCACCTTGAATATTAAAATCTAAAACTGGAAATTCATTTGAAAATAGGCAGAGCCCCAAAATAAGCCCCCCCAATATCCCCAATTTCATAAAAAAATACAGTTTTAAAGAATGTTTTAAATCTAGGCTCTGACGTGATACAGAAAAAAATAAAAATTCCCGGGCCCCTCCATACGGAGCCCCAAACATGGTCCTCAGCGCTAATTTATGCAATTTCGAAGCAAAGGTACAGCTGGCTCTGACTTCACACATAAGAACTATTGGCATAGATTTTTAGTTTCAACATAGTAGTTTCATATTATGAAAATACATTTTTTTTTTTATTACTGTGTTAAATTTTTCTTGAAAACGGGGATGCTTTAAAAAAATATACCGGGGGCCCTGGGCCCTACAAAATTTTTAACATTGGATTCACTTTATATGAATATATTTAATTGTACTGTTCAAAAATTTGAATGGAGTTTAATAAAATCTGAATAAAATTTGAATAAATTTGAGTGGCGAATGGAGACAGTTACTACAATGTTTACGAATTATTTTGAGTGTTCCTGTAAATTATGCTACATGCATGAATTTTAGTATGTTACTCAGGAATAGTGCAGCTTTCAGTGGAAAGATCTTTAGCATCACTGTTCAAAAATTTGAATGGAGTTGAATAAAATTTTAATAAATTTGAGTGGCGAATGGAGACAGTTACGGCAATGTTTACGAATTATTTTGAGTGTTCCTGTAAATTATGCTGCATCCATGAATTTTAGCCTATTTTATTCAGGTATAGTTTAGCTTTCAGTGAAAAGATCTTTAGAATCGATTCAGTAGTTACAGAGTTGTCCATATAGCGTCATGTGCTAGAATTTTTGAGTGTCCCTGTAAAAGAACTAGTTATGTTGCATGCTGAAAGGAAGCCTATATTACTCAGGAATAGTGTAGCTTTCCATCAGTGAAAAAAATTTTCGGTAAAAATTTCGGTTCAGTACTTAACAGAGATCCCCATACAGCGTAATGTAATTCTTATGAGTGCCCCTGTAAAATAATTATTTGTGATATATGGAGTATATATTTGAGATATATGAAGAATAAGTTAATTTTCAATATTGCCACTGCCGTTTAAACTTCTAAAAGTAATGCCGAAATGTCCCCATGCGTGCCAGTGGAATGTCCCAAATAGGGAATTACTTCTTGGGATTTTTCTTGGAAACAGTTGCACCTTCAAGAAATGTTTTTTTCATAATATCAAACTACTATGTTGATACTAAATCTCCATGTCAATAGTTCTCCTGTGGGAAGTCGGCTTCAGCTGTACGAATGCTTCGAAATTACGTAAATTAGCGCTAAGGACCATGTTTGGGGCCCCGTATCGGGGGGCCCTGGGACCCTTCAAAATTTTTAACATTGGATTCACTTTATATGAAGATATATAACTGCCCTGTGCAAAATTTTTTTATGTACCGCGTCAGAGCCAAGATTTAACGCATTTTTAAAACTGCATGTTTTAAGAAATTGGGGGTATTTTGCGGTGCCCTAATTTGGGGCTCTGACAATTTTCGAATGAATTTTCAATTTGAGATGTTAATATACAAGGTATATTATAGGATAAAATGAAAAAATTCTCTGAAGCACTTCTGAGCCAGCCGAGATAGATACAGTCGAGACAATAAAGTGGAAAAAATGGCCCTAAATTAATTCGACGTTGTTCCTCTGGGATACTTTGACCCACCATAACTCTAAAACTAAAAGAGGTAAATCAAAAATATTTCAGATTTGTTCTTTCCTTGGGTAAGGCAACAGAATAAAATAAAATCATGAAATTCTGAGATGGTGATGGGAACGCCCTGCCCGATTTGCCCCTGCAATGCCTCTTAATACAAGCTATTAGCTAATATGATAGAAATAACTGTATCCGTTTTCGCCCCCTCGGCTTGTGAAATTTTATTTCAAAGGGCAGTAATGAAAGAAGTATTTTTAGAGTTTTTAGGCTATGAAAAATATGGAAAAATAGAACCTTAATTTCCCTTTTAAAAAATATTTCGATTTTCATGAGCTAATTTTAATAGAGAATCAGCGTTTACGCAAAAAAGTATAACTGTCATAATATATAAATCTTGTTATTTGAAGCCTTGTAAAACCTCCATATCATCATAAATAAAAAATTGATTTCATTAAATTTCTCGAATAAAATTTCAATTAAAAATACTCTAGTGATTTGAGGATATTGCGGAAACACTGAATGTAATTTTTTTTTCTCTCAGATTGTGTTCAACTATTGGGTTGGCAACAAAGTAATTGCGTTTTATTGTATAAAATTCAAGCAAATAAGTTTTCAACACGTTTTTAATTACAAGTAAGCTGTGCCTGAACATACGATTCATATTTGTTACATTTTAAAGTAAGAATTTCACTGGCAGTATTTTTTTTCGTCCATAAAAGATGGCCACCCTCCCCCTTTTTTCACTTCTATCCTCCTTAGAGGACAATATTAAAAATGTCCTGAAATTAATTTTTAGGTATTCGTGACTGCTGTATTTTACAGAAAGAATTTCACGGATATCTCTATTTTTATTTGAGATCACGCGGGATTTGTGAAAAGAACTTTTTGGCCCCTTACCCCCCCTAAGACTACGAATTTTGGAAAATGCTCTCTGATCTAGCACCTATGTTGAAGAACTCACGTACGTGCCGAATTTCGCATAATTAACTTCAGTAGTTTTGGCCAGGCGTAATATTGACATACGGAAAAACGCAATTACTTTGTTGCCAACCCAATAAGTTGAATAAAGCCTTTTGCATTCACGAAGTTATCCTTTTCATTGAAGTAACGCTAAATAGTTTTCTAAACAAATACCTCTCACACTGTAGCAAGCATATCACCAGTCTAATGATCCATTCGCTCATTACAACAGAAAGTAATTAGGAAGATCCTCATTCAAAGTATTCAAGTAGAAAGCATAACGTTATAATAAAAGTGCTAATCTCAGTCTTTTCGAGCGTTGATTCATGCAAAAAAAATTAGATGTTTCATTTAGAATATGCGAAAAGCACGGCTAATTCCCTCTCTTTAGAACAACTTCATTTCGATTCTAAATAAAATTCGAACATGAGAGCAGAAGGAAATTTGATGAATGTAAAATCAGTCTTTTGGGAGTTGCAAGAGCTTAGATGTGTTATACTAGATATGTATAGTTTTCAAGGATACTGTTAATTACTCTTGAAATTTCCCGTATGAAAACGAGCAAGTGAATTTTTGTTGAAGTTTAAAATATATGTGAGTTTTGTTGTAAATAAGAAAATGAAGTGTATTTTTCTCTAGATAAAATTATATAGTTTTAAGATGCGTTTTGTAATTAGAGTTTAATGTTAAAATTTAATGATTGTTAAAAAAATAAGGAATATGACGAAAACTTATCTAACTTCAGAAAAAATAATTTAGCGAATAAAATACTATGACAACCCATTAGTGATAAAAAGATCAATAAATCACTGAATACTTTAAAATCTGACTTATAATATTCCTGTATTAATAAGGATAACTGTTCATCTGTTAATTTTGTAAGCAAAGTAAATCTTAAAATGAAAATATAAAATAAATAAATAAACCTCACAAGAAATAGACATTTCATGGACATTTTAAAATAAGTTGAATGATCATCACGTACAGTTACGAGAGCATCCACTGACTATAGTAAAAACGTGGAAAGGGCTTGTATTGCAATTTCATAGATTCTGAAGTTACAAAATGGCGTTGCGTTATTGGTAGGGGTGGGCGCGAGACAATTTTTTTGCGAGACGAGAGAGAGATTTACAGCTTTTTAGGAGACGAGAACACATTCTTAATATTAAGATATAGGAATTTTGCGAGACGCCTCTTTTTTGTCTCGCTCCCATGTCTACCTATTAGTATGTCTCCAAATATTTCAAGCCGTCTTAAAGAATTTGGAGAAGCTGTAACTATCAAGTGATAACTAATAACTAGCGGATTCCACTACAATAGGGCAGTCGTCCAAGCAACGCATGAATTTGAGAATTTTCTAGCACCTTTCACGATTGCGTGACAAATGAGCAATAATGAGTAATAATACAATAAAAGGCTTTATTAATAGATTTTTGTTTCAGTAACTTTTTAGTAAATACAATAAAACTGTAAACGAACTTTATCTAAACTTCATAAATGTGAATCATATATCTTAGTAAAAAATTTAAAGAATAGTAAAATGCTTGCATTTTTGCTAAAAATATTTTTAGTGAGAGTTTCTTTGAAGTAAAATGTCAGTTAATCGATATTTCTAATTAAGTTTAACATAGACTTTTAAAGCAATAAATATATCTTACTTGATCTTTAAGAGCCTGCAAATGCGTGTAATTCTGACAGGTGCTAAATAAATAGTAAAATATTTTCTTCATGGAATGTTTTAGTTGATTACAGTTATTTTTCTGTATGGAACCGCATAATTAACGTTAGAAATGACTTAACTTTTAAGAAATTTACTTTTTGAAGTCAATTTTAAAAGAATTGATGCTGTGCCATTTATTTTATCCATTTCATTTACTAGCGTGACTGAATTAACTGAATGGTGAAAAAGAATTCAATTAACAAATAGTGACAAATATAACGAATTAATCTGAATATCGGAATTAATATATTTTTTCTTTTTCTTCATAATGTCAGTTTGTTTTGATAGTGAGATGAAGTAAATCTATTTATTTTAAAACACTCTTACAACCTTCAAATAAATAAACCAATCTGCTTTCTCTGACAGTGCTTGCATGTGCGAAAAAAAATGTGTAGATACAGATTATTTTGTGCTTCTGCAAAATATTGAAAACATTAATTTAATTCAGTAGAAAAGCTGTAATGTAAATGTTTCTAAGAATAATAATGGAAAATTGGGGGTAGGTTTTCTTTTATATTTTATACCAATATACATTCATAAAAAATATGGTATTTATTTATGCAAATCAGTTCATTTTCATTTCCCACAATTTTTGGTTCATATTTAATTAGGGATCGACCGATAGTATCGGCACCGATACCTCCTATTTTTTTAGGTATCGGTATCGGTTCTTTCGATTCTAAAAGTATCGGGAAAGTATCGGTTTCTGTTGCTTTCATCCATTTTCACCGATACTTTTCAACCGATACTTCGCTTTTCAGAAGAAAAACACGCAGGCGCACCACCATTCTAGAATCTTTATTTTGGTAATGAGATGTGAGGCGTCGTTGCATTGGCACATTTGTTTGCACGAGTGTTTTCGAACTGTGTTAATTCTAACCATCGCTTAATGGATGTCATATCACCAAGTGTGGTCGAAATTATGGACCAAGAATCGTTATATGACAGTTTAACTGGACAATCGTCTATTCGTCTAAATTATTTTGAATTGGTGCTCAACACTAAATATACCACCTGCAAGGATTGCAAAAAACAAATGTCGAGAGGTAGGCTATAATGTTATCAGTTTTATAAACGTTTATTTTCTCACTGTGTGGACTCGAAAAAGAGTTAATTCATATATATACACGCACAAGTGAATCTCCCTATAACGAATTCGCTCGTTAAAAAATTCGCTCGAATTCCAGTTAAAAAATTCGCTATAGAGAAAATTTCGTTGTACAGAGATTAGAGCTTTTTGCAGTTATTTCAGCAAATATTACAAACATTTTAGTTAATTCGCTATTTAAAAGTATTAAATTATGACATTAAAAATAAATTGGTATTTATTATAAATTTGTTAAACTTACGGTTTCTTACTTTTCATTGTATAAATGAAATGTTCAAATGTAAAGACAATCCACGAATTTCGAGAATAAAATATGTAATGCACTTACGTTTATTTTACTTCAAAATTCCGTTATTTTACATTGTTTTTCATTCTGGGATTATAAATTTTCATAAAAATATTCACATTTAAAAGTCCGCTGAAAATAGAGTGAGGCACATTTTATTCCATTTGGTTTTGAAAGTTTGAAGCATTAAAGTTTGATGTGGTTTTGGTCGTGAAGCGCAGGGCCTTGCGCATGGCCTTATCGGCAAATCGGGACTTTGCCCAGGGCCCCCAATTTTAAATGTTTTTCCTGAAATATTCTTTTTTATATAAAAATTTTATGAAAAATATAACAATTTTCATAATTAGGGGCCCCCAATGCCCGGTGCCCCTGTTGAACATAATCGGGCGCTGGTGAGGTGTCTTCATTATCGGAGTCAGTTTCACTTTCCTGGCCTCCATTTTTATCAACTGTTACTCTTCCTCTAAGGGGGTCTGTTCGAAAATTAAAATTTTCTTCAAAACTAACAAAAAGAATCAAAGGTAAATCTGAAATATTCGCTATCGGAAGATAAGCTCTTCGTTATATGAAGAATGTTTGTACTGTTATTTAAGCCTTAAAGTTACGTTTCCATGAAAAATTTCGTTTTAGGGAGAAATTCGTTGTAAGGGGACTTCGTTATAAAGAGATTCTACTGTGTACATAGGCTTTTGATATCGTTGGAGAAAGTCTAGCTCTTGATATAGATTTTACGCTTAATAGACATGCTTTAAATTTTTATTTTAAAAAATGGTGCAACTACCTCTGATTCGGCTTGGGTATGATATAGATATCAAAATTGATGGGGGAGAGGGTCCTTGACATCGTTTGATATTTCAGGGGATGATGACCTTTAAAATGTTAAAGCAGGTATGGGCAACCTTTGAAAAGTTGTGGACCAAACTTTAGGATGTTAGCGAAGTCGCGGGCCGTTGGGATTTATATGGGATATTGAATGGTTTATACGGAGTTTTCAAATGTTCCGCGGGCCGGCCGTTGCCCATATGTGTGTTAAAGTGTAATATTTCAGCCTTCGAAATACGTTTGAGGAATTTGTTTCTATTTAGCTTATAGAACTTCAGATACAGACATTTTATTAGTCACAATCTAATGCAGTTTAAGTAATCTAAAAAATATTTTCATATGTGAAAGAATTATAATAAAAGAAAATCTAAATAAAACTTGCAAGCTTTGAAGTTGAATAAATTTCATGTGTTTACTTTTGTAAGCACAAAAACGAGGAATGAACCAAAAACAAAGACACGTATAGTAAGAGCAAGCAGGAAGCTGTTTTGGGTCTAATATGGAAACCTTTTATCTGGCTCATAGCAAAAATTAGGCGACAAAATAGAGGTTTAGAAAAATTGATTTAAATATTTCCACCAGTCGGCACTGGTAATGGATTCTCTTATTAATATATCCCTTTAACCCCCCCCCCCGTGTTTGTGTTCTATCAAGCCTAAATGAGGGGCATCTACCTATAGGAGGGTGGCTTGGGCAGAGGACTTTTTAAAGGAGTCTAACGCATATTCACGTAACATCTGGAGAAAATCGCCCAAAACTCTAGACCACTAGATCGACAGCTACCCGAGGAGAAAGAATTCCGAATCTGCACACTAAGACGCTTCCCAGAGCTCAGCTTTTTATAAAGTCGGCCATTCGTCGGCATGATTGAATAAAAAAGAAAGACTAGAACTACTGTAAATTCACACTTCAGTGTATCCACTGCTTTTTCTTTTTAATGCTTTCTACTGGGACCAAATTTCATCATACTGTTATTCATTTTAACGAGAACTACACTCTCGTTACAAAAACTGCCCAAAATACAGATGTAGGTTTAAATGACATTAAATTATGTAAAGTATCGGTATCGGCCGATACCATAAATTAAAAGTATCGGCTATTTCTGAAAATGGATTTATAGGTAAAGTATCGGTATCGGACATCGGCAAAAATGTGGTATCGGTCGATCCCTATATTTAATGTTTTTAGAATTCCAGCGAATACTTAGAGTTTTTAAGTTTGATATATTGTAAATGTTATACTGTTTTCTGGGAACGCATACAGTGGATGTTAGGTCTATGTAATGAATGTAAACAAAGATGTAAAAGGGTGGTAGATTGTCAAGATGTAGTAATCTACCCCCATGAAGTATGTACCAATACAGAAAACATTTTTGATGAAACAAAACCAAGATTATTGCAGGAAGCATGCTAAGGAAATACATTTTAAATTTGCGAAACACTAACTTATACATAATAATAAACACACAAATTAGAAAGTGCAGCAAATAGGGTGCATCGAAAAAGCCCATTTTTGGAAATTCGTTTACCTTAGTTCTATTTTTTGGACAAATTTACTCAAAAATGTGTCAAATATCAACTCAATTAGTTAAGGACTTCAAATGCCGCATTGGATTTAAATTTTGAAAAAAAAAATGAAAAAAAGCACACACACACACATATATATCTATATCTATATATATACATATATAGATATAGATAGATAGATAGATATTAGGGATCGACCGATAGTATCGGCAACCGATAGTATCGGCAACCGATAGTATCGGCGCCGATACCTCCAATTTTTTTAGGTATCGGTATCGGTTCTTCCGATTCTAAAAGTATCGGGAAAGTATCGGTTCCTGTTGCTTTCATCCATTTTCACCGATACTTTTCAACCGATACTTCGTTTTTCAGAAAAAAAAAACGCAGTCGCAACACCATTCTAGAATCCTTGTTTTGGTAATGAGATGAGAGGCGTCGTTTCATTGGCACATTTGTTTGTGCGAGTGTTTTCGAACTGTGTTTTTTTTTTTTAAATTGTAACCATCGCTAAATGGATGTCGTATCACCAAGTGTGGTCGAAATTATGGACGAAGAATCGTTAGATGACAGTTTAACAGGACAATCGCCTATTCTTCTAAATTATTTTGAATTCGTGCCCAACACTAAATACGCTCTCTGAAAGGATTGCAAAAAACAAATGTCGAGAGGTAGGCTATAATTTTACTTCAGTTTTATGAACGTTTATTTTCTCACTGTGTTGACTCGAAAAAGAGTTCATTCATATACATACATATATATATGACAACTAAAAAGTTTGTAATATTTGCTGAAATAACTGCAAAAATCTCTAATCTCTGTACAACAAAATTTTCTCTATAGCGAATTTTTCAACTGGAACCAAGCGATTTCGTTATAGGGATTGTGTGTGTATATATATATATATATACACACACAATTGAATCTCCCTATAACGAACTCGCTTGGTTCCAGTTTAAAATTCGCTATAGAGAAACTTATAGTCTCGGGCAATTACAGATTTGTGTATCATTCTGTTTTGAGAAGTGTAATAATTATCAATATCTAATAATTATTTATATAGTAAATTAAAAAAATTAAAGCTGTATTAGTATAATTAGTAATACTAATTATTATATAGTTTATTTCCAATTTTGGGGTAAAAAACATATTTCTTGTGAATAATAGTATTTGGTTTATATGTAAGGGAAACACAGGACAAATCGGTGTGTACCTGCTCTTCGTACGGAAAAGATCAAATACATGGATCCTTCCGGATTAATTGTGACTTAACCCTGTCCGGAGAACCAAAATATTTGGATTTTCAAAAAGAACTTAAAAATGATCATATGAGTTCATATTAAACAGAAATCTTGCTAAAACATTTAATAATTCACTTAGTGGTTAAATAACTGGCGCAGATAAATAAAACCATTAATTAATGTGAACTTATTATGCATTTTAAGGGAAGAATTTATATACGTATTTAATGAACAATATCTAAATACATATGTACTTACATAATACTGTACAGTTTATACATTATCACAATTTAATGCAGTTTAAGTAATCTAAAAAATATTTTCATATGTGAAAGAATTCTAATTAAAGAAAATCTAAATAAAAATTGCAAGAAAGACACATATAGTAAGAGCAAGCAGGAAGCTGTTTTTGGTCTAATGTGGAAACCTTTTATCTGGCTCATAGCAACAATTAGGCGACAAAATAGAGGTTGAGAAAAATTGATTTAAATATTTGCACCAGTCGGCACTGGAAATGAAATGGATTATCTTATATCCCTTTAACTCCCACCCCCCGTGTTTGTGTTCTGTCAAGCCTAAATGAGGAGCATCTACCTATAGGGTGGGGGCTTGGGCGGAGGACATTTTAAGGGAGTCTAACGCATATTCACGTAACATCTGGAGAAAATCGCCCAAAACTCTAGACTGCTAGATCGACAGCGACCACGATCGACCACGCGAGGAGAAAGAATTCCGAACCTGCACACTAAGACGCTTCCCAGTGCTCAGCTTTTTTATAAATTCGGCCATTCGTTGGCATAATTTGAATAGAAAAGAAAGACTAGAACTAATATAAATTCACATTTCAACGTATCCACTGCTTTTTCTTTTTAATGCTTTCTACTGGGATCAAATTTCATCATTCTGTTATTCATTTTAACGAGAACTACACTCTCGTTACAAAAACTGCCCAATAGAGTCAGGTTTAAATGACATTAAATTATGTAAAGTATCGGTATCGGTTAAGTATCGGTATCGGCCGATACCATAACTTAAAAGTATCGGTATCGGCTATTTTTGAAAATGAATTTATAGGTAAAGTATCGGTATCGGTCATCGGCTAAAATGTGGTATCGGTCGATCCCTAATAGATATAGATATATAGATATATTTATTTATTTTGAAAATTTCATGTCCCTAGCACCGAAGTTTAACTTAATAATAAGTGTGAAAATTTTCAGCACGATCGATTTAACATCTTCAGACACCGCAATGAGCCTAAATAAAATAAAAGTTTATTTTGGTAAAAATTTCTTAAGCATGGCATTTTGCTTTTAGAACAAATCTGAATGACGTAAATCAAGCAAAATAATAATAAAAATAATAGTAGTAATAATAATAACATTGAAGGCTATCTTACTGGAATGATTTTATAAATATACTAGCTGAAGTACACGTACTTGACGGGCTAGGGAATGTAAATTTCCAAAAAGCAAGAACTTTCGTCAGCATTGTAGGAGTACACAGAATGGATGTAGTATGTTGCCGAAGTAAAGAAAGCGAAGTTATAATTTTTATGTATTGTTAAAATATTACAGGTTAGAGAGTAACTAAGGAATATCATTTCATTCGCTTTAGTCGTAATTATGTGATGCGCGAACGAATATTTACGCATATTGAAATAATTTTCGCAAAATCTCAAAATCTAATCTACATTTTTGAAAAATTTGAAGGATAGAATTTAAGTTGAGTGACAGCCTATCATGTCACCCAATTTCGTTTCATTCCCTGCAGCCTTTATTTTGTGATGCTGGAACAAAATTTCAGCATTTTAAAACAATTTTCGCAAAATCTCAAAATGTAATCAAAATATTTTAAAAATTCAACGCCTATAAATTAAGATTAGCAACTACCTATCGTATCACTCAATTTCGTATCATTCGTATTAGTCATTATTACGTGATGTTTGAAGAAATATAATTGTATTTTGAGAGAATTTTCACAAAAATCTCAAAATCTAATAAAAATGTTTAAAAAATTGGACACCTATAGTTTATGTTGAGCAACCATCTATCACGTGGCCAAATTTCATATCATTCGCTTAAGTCGTTATTACGTAATGCGGGAACAAAGATTCACTCAGTTTTAAACTATTTTCACAAAATCTCGAAATCTGATCGATTTTTTTTTTAATTAGATGCTTATAGTTTACGGTGAGTGACCACCTATCATTTCACCAAATATCATTTTTTCACCTTTGCAGTTATTACGTGATGTGCGAACACAAATTTACGCAGTTTGAAACGATTTTCGCAAAATCTCAAAATCCAATCAAGATTTCTTTTAAAATTGGACGCCTATGTTTTAATTTGAGTGACCACCTATCATGACACCCAATTTCATATCATTCTCTTCAGTCGTTTTTGCGTAATGCTTAAACAAAAAAAGCGTCACGGACAGAATGACAGAACGACAGAATGATAGAATGACAGACAGACAAACTTATTTCTGAGGGTCGCATCGGATTTCCAGGTGCTTGAAACGGATAGAAATCGCAAAATTTTTGAATTCCAAGAAATGTACAGACAAAAGTCTAATTTTATTTATATAGATAGCATCATATCTTAAAAACATTTATAGTTCAGAACTCGTGGGAAAGGAAGTGATGCTACGTCAGTTTATGCGGAATGGAAGAACAGCGCAATGGCTCAGGTAGAAGTTTGTTCAGTCTATCTCAAAAACCTCTTCAAAGATTTGTTTGTCTTTTGCACTCAAATGAATTTCCCTTGTGGCACATCATTGAAAAAATTAGAAGAAAAGCATAGGGCTTATTGCGTTCGCAGTACCAATCGGAATGGCATTAAATAATTGCTAGAATATGCCAGTACAACGCTTTCACCCTGTACCAGTGGCTTGTAATAAATTACAATCTTCCATCCGGTTAAAGTTATCTTCTGTATATTTGTCAGGCAGTTTTACCGGTTATTGTGATCCTGGGTTGACCGAGAGGTATCTTGGTGAATTGCCTCATGCAATATGGTTAACAGCTGCAAATAGAATATACACCTTGACGTATTTAATGTCACTTGGGTGACCCAGTCAATTGCAATGAAAAAAAGAGATGCACAGTTAGATGTTACAATAGTTTTAAATACAAAATTTCAACATTTTATGGTTGAAGGTTTCAGATTTATGCGAAATACGAAATTATTTTTAGCGCTAAATTTCGTGATATTTCGGCAAAACTCACCAAGGTCGATGAAAAATGGAGAGATTTTGGCTATGGATCAAACAATGACTGACTACAGACTTTATATATTGAAGATGTCCGTAGACATTAATGTACAGAAATTCTATTTGGTAGTCCTGTAAATAAACACTCCAGTATATTGGAACCAAAAATCGAAATGCGCAACTAGATTTTAAAACAACCTTCAATTTCAACTTTCTACGACTAATAATATGAGTGTTAAATACATGCACATGAGCACCAAAATAAATAAATAAAAATAAAAATAGGGGAAGAGATGCAAACAATGACAAACTGGGAATGCAAACATGCACATATCTCACGTTATTTAAGTTATTGAGACTTGTTGTGCACACAAAATATTAGCACTAAAAGAATGAAATGACTCCACAGAGCGTCGGCGAAAGTTACCATTTTTTCACGTTTTTTCTTCATGTTTACGGTCATTGTGACAAGTGAATGTATTAATTGATCAAGATGAAAATTTCCACGCTTATTATTGAGACAGTAAAATTAAACTTCGTAGCTGGGAACAAGAATTTAAAAAAAAAATTAGAAATTTTTGAAAATTATGCTTGTTTCCATTTTTCAAAATTTAGGTTCAATGCAGAAACTGAAGACATTAACCAGTCGAGTTGAAATTTGGCACACTTTCTATTGAGTCAATTTGGCCAAAAGAAGCACTAAGAGTAATCGAATTTCGAAAAAATGGTTTTTTTTCGATACACCCTAACACACACACACACACACACATATATATATGTATATATATATACATATATATGTGGCTAAGCGTACTTTATTTACTGTCTTGACTACTTCGAATAATAATTTTGGCATTGAAAGCTGTTTAATTATCAGCATGTGCTCCAACCTGAATTTTTATTTCTACAATAGATCTTTGTTCTGTCTCATCTTCAGTCAGTGCTTAAGAAAGAAAACTATTGATGTGTTTCATTTAAAGTAAACGAAAATAATACTACGATAAGAAAAGAACTGTAAAATATTCAAGTTTCGAATCAACGATCATAGCCAAAAAGAAAACAAAAATATGGCATCGTTCTCGGATGTCAAATAAAGCAGGTGTTTCTGACCAGAAGTAAACGAGATATAAAAGAATTGACGTAGAAGTTCTTCCGATAAATTCTGCTAAAAACTTGTTTTTAAGTCGTTGAAATATTCCAAATACTTTTAGACATATATATGTATTTTTAAGTAAGCGTACATTAGAATAATCGAGCAAATATCCCAGTAATTCACAAGAATCACTACCTTGATAGTAACAAATATTGCATTGATATTTTTATGTAGTTTCATATTTGTGATCCGTTTACTAATAGCCTTATTAGTTCTGAGGTGATATATGTAAATTTTTAAACCTGTGGATTTCTCACATGTTATTGTCTCAATATTTTAAAGAATGAACACACAGACATTTAAAAATGGCTCACATTATTAAAACTTGGGGGGGGGACTGATTGTATAAGGCTTGACATAAACGTAAACTTACTTGTGGTACATAAATATATACGTTTCCGGGAATGTACATAATCCTGAAATCGGCCTTCAAATAACTTATCGGAACAGCGGCACCTCAATCCATACATCATTCGGATTAAATCATAATCAGTCTCAGTCAAAGCAGGACCGAGAGTTTGCATTACGTTATAATCATGTGAACTCTCTTCCTAAGTAATGACGCATTGATTATATTATAAATAATTATCTGAGCATAAAAGCTTTGATATCCGTTTATACAATCTTAAGATTTTGAGAATTACAGAAGGCTATTCTATAGATTTAAGCAGAGGGTGTTATTCAAATTAGTTACAGGAGAAATTTAATTAGCATTAGATTGTGAAGGAATGCCTTCTAACCACTATGATATAGTTAGAACAAAAATACATCCATAGTTTGTTATAAAGAAATAAAATGAACAACTTTGTAGAAAACGTGCATAAATTTGAAACAAAGTTATGCCTACGTTTCAAGAGATACTAGCACTATATCTTCATCAAGAGTAAAATAATAACCAACCTGTGTGAAAGCAAAGGCAGGTTTCTTTAGTAATTTTCATGTTTTTTGTCTCACAATTTCTTTTTTTATATCTAGCTCTTTTTGTCGTTAATTTTTATAAATGGCAGCATCAATTTTCATTTATAATTAACTCTTATATTTTACCTTTTCATTTTTAAATCCACGTTTGTTCGCTTTTCATTTAATTTTTTATTAGGGATATACATGAATCAACCTCATGAGAATATTTTTGCAATAATTAATCATATAAACATAAAATACGCTTAAAAGCTCACAATTTAATCAATCGATTAATATTCTAAAAGAAAAAATTGCTAACAATATGATTTAAAGAGAAATCGCAGAATGATGTTGTATCCAAAATCAACGCCTCAAACGAATAAGTATTCAATTTTTACAGACTAAGAAACTGATAAACTAAACTTCATAAAATGAAAATTTTATCCGAAAAGCCTAAAATACCGTGATTTAAGAGATACTTTTAGATTCTCACAGAGGTTGAATTTAATCATTACTCCAGAGGTTTACTATATTCAACAGACATTTTATTTTTTAGGTGTGGATATTCAATTTTCCGTTTACTGTTGAATAATTAATAGATAACTGACATTTTGAAATTTTCAACAGAATAAAATATAATACGAAGCATTATACCTTAGTTTGAAGTTATTAAAAATTTCTTGTATACAATTTTGTTCATAGATCTATTTATCATTTTCTTATTATGCAATTTGTATGTCAAGAATTATTTGTTTGATCAATTTTTGACCATTAAAAAGAAATCCGTAAACAACAATAGCTTACTAAAAATATCAATTTATTAGATCCTCACATTCATAATGCTTATGAATATGCACTGTGTTAGATAAATGCAAAATACTCGTTTATTTCAAATGCGAAATTTGTCAGTAAAATGTACAACGTGGCTTTTAAAAAAACCGGATCGATTTGAAAAGTTTATTTCGTTAACTCCATTTCCTGTAACATACAAACAATTTTTAACGGAATTTCACCTTCAAATACAAGCCATCTTTCTTAAAGTGCAATTTAAATAAACAATAACATTCCCAGGCAAAATTTACTTTTTTCCTCCTCTCTCTGTCATATTGAAATTTTAGAACCGCCGTCTGTCCTTTTTCAACTATGAAATGTATGATAATCCCTGGATTTCCTAGCTAATCGTCACTCTGTAAACACATTTGCTCTAATAATAATTGCATAAATACAACGGCAGATATTTGACTTCTCTGTTCAGAATTGCTTCCCTGCATTTAATCCTTTCGACCCGCATTCTAAAAAAGAAATGATTGAAAAGTTTTGTAATCTGAAAAAAAAAATGCATTTTACGGTTATGAATGCCGTTGAACGAAAAATCTATATATTAAAAAATAATTACAGAGAGTCTGTTTTTAAACCCTTAATTTCATATTAAAGACTGTCGGACAGTGGTCTAGTTCTTTAAATTCGGTTCCCGTTAGCACCAACTCTGGATAGTACACCCTCTAAAAAAAGTAATCGAGTAATTCGAGATCCGCCATATAGGATGGCGACGATCGGAAAGGGCGGCTTCCACCTTAATGAGCCCCAGTCGGAGGAAGACCGACTTCCCCTAATTCGGGGTCCCCTAATTTTTAACCACCTCCAGATGAGGGACCGACCATCTTAAATCTGCACCCCTAGACGTAGCATTAAACAAGGAGGACATTGGAGCCACAACGGCTTTTACATGCAACAGCTCCCGTTAGGGGAACCCGTTAGGGGTAATGAAGAAAAACTAAAAATGCTCCTACACTAAAAGAACTCAATATAAATATTTCATAAAGGTTATATATAAGTAATCTGGGTTTGGAAATACACAAAAGATGATTTAGAATTAAAAATAAAAAGGAAAAAACGATTTCTGTAATGATATTAAAAGCATGAGAAAATATTAAATATCAGGCATACAAATGGACTCCAGAATAGCAATAACCCAATCGTCAACTTCGCCGCAGGTATATCAGTATTATACAGAAATAATTAAAATACATAATTTTCCTTTTTCGGCTAAAACTTCGCAAAATATTAGTCAGGAGAAAAAAATTGCGCCAATAGCTAAATCCACCCGTTCCGTGCATTTTTCTTTTTTGTCACTTTAAGCTTTTAATGTTGTATCGGGAGGCCATGTAAACTTTTAAATCCAAACCAGTTTTATTCCTCTCGATATGGTTAGTGTGTGAAACGGGTGCTTGTTCAGTTACAACAATAATGGGCCAATATAGTGGGAGCGTGCAGGTTTCATAAAATTTTAACAGCAGCTATTAAAAAACTTGAGACTTCTCTCTTACTTCCATCGTTTAGATGGACGTAAGAGAAAAGTTTATGAATTGTTCAGTTTCAAATGCTCTTTTCAACGATGTGATATTTACGCAGTATTTAAAAGAAAATAAAATGAAAAGCATAGCGTAGTTTCAAAATGGCCGGCATGTGCTAGAATGGACCAAAATAGACCGTCGCGCATGCTCCTATTTGTCGCTTAACTTTTATAAGGCCATGATAAGAATACTTACCACCTACGGTCTATTAAAGGCAGAAATCAATTATCGTTAGAGAATTTTCTGATTTTTGTTCAGTTATATTGGATGCTCAGCTATATTTTTTCCATACATCTAGATTCTAAATTATATTTTGCTTATGAATTTTACTTTCATTTTTTTTTTACAGATATTACAGTAGAGGGGAAAATATATGAATTAACCCTAAAAAATGGGCCAGAAAAATCCTAAGTACTTTCGACTATCTGCACATAAACTAGCCTTATAAAAGACTAAAACTTGGCGTTTTAAATATAAAAAGTTTTTTTTTTTTGTATTTTTTCGAGTGTTGCTGCTTTTCCAATAAATTAATGACATGCCCACTAAACTGAACATGAAATTAGCCATGCACTAAAATACATTTTTGAATGAGTGTAAGTTAAAGTTAATTTTCGCATACTCTATTTTTTAATCTGTGAAAAACAAATATTGATATTCATTCTTTTTTTTTACTAAATATTGTGAAGAAGGCATTGCCTTAATGTATTGCTTAAATTATATTTACTATTACACAATTACAGCTTTAGTGTTAAAAACTAATTTTACATAATATTACTTCCTTCCCCTTATTTTTTGCATTTTAATAATCCTATATTAATACCCTTCAACTTACTCGTATGCCTAATGAAATTCTAAAGTCGTAGGGATTTTATTTTTATTTTATTTTATGTTTTGTGTGGAAACTCAGATGTGTTTAAATTTAATACTTTTGAATTATTAAATATTTGTTCAAACCTTTGCTGATTCACACTTAAAATATAAATTTGATCAATTAGGGAAAATGAGGAAATAAAAGCGTATGAAAGAAAAAATCTGTATGAATAATAATAAAAGCTGAGAAAACATGTAAAATGCATTATCGTGTTAATATTAAGAAATTTTGTTTGAGGTAAAATAATAATATTATCCTGCTTTTTATTTCAGTTCTATTTTTAAATGCAAATCTGATGCAACACATTTTTTTTCATGGAGAAAAGACATTATAAATATTTTATGGTAATGAATTTAAGTTGGTTTGCCTCAAGTACTTTAAAAATTAAACATCTAAGACGGGTGAATATAATTTACATTACCATGATAAAATGATACAAAGAAGGAAAACGCTTTCATCTGGATAAGTATAAACACAATATTTCTTTCTTTTTATCGAATTTAGTGAAGTATTATACTTTAAAAAACTCAATTTTTATTTTTAAATACTTGAATAAGTTCTATAAATTAATTTTCTGTAGTTTGAACAGAGTTTTTACTATTTTAAAAGCTGTTATTATTTTGAATAAAAATAACTGGTTTCAAACTGCTTAAAATGGCTCAGTGCTTCAACAATTTCCCCAAGGAACCACATTTTTCAACTTTTGGAGGAAGATTCAAAAGTTGATATAAAGTACAAATTAAAAACAAAAAAAAATAGATTTCGTTTATTTGTTTATGTATGACGATTAATTTGTAAAATTTTGAATAGAAGATACAATTAAAATTGATAATCTATATTTAATAAACTTTCATAATGCCAGATACTACTAAAATGTTTATCTGCGAACAATAAAAACATGGTTATGGATCCCTATTGCAATTTAATTTTCATTAGGAAGTCATCATCTTCAATATTTAAAGTTGGGTAGTTTAAATAAAAGTATACAACTAAGTCTTGAAAACATTTGTTCATCTTGGTATATAAAAATTTCTATTTGTAGTTAAAAGGGGAAAAGAAACAGTTTCCAAGTTATTTTACCATTTCAGATGTATAAAATTTGACAAAAATAATATATAACCATTTCGCTTGTTTGGAATAGCATTTTGGTAAAAATTCTCTCTATTTATTCTTTGAATAAATTAAAGAATGGATAAAGAACTTTCTTTACCAAAAGACAAATATTATTAACTATTAATAACAGTAGTGATTGCAGTGTCTTTTTAAGAATCTTTAAAATCAAATATTTGAACAAGTATCAGGATTTTGACAGATAAGACATTTGAAGTCTTTAGAGAATAATTCATTTTCTCCTATTAAAATTCATACCCTTTACCAAATATGGCATAGCGGGCAATGTACGTATATATATATATATATATATTACTTTAAGCTTTTTTTATTTTATGTAGATCATATCAACAGTATTGATTAATAAATGTCTGTGGAATAAAAATGATGTATTTAATATTTTTAATACTTATGTCAATAATTAAAGCAATAAAGATACCGTTATTAAAGTACTTCGTTAAATTACTTCCTGTGGAATATAATGTATGGATAGTCCTTCGCGTGTTTCAGTAAAAGAGCTATAAATACTAATTTATAATGTACTAATAACTACTAATAAACTCTGAGTAATGAATTTTAATAAATTCTCCATTATCGTTCCCGACAGAGGACTTTCTAAAGAAGATTTTAATAAATTATTTCAGTATATGTGTATTCAAGCATATTTATGGAAAATCCATCGACGCAGCTATATAAAATAGATCACAAACAATGCTCTTATGTATCATAAACAGTCGGTCTATTTTTTTAAATGTTAAAAATAAAATATTATAATTTATGTTAAAAATGTAGCAATCTGGGTTTCCTACAGGTATGAATTAGCACCAAAATTCAAGAGGGATGAAAATGATGCTAAGAGAGTATTCTGATGAAAAATCATAAATTGCATCTTAAGCTAATAGAATAGGCGTTTTTATAGAAACCATAACTTGGTGCGAAATGAATATCATAGCCATTATGATCATCTACTTAAAGGAGTAGACATATTTCGACTTCATTTATCTAACCACCAATTTTTTGGTAGACCATGGCATGGTCGCTTCCGCCTTTTGGGGTATAGTTGAGGGCTGCTGTAGGGCTACAGAATCATGTGTCTGCCATGGCTTTCTATTTAGTATGACTGTGTAATCTGTCACATGAGTTGAATTTTAAGTTCATTCTTGATATCACGTTTCGGATCATATCTGTAATTCACTAATGTCCATCCCTTTATTGATCTGAGATGTCTCATTTCCGTCGCCTGAACTCTAATCAAATCGTGGTTCTTCAGGGTCCATGATTCCGTGCCACAAAATAAAACAGCTGTTTCCATGAATTGATAAAACTTCAGAGTGTTTCTTTTCGAGTTTGCTTTCTGAGGGTCCCACCACAAATACCACATATATGTTGGTATATATTATATTTTTTTCCCTATCGTTTTCATAATTATAAGTGGGATCAATCACATCCCAGCGAGTGGAAGTATGAAACTTGTTCTATGATTTCATTCTCGATGACAATTTTGGTCTTCGATGACTTCACTTTCAGAAGCGAATTGGTTATTTTTCCTGAAAGCCATAGTTTTTTTTTTTTTTTTTTCAAAATCAAGATTTACATCCCATGATCTAGCAAATTTTATTGAGACTATGCGTCGATCTCTGGAGGTTGTCCTCGTTTCTCTGAATAATGGCTTGGCCATCTTCATACGGTAGTATATTGATGTTAGCTGTTGCACATAGCCGATTTCCTGGGGTGGCTGATAAGTTCCATGTTCGTGTGATTTCGTCTAGTAAACAGATAGATAGTAAACAGAGCCGCAAATAATCGACAACCCTATCTAACTCCTTGGATGTTCTCAACTTTTGTATCTCGATGGTTTTGTGTTGTGCTTTAGTGTGTCACAATGAGTATCTGTGTATTTTGGCGAAAATAGTAATATGCCTGGAGCAAATGTCGAGGAACCCCCTACGTTCCGTAATGGACCTAAGCTTTTGCCTCTCCTTTCCGTGAAAGAATTTTTGTAGTCTGTAAATATTATGTATGTTTCCACAATGAATTCTGGTAGGTGTAGAAACTCATATTTGAAATTAATTTCGTACAACGAGCTAAAATGTTTAATAAGTGGAATTTCTTTTCAATCTTTGTCTGGAAAATAGGGAATGCAATACCGCACTGTTTCACATTTCGTGGAATATAGGGATAATTCCTCGGGATTGACATTTCATTCATCTAAAAATTAATTTCAATAGAGAAAAGTAGGAAGAAGTAAGATTTTAAGTGTTTCAAGTTCAACTTTACATATAATAACTCATCTTATTTGATAATAAATTCATGAATATAAAAATTATAGTCATGACGCTCATAATAATATACTAAGTTATTTCTTAGTTGCTAAAAAAAGAAGAATGTAAACAAGGCAAAGCTTAAGCAGTCACTTGTCTTCCTAGTCTCGATCTAATTTTGTCAGAGAATACAAAAACACTTGACAAAAGGCTATTTTTTCTTTCCTTTTTTTCCTTCCTTTTCTTTTTTTTTCCTTTCCTTTCTTCTTCTTCTTCTTCTTTTTTTTTTTTTTTTTTTGTATGAAAACCTTAAAAAGCGTTGCAATTTTGCATGGTTAACTGAAGTTCACCTGTTACAGACATCACTGGAATGGGCGGCCATATTATTGTTTGTGGGGTGGGGCGAGACAGGTCAAGTGTCCTGTCCCAGAAAGACAAAATATTTAATGTTAAAGCACTTTTGTGTTATACCTGTACGTATAGAGACTATGCCCCCCCCCCTCTGCGACTAGGTATGAGCACCCATGATCAATGATTCTTATTCTTCATTTTATCCAAAAATATTTAGCCAAATACTGCTTGAGAAGGCGACTTGAAATTCTGATAAAAATAATTTATTTCTCAGTTGCAATCCCCTGTGATTACAGTCTTAATCCCGCGGGAATAGTCCCGCAAGCATTTGTGCGGGATCTCGTTCCCGTGGGATTGGGACTGCATTACCTACTGGAATGCGAAATAAAAACATGCTTTTAGAGTACAACTTCTCCCTCTGTCAAATGAGCACTCGAAGTCATGTTAGATAATTTTAGTGTTTCTGACAATCAATCATTTAATTTCGTGCTAAAAATTAAAATAAAAAGAAATATTTAGAAGAAAGATTTAGAGAGAATTTTAAAAGAAAGATTTAGAAAAGCAAAAATTTAACTAAAACTTACGCTCTCAAATTGAAAAAGAAAAACTAAATAACCATTAAAAATAGATTAAATAATCTGATATGTGTGAAACAAAATGCACATTTGAAATTATTTCATGTGTATGAATGCAATTTTATCTTTCATTAAATACCAGAGAATAAACTCTGCAAATGAGCCTTAATGCTTAGAACGTAATCCATAATTAGTTACATGCAGGGTAGTTCTAATTTTTTTTACAAAATTTAAAGGGAGATAGGGCACATAACAAAGAATCTGATTCACATAGCAATGTGGAGTCGCAAACGTCGTCTTCATGCAGCTGTAGCTATTAATAATCACTGCTTCATGGATGAAATTTCTGATGACAAGCCCACTGCATATGAAACTTGCTTAAGAAATTGGACAGATACTTCAAGACTTTCCATAAAGTGATTACAACTAGGTAAGTGAAAACGGCGTTACCCCCACATTGCCATGTGATTCTTATTCCTTGCTATGTCCCATATCTCTCCTAAAATTTCATAAAAATAATTTAAAATCATCCTGTATATATATATATATATATATATATATATATATATATATATATATATATATATATATTATATATATAATGCACTTATATATCTATAAGTTATAACTAAGTTAGTTATAACACTAAAGTTACACTTTGAAACGTCCAGAAAAGGAAAACGAATGGACCAAATGTCATCAAACTATGTAATCGTGTAAAGGAGATCATCGGAATTTATTATCTGCGAAAAAAAAAACAAAAACAACAAAAAAAAAAACGTTGAAAAACTCACCACCAGGGAGGAAATGGCGCGGTATGCAAAATATTGGTAAACGAAATAAACACGAAGACATTGATTTAAAATGCTTGTAATAGTTTCCAAAACGAAACTGTCTGTGCGATTATCTCAAAAGCACTTTTTATGGTGATAGTCTAAGCAATTTGGCGGAATAATTGAAGTGGCGATGCACTGACATGTCCGTAAATTCCTCCTGATATACTAAGAGCTGCTGTTGCCGTAATGCGATTCAAATTGCTTTCGGACAATGGTGGACGCCATAATGAACACGCTTATGCTTTGTAATACATTTCAAAAACGATTACCAACAATTTAAACCAATGCCTTCATATGTTATTTCGTTTACCGATATTACATACAGCGCCATTTCCCCCCGGGGAGCGAATTTTTGCTTCACCGGGTAATAAATTCCCATGACCACATTTCCACGATTACCAAGTTTGATGACATCTAAATTTCGTTGCTATTTAAGTATAATTAAAAATGAATTTCCATGTTGAAAAGTTTTCTCTTATTCTAAAATGTAGAAAAAAAATTGTGATTTTATATCAATTACATTTATTTTTGTTATGTTTTCGAAAAATTTTAATTTGCAAAATATTTTATGTATTATGTAAATACCCCACTATCCCTTCAACCCTGGGAGTATACTAGGAATCGTACACGTGCGTAGTTCAATAACTTCATCAAAGATGGCAGCACTAAACATCATAATTTTATTTTATTTTAATTATTTATTTTTGTTTGGTTAAATTAGCGCTGTGATAAGTATTCATATGTCATCGAAGATCATAAATGCAAATTAGCGAATATATGATAGAGTATTTTTCAATATGCCTATTAGCGTAATTTGAAGAAATAAAGTCGTTGTCAGGGGAAAAAAATCAAAGTGGCATTTAAATCATTTTATTAAAGATGGCAGCACGAAGCAGTTTAATCAAAATTCATACGTTGATTTAAATTTTCCGATGTTTAAAAATGAACAGAAGCACAGTTCTTACAGCAAGTCGTAAACTGTTTTCAAACATTTTGTAATTCACTAAAATGAACTATTTAGATACTAAAATGTCTTCTTGGCTTAAACATATTCTCAAAAATTATTATTAGTGACTTGAAGACCATTTTTAACATGATAAGGTTTACCGGACGAGACTTTTCTATAACTATTATAAATAAAGAACAGTCAAAAGTGAGAAACTGCTAGTTTAATTTTACAACAGTTTGCATCTGCTAACAAATACTTAAACGCAGTGGCGGCTCCTCCATTTGAGCCAGTGGCGGCTCGTGTGATACAGCAAGTACAGCCGGGCTGCACTTGAAATTATCAGCACATACTTTAAAATAATTTATTCTACTAATTTTCCTAAATTCAGATTAGAATTGTGGAATTCCTACGGTAAATTAAAAAAAATCTCCGAAAAAAAACCCAAACAAACAAAAAAAAAAGTATTGTGGCCGGATCGCTCATTCAGAAAAAAAGCACTTTAATCTTCCCGCAATTCAATTGGGAAAATCTTTGGTTCAGCCCAGAGCGCTGAAAAGAGAATTGGCAGCACCGTTGCCACGACAACGACTACGTAAGCAGCCTCTCCGGCATAGGGAGTATGCAGCTGGATACAGCCGATGAAATATTTTCTAACGGCGGCTGAACTTGAGAACTCGACTCACTGATTGGCCCGGATGACAAGTGAGTCAGGGGATAAGGAGAATATATGATTGGAAAACTCTGGACTTTATATTGCTGAATTTATCAAGAAGGTAAGCCTGAATAGACGCTTATGAATGGACAATGACCCATCAAAACAGTATTGTTTTTAAGTAAGCAAGAACTGGCATTTAGAGGACATGGCGAGCGAGAAAATTCTTTAAACATGGGAAATTTTAAAGAGCTTTTAAAATTATTGATATCTGGATTAAAACTACGCCTTTTTATGGGGACATCACTGACCGATTCGCATGTTTAAAAGAAAGGATGATTGATTTGACTTATAAAAAATAAGTAAGTTTTCTTTTTTTTTTCTTCTTTTTTCGAGGGTAAAAGATTAAGTGAAGCTCAGCAACAATCATTTAATTTGTTACCCTAAAAATAGCCATGATAGCTTAAATTTTCGTTGAGGATAGTTTTTTTTTTTTTTTTTTTTTTTTTTTTTTTAGAAGAAGAACACTTATGAAAAATAAAGCTGATATGTTGTTGAGCTCATCCGTTTGACAGGTGGTGAGAAATTATTGCATAACTGGTCAATAACTGGTTCTTTTTTCTTTTCAAGTTATCGTTACAAAAGAAAATTCTAAGGAGATTTCGAATCAGACACGGATTACTGCAATTTTGAGGATAAGAGCGGCTGCTTGAAATTTATGTCCATTTTATGGAAGTAAAATAGGACCTCTTACATTTTTTATGTAATTTCTTTTTTTTTTTTCTCCTCGGTGAGGGCTTAATCCGCCAGCTTTCGAATTTAGTAACAAAGATTTTCGATTCCTGTCTGGAGGAGGGGGGGGGTTTCATATGCTTCCGGCTGCACTAACAGTTTTGACCACGGGCCGCCACTGATTTGAGCACATGAGCACGTGAACCCACAAAGGAAAAAAAAAACCTGAAGAATAAACACATTAACAAATTAAATTTAAAGCAAATATTAAGCACACTTCTAGATTTATGTGAATTTAAAACGTGAGTTTTACTCTCTCCCCCCCTTCTCCCACTATTATTAAATACGCTTATTATGAATAACGCACTGTAGTGTAGGTTACTACAACTCAGTCTAAACGGTCGCACCTGCGAACGGAAATTTTTCCCTCTGTACCGCTCTCTGGGATAAGAAGCCCAGACAGCTGCGAGGAAGCACGGCACTCATGAAATCTGTCCGTTCGCACAAATTCATTGTACACCCATGGCCACTTTTTTGCTGTATCGCTTCCGGAATTTACCTTGGTTTGTTACGTTCGGTTAATTAATTAATTATTTCATTTTCTTAATATTTGTTTTATTTATACAATTTTTCACTACATTATTTTTTTTACAAACTAGTGTAAATAATTAAGATACGTGTTTCGGAGCTAAAGCAATGGCATTTTTCAATATTAGCCTTTGAAAAAATATTGAAATAAGATGAGTCAAGACAGCACCTTTGCTAAAACTTATCTTGGTGACGAAATGTAAGACCCAAGATGACGTGTTTTCTTTCAGTTCCGTGCATTGTTTCCTTTAACTGCTGGAAACGCAAATATATTTTAATTTGCAAGGTGCGTCGTATCTGCATATTTAATTTTCAAAATTTGTTTTGTGAACCTCTTTTTAAATCACCCACGAGCCGCCACTGCTAAACGTTAAAATCCTTCTAATATGTTTTAGTCTGTTACGATTTGAGTACAATGGTTTTTGTTCTCAGTTTGAATTGCATGAAAATGGTAAAAAATAAATTTTTAAAAATCGTAAATTTTGCAATTTTAGGGCAAATATAGCTCTAGGATTGCAAGTTCACATAAAGTAAACACACTTCCTGTGATTCTGTTACACCTGGTAAATTGTGACCAAAGATTTTGCTGAAATAAACACTGTGTGTAAAGTTGAGAGATGTAGATTAAAAGGTATTGTAGAAGTAGCTATATCAATAAGCATAACTTGTTGAATTGCGGCAATAAAACAGATGAAAAAAAACGAAAAAGAATATCAGGTAATCTCCTATTAACTGTTAGATGTGTCACTCTTCCTCCACCTCGATGAGTTTTCTCCAAAAGTAACTCGAAAAATAGAGAACACATTGTCCTTCTTTAGCAAGTGTATGGTATGGTACTTTCGACATAAACATAAACATAAAACAGTATTTTTTACACGATCTCGAATTTCAGATTCAATTTCAGTCTCCGTAAGATTTTTGGTGCTGCCATCTTTCGATACATTCCTAAGTACTTTCTCGGGAAATAATTCAATATTACCTTTATTAAAGAGTTCTTCCTCTGCGAAATAAAAAAAAGCATCAACATTTCTATCATTAAATATTTTTTTTATTAATTTTATTATAGTGTTTTTTTAAGACTATAACATAGACAGCTTTTGTTGCATACAGTAAATATTAATTTCGGTCTACAATCCATCCATAATAACAGAATTAAGAATTTGAACAAGCAAAAAGATATCTAGTTACGAGATGACTTTGTTGATATATGTTTAAGGCGGTTTTGAAATTGTCCAATTATGTTGCTCCCACATATATTTTAGATATTTTGCCCATCAGAAGATTATGATTGCTCAGAATTTTATAATGTATAACATTAGTATAGCGTCATGATACCGATTACAGAATATTAGGACACGAAATGCGAATTTCATTGCCATTAATTCTAGACGAATAAACTAATCGAGTTATTAATGATTAAATCAGACTAATCACAGTATATTCAAATGAAATCAAAGTGCAAGATATATAGTTACTCAATCTGTCTTTTGAATTTTCGTCCAAGTAGGATAAATAAAGTATTTCTCTGACGGTATTATTAAAGTACTGTATTTTATCTATGGTCGTCTATGGTTAGCATCCTGGATTCATCAAGAAAGTTCATTTTTAACTTTTCGTTTTATTCAATTTTGAATTGTTCTAAAAAATTTAATCTACAGTATCTCGTTGTTGAATGAGCACTGCGCTGTATTCAGTCTGGACAACTATCCTGGTGACAAAATGAATAAATTCATTATTATAAGATCATCTCGGGTATTGAAAAAGTCTGAGATTGAGAGTATTAGTGTTGATGCGTACTTATGATACATCCCCTTCAGTGAAACATCATTAAAATATCTTTGTTAAGTTAGTAGATAATTAAAATTAAGCATTCCCTCACTCGTAGGAACAAATTCATTTCTAAAGTTGTAAATATTGCTATATTTTAGAACGTGTGTATATTGCTATTTAAAAAAAAAAAAACGTGTACTTAGGTGAAAAATCGACAACGTTTTATCTTATATTTATTTGTCTACTAATTTATTCCCAACAAACAATTTCTAACCTTCCCTATAAATGTACCTGTCACCAAATATCTTCATTCCTAATTCCCTCAATATAAGCTACTTCATCTTCTCTCTATGGAGCTGCCATCTATCAATAACAATAGAAACATCGCAAAAAATTATAGAACATCTCTAACAGCAACAACAAAAAATGTTTTCCACTAAATATTATCTTTCTATGAAGAGAAAAATATTTTTAAGCACTTTAATACAGCTGATAATTTTGCTTTTGATCACATTTGTGATTTAAAATACAATTACTGTACAAAATAATTAAACTTTAAAAGTTTTTGCATTAAATAGAGTCCAGTGGATGTAAGTAAACAGATTTTTCATATAAAAAAGCTGTTAAAAAATCAATTTTTTTTTATATTAAGTTAAATGAAATCATTTATTTATTATCATTTTTTTCATTAATTACATACTTTTCCATTAATGGATAAAAGTAACATCTCATTTAAAGCATTTAATATGTTTTCCTTATTTATATCTACTTACTATGTTTTCCTTAGAAACTGGCTTTTATAAGTATTAGCTTTACATTTTAAATAGGTATTTCTTTGTGAAAATTTAAAGTAACTTATTTCAGATTACTAAATTGGGTTTCATGCATAAATATCAGTTTTCGTTATATCCTTGTTAATAACAAACTGCAGTAAAAGAACGATTTCGTACACACACACATAAAATTTTGTAGCCAGGAAAATTTTCAGAAAATGATATCAAGTATAATACTGTTTAATAAATGAAATTTCTGAAGGGAGAAAATAATCGCAAAGCTCATGTAAACTAATCAGAAGATTTCAAAAGGGGGGTTGGGTTATTTTCCAGAAGTTCCATTATTCCGTAAGAATATGTCCTATTAGACTCTTGGAGAGACTCTGGAACCGCATAGTTGGGGGGTCTAATTAGAGAAAATTTCATTACAGAAATTGAGAACATTTCTCTTTTAATAATAAAACAATGATTTAGATTATTTATCCAATAGTAGAACACTACTTAAATTAACTGTCTAAAAAACGGAGTGTAGATGTGCATGGACACGGCTGTGTGCTTCACGTGAATACGCATACGTAACGTTAGTTAGTAACGTCACAAATTAACTTTTTAATGTGTGGCCTTTTGTTTGACTCCAGAGATTTCCTACACATATCGCACAGTTTAAAGTCAGCCACTGCCTCTGTTGGAACAGCATTACTAAGATGTGGTAAGTGTTTTCTCTTTGGTGGTTTCAATGAGCTCAGACAGTAAACGGACACGCTCATCACACTTATGTCGGAATGGTTTGTTGGCAAACGTAGCAGTGAAACGTGCACTAGCTGCTGTCCAATGTGTCTTCAGCGATAAGTCCGTCATTGCTATAGAAGCGAAGCGATTGCATCAACCACTTGCATAGGCTCGAGTGCCTCAGCTGCAGATGTATTGGCAGCGTTGTTTTTCCGATCTGATACCTTCATTCTTTTACTCAGACAGCACAGCAAACTTGCATTAAACTTACAATAAGCTTGATTTATCAAGTCAATAAACTTGAATTAAGCTTGAAAATTTCAAGCGTGTAAGCTTAATGCAAGCTTGAATCAATTGTTCTAGTTTACACTTCCCCAGCTTACATTAAGCTGGTCGGCGAACTCGCCCCACATATTTTACTTTTTCACGCAATTTCCCCCTCTACGCTGAAATTTCAAGTTATCTTAACCTGTTACCATCAAACGTCCGGGGTTAGGATCGAACTCGGCATCTTTGGGTTGGGAGGACAGCGTCATAACCACTCGGCCAACCTTAGTTGGGCTGATATGTCAAACTGAAAGTCAAACCTTAGTCAAACTGAAAGTTTGAAGTGACTGTTCACGCCGTTTTCTGGCGAGATCTAGTGGCCGATATGTTGAACTGTTTCTTTTATTTTTCCATGGGATGCATCAAAATTAAAATAATGTTATGTGTGATTTAGAGACTCTACTAATAGGGAAATAAACATAATATAAAGTTAACAGCAGCACACGTTTTAAAACTTTCAATATCGCAACACTCATGTTGTGTCGAATGAGACAAACGACGACTCAAATCGAGACAAACGACTGATTTTGAAATCAATTTCGTAGTATAATTGTATTTTATTTTGAAGAATTTCCATATTTGGAAATATAGAATCTTTTTTTTAATTCTATGGTCAAGTACATTTATGACTGATGATAAATTATTTTGTGGCGACCAGAGCCTGATTATAAGTGGTCGGGGCCCCGGGGCAAAAGGTTATTTTGGGGCCCCCATACTACTCTCACGTGCATTTTAACTTATTTTTGTTTGCTGTCGCATTTTCCCGAAATAAAAATAATACATTTTTAAAGAATACTAAAACTGAATTTAAAATTACCTATTTATTTATACTTTTTTAGAACAAGACTATGTAATTAAAAGTGATTTTAATATTTTTTTTAGTCAGTTTGTTTTATTAACGCATGGGTGTGCAAATTCCAGGAATGGCAATTACGAGGCATGGGAGCAAAGTTTCTCACTCCAAAAAATTTTCTTGATACACCAAAAAGTTCGAAATTTTCTTTACTTCATCACGAAATAAAAAATGTTAACTAATGGATATTTTGTGATAAGCATATATATATGACCATACCATACGTTTTCAAAAACTCCTAACTTGTTGTTTATTGATCTATGCGAGTCTTAAGTAACTAAATTGTGTTAATTATATTAAAATTTATTTTAGGGTTAATTAATTAGTTAATGGAATTACTAATGTTAATTAGATGTAAATAAAACTAAAACTCCCCTCGTGTTACACTTCAGAGGGGCTTATCCCATTCATTCCTTCCCCTTGCGTGTTCTAATGTCCGGATTTTGTGCGATAATAAAATAAAACACAACTTTTACGAACTTTTCTTTATTTAATGTCCAACGACAGATGGCCCCATCACCGAAAGCTTCCTTCTCAAGCTGTAATTAAGTTGTATTCAAGGTTGAGAGTTCGAATTGACTTCTCAAGCTTTCTGCAGGCTTAAAATGAATTGAACTGTCAAGCTTGTATTAATACGTCAAATTCAAAGAAATGTCAAGCTTGATTTAAGCTTATGCGCTGTCTGGATACGTCCCCGGCAAGGCTTCTTTCTGTCATACGGTGTTTTACGGGTATCACTGAACTGCTCTTGAGAAGCCCTATCCAACCGTAAAGTTCTGTTTATTTTGATTTGGTTTTTCAAAGAGTACATGCATTATTTATTTTAATGTTTTACTTTAACACAATATATATTCACTATTACTATTTCACAATAAGGTTTCAGCAATGCCAATTTATAAATCTCGACAATCGATAGATCTTGATGAGAGCTGACGACTGAAATGCAAACGAACGTTCTATCATCTCCGAAATAAAATTTATACTAAACGAACAATATGTGACGCAGCGAAACGACCTCACAATGGCGACTCTTCCTCCTCCGCTGCAAAAGGATGCGTGGCAGTTCTCCCTCAACCTAACGAATTCTTCTACCCTTTAGCTATTGAATGGTGCAATTAAATTCTGGATGCAGATGATAGATATTCAGCTGCAACATCAACCTGTATTCCCCGATATTGATATCATCAGTTTTGTGAATTGCCTCATACTATGTAAGCAAACTTAAAGACGTATTCAGGTCAAAAATATTGCACCATTTAAATCAAATAAAATGTGCCCTATTAGACCCCAGTTACCCCCCTCCCCATATTATTACCTAATATTATTTCCATATTGTAATTCTAAATTCTAAAATCTAGAATAAGTACACATCTTATAAATATGATTTCTTCAAACAATTCCAACAGACATTTTTCTGTATCCAAACATCACAATCTGCTTTTTTAAAAATATTGCTGTATTTAAAATTCATATTTGCATTTTAATAAGCTTGAATTTTTATGATGTTTTTATATGTTTTTATGCAAGTATGCAGGGTTGTTTACTATAAATGTGAAAAATTTACGGGATAAGAAGGTAAAAAGCAGGGTAAGTGGGCAAGTGCAGGATAAGAGATAAGCAGAATGGCATAAGAAAGAGGAATAGCAACTGTCAGTGGACCAGTTAACAACCAATTTAGAAGTGCTGAAGAATTTCACTAATTTCTTAACTGGGCATCATACATAACGGTCTCTCTCTGAGAGCGTTATTATTAGAGAGATTTAGCGCTTAAAACAATTCCCCAGCAGCACACTTACGTTCTAAGTACGAACTATGAACGATCAGTTTAAACGTTCACGGTACGTAAACAAAAAAACGCTCCACTAACGTCTATGTGTCCGGGCAGCCGACGTGTTTAAAACGTAGAAAAACGGTTCAAATTATGTACAGCTGCGGAAAAAAAAGTCCCACTTGTACATTTTTCGGCCGTCGTTCGTCGCACAGCAAAGTTACAGATACCAATCGTTTACGATTGACGCACACTTTAATTTGCTATGCATAAAAATTGCATAAGGGGCCATCTACATATTAAAATTCGCACCAACTTCTTTTTCTCAATAGCAACCCTTAGATTTCACTTCATATTTCAAAAATTTAGCTCATTTTAACCCCGGACACCAATTTTCAATAAATTTGGACAGAAAATGAGTGAGTTATGAGCACCCAAAATCCCCCTCCCCCTATGTTAAAATATTTTTTCATACTTCAATTCATATCTTATATAATATTGGTAGTAAGAAGCTGATTTTTATTCGTACTATTAGAACTAAACGACCCAAACATAATTTAATGTTGTTATGAATAAATGCTTAATAAATCATTAATATGAATTATGAATTATTAAATTAATATTAAAAAAATTATGAATAGCGACCTAGCCAAATTTCGATGGAAATAGATGCAGAACTTAATATTACATGGCTGTGCAAAATTTCAAATTTTTACGTTCAGTAGTTTAATTTATATTAAATAAAATGTGTTATTTTCATGAGTTAAGGGACCATATATAAATTTATTAAGTGAAAAATTTTTGAAAATTGCATAAAATAAATGTAAATTAGGTTTATTTGTGCAAAAACACAGTAAAAGATACCAGTATTAAAAATATCAAATTTTGAAGCAAATAAATTAGAGGTTTTTACAGTTTGTTGGGGATTCTATAAAGCGTGTATTGTTGCGTCCGCTACCATATTCCCCCAAATAAAATATTTTCCAGCTATAGAATTAGATGCAGTAGATGTATGTCTTCTAATACAACGTCCTATTTCTGAAAAACTAACATCCTCAACTTTCCAGGCGTGAATGTGACCTTTTTTAATATCGGAAACATTAGGTGTTTAGAATTCCCCATACTTTATCAAACATTCAAAATCACGTTTTTCTGTAAAAAAATTTTCATCTAACTATAAATTAAAATACCGCCAAAAGTCTTAAGAATATTGCACATTGGTGGCGATAGTATTAAATGAAGAAAGTGAAATAACAAACACAGTGATAATGTTGGGTTGGCAAAAAAGCAATTGCGTTTTTTACATGAAATTCAAACAAATAAAATTTCAATCATGAAACCATTCTTTAAGTTCGACCATAGCTGAGTCGAGCAAGATTCATGCTTGTAGTCAGAAGAGCAGGGAGCAGCCTCTAACTCCTGCCAACATTTCAGCTGTCTAAGAGAAACATCTAGGGAAACACTGAATAACAATTTCAAAATTACAAAGATTTTCAAAATCCTTAGCAGTCATTTTGCACTTTTCCCTTAAATCATGTGTACGAACCAAGGAAGTTATGAACTCACGGGTCATTTGGACCACAGACTAAATATTCTATTCTACCCTTGATATTCTCAGTACAAAAAACTTTAAGAGAGATGGGAACAATATTTTCCTTGAAAATAATATTAATTTCTTTTAATTCTCGCGAGCGAAATAAATGAAAGGAGAAAAGTTCGGAACCTACAAATAGCGTTTTTCAATTTGCAGAAAGTCCCTTAAAAACGCGCAAAAATGAATTCGCAATATCTTCGGAAATTATCGTAGAAAATTGGTGAAAATCTATATTTAGGGTAATTTGAAGGTTTTCTTTCGTTTAATAAAGTCAAAATATGGGTTTGATATTGAGAAAAACGAAGTTGATGCAGAATTAAATATGAAGACGGCCCCTTATGCAAATTAAATTAATAGTAAATTAAAGTACGCGTTATTTGCAAACGAATGGTATATATAACTTTGCTATACGACGAACGATGGCGAAATAAAGAGCAAGTGGGACTTTTTTTTCCGCAGCTGTACTTCCCGAACTCATCCAGAACCATTAAATGTTTCAGTAGGACGTTCACACTGTGTTTAAACTACGTTTTCTCGCCCCGATAGCACAGCAAATTTGCATCAATCTTGCAGTAACCTTGATTTATCAAGTCAATAAACTTGCATTAAGCTTGATTATTTCAAGCATGTAAGCTTAATGCAAGCTTGAATCAAGTGTTCAAGTTTACACTTGCCTAACTTGCATTAAGCTTGTCATAGCAAGCTTGATTCAAACTTACTACACTCTAAAAAAAAAAAAAAAATAATAATCCTAAATTCATGGGGCGCCGAACTCGCCCAATATATTTTTCCACGCATTTTCCCCTCTACCCTGAAACCTCAAGTTATTTTAATCTGTTTCCGTCTAGCGTCCGCGATTGGGTTGGATTTCGGTACCTAAGGTGTGCGAAGCAAGCGTCCTATCCTCAATGCAAATCTGACTCGAGGAGAAATGACTAAAGTTTGAAGTGACTGTTATGGATGTCACGCCGTTGTTTGGGGAGATTGATCGGTATTTCCCACGGCGAAATACATCTCTTATTTTTCCATAGGATGAATTAAAATTAAAATAAGATTATGTGTGATTTATAGTCTCTATTACTAGGGAAATAAGCATAATATAAAGTTAAAAGTAGCACACGTTTTAAAACTTTCAATATCGCAACACTCATGTTGGGCAATATTGGCCAAAATCGAGACAAACGACTGATTTTTATATGAATTTTGTAGTATATTTGTATTTTATTTTGAAGAATTTCAATATTTGGAAATATAGAATTTTTTTTTTTTATTCTATAGTCAAGTACTTTTATGACTGATGATAAATTATTTGTTATGTGGCTTTCCAAATCAAGCAGTAATGAAGTTGTATTCAAGCTTGACAGTCCAAATGATTTCAATTCGGCGGGAAAATATTTGCTGACTCATTTTTTGTAATCTCTAATCTTGTTGCAAGCTTAAAATGAATTGAACTGTCAAGCTTGCATTAATACGTCAAATTGAGAGAAATGTCAAGCTCTTTTTAAGTTTGTGAACTGTCTGGGAGTAACACAAATCGTAAATTATGAAAAAACAAAAAAACAAAATACGACCAACAGCAATATCACGAGGAATGCAAAATGATTTTGCGGCTTGCTTGGCCCCCCCCCCTTGCGCAACTCAACACCGGGATGTTGCCAAACAGGTGTCTGTAAAACTTTATTAGACGCAATGTGAACGACTGATTCCGACGTTTCAGGAATAATAAACTCAACGCGTCTAGTAGAACGTGTTGTTAAACATTGCTTTTAAACTTAGTACCACTGGTACTTTTGTTATGCGTTGAGTATGACGATTTATGAGCACTGCTTTTGAACGGTTTCACCAGCACTTCTGATGCACGTCAAGTAGGACGGGTTATCAAGCATAACTTTTGAACGGTAATACCAGCACTTCTGCTGCACGTCGAATAGAACGAGTTATTAGGTATTGCTGTAGAACGGCATCATTAAATGTTGCACGTCCAAGAAGACGTTATTTATTCCCAGTTTTTGGCAAAAGATAGCTTAGTACAATTTTAGAACGCTGTACATAACGTACAAACTTTACCTGAACGCTTTTCTTACTATTCTGAACGTTACTAGACGTTCATAGAACATTCATGTGCTGCCTGGGTTAGAATTTCTAAACTATGAGTTTTTCGACAACTATTTTCTGTCAAGTACTTTTACTTCAGCACATATCCAAAGATGCGTGATGTTTAACAGCCGCATGAAAGCCGCTATTAAGGACCCCCAGAATATTACGCGGTTCTGTTTGATTCTTGAGTTATTTACTTCTCTCATAATTTTGCCACGCTTGTAATGAATAACCCTGTATTTAAAACGTGTGCCTCATTAAATATTTAAATTTTTATTAATAAGGCTTCTAGAAAGGGTTCACATTCTTGAATGTACTGTTCTTAAGTATCTACGCATTTTTTCTACTGATTCTATTGGGCGCAGTATGCCTCCTGGAAGTATTAAAGCTGTTGTCATATCTAATTATTTAGCATCAGTGCTTTCTAAACAGCGTTTTTAAAGCAATTTCATGTGATCTCAAGGAGTGGGGTGGGGTGGGGGGAGTGCGCTGTTGGGTTTGTAAAGATGGCTGTAAAAGCGCTGCCACATTAACCGTGTCCAGAAACGCATGAAAGCATGTCAATAATTTAGGGACCAGCTTAAAGCGAATCTTTGAAATGTTCAATTCGTCTTTAATTCTGAGTGTTAGCTAACAGGCGAGTCCTTACACGACTGCCAGCATTCAATGATTCACGCACAAGTGTCGCATTTTCGCCCGTTTGGCTTGTTTGTTTGTTTGTGGAATTGCAGCGAATTATCTGTACTATCTAGGAATCTAGGCCGAAGGGGTTTCCCCCCTCGGGGTTCATCCTAAGGGGACCTATTCCGTATTTACTCAAAGTTTCGGAGAAAACCACGTGAAACTCCTAACGGCTCGATCGGCGCAAACGACCTGGGTTTGAACAAGGGTCCTTCGGTCTCCCAGTTGAGAGCGCTATGCTTTCGGCCACTGAATCTGGCTTCTTAGTGGTATTCCATAGTGAGGGACGTCGTCCAACTTTTCCTAGCACTCTCAGCCTTCGCTATCTCTATCACAGTCGAGTAGATACGACATTAAACATGGTAGATATCAGGCATGTAAAAGCCCTGGACTCTGACCTACCTCGCGCCTGTCGATCTAACGGTCCGGAGTTATGGTCGGTTTTCTCCAGATGTAAGTGCATACGCGTTAGAACCTCTTAAAAAGTCCCAAATCACCTCCTAGGTAGATAACCCTCTCGCAGGTTTGCCATAACACAATGCACATGCATTTCTTGATTTCTCCAGTAACTTGCACATACAAAAGAGTAGACTCCCGGTAATTTAGACAAAGAAGTTCATAGAACTCTTGGACGATTTTGTAGAGTTTTGTGCAGAACTTAATACCCCAATGCCATTCAAAAGTATCCGCCATGAAGGTCTCAAAACAGAGTTGCACAAAACAAGCAATCCTGATGCCAGCAATGCTTGGAGATGATTTGCCAAGTCAGTCAGGTGCGCTGCAAAGTTGACGTTTCCAACTGCCTAACTGAACAAGCATAAGCATGCTGCAGCATCTCTCAACGTGAGAATAAAATGCATTTAATGACTTTGGGTAACACCTTTTATTTAAAGGTTGAAATTCAGCGAACATTTCAAAAAGTTTTTATGTGATTTTTATGTAAAGCGAAAAGACGACTTTTGCACATTAGCTATGAACGAATTGCTGTGTAATTCCGATTCATCTATGAATAGCAAAATAATGAATGCAGCAATAAACCAACCTACTTGTATATATAACCAAGAGCGTAATTTGGAGAGTTACCATTATCAAAATTAACTTCTTATTTTCGTTTTTATGTATTTGAAAAGAAAAATATGTTAACATATAGCAATGTAAAAACATAAGCTATGTTAACAAATCAGAATTTTTAGTTAACATCGTTGTTTAGGTGTCATTATAAAGTTTATCGGGGAAAAAAACTGATATTTTTGATCCTCCAAGTTTGCTTTAAGATATACATATTTAAAAATATATGTAGAAATATATGTACAAAAAATATATGTACGAAAAATACAAAATTGTGACCAAAGATCCATAGCTCTAATATTTAACAATATGTTCATTGCCTTATTAAATCGAACTCACCGCTTTTTCGCATCATCATATGTTAAAATTCTCCTGTTCCCTATTTATTCTAATCCAGATGACATGGAATCCACTCGGAAAATAAAGGGTATAGCTGTCCGCTTCAATCTTTACCATCGATCTTCCCCCCAATCTTTGTCCATTGACTGGCTACCCAAGCCAGCTATTATACGAGAACTTAGGACAGGAAATCAAATTCCCCATTGAAATGCATTTATATTCCCATGAATAACAGAGCGAATAAATTTGATTATCGATTTTTGTTAATAGAATATATTGCGATGTTAATGCAAGATGTTCGCTTAGGAGGCGGATGTCAAAAATGTGCCTTTGATTATTTTCGTCTAATTTATCAGATTTTATAGAATAGCAAGAGGATCTCGGTTGGGCATGTGCGGAATAATGATTTTCGTTAACAATTAGTCAAGAAATATAGATCGTTACAAGCGCGGAGGTTATCAAACATTTTCCAACTCAGCAGTCTTTCTTACACGAAATTTGTGGATGTGTGTCGTTGTCAAGCTTAAGGAAGGTTATGGGGATAACCTCAAAAAATCATATCACTAATAATGTAATTTTGCGATACTCTGTAAAAGAGCTTCAAACGTTATTAACATCATTAACATCATTTAAATGAAGAGTAAGCGGGTAAAATTGCTTATATAGTTATTGAATTTTGCTTGAAAGGGATTGAATCCGCTAAATTGCTATAGAGATATGTTTTATGTTCGGTGTCAATAGTTTTACGAATTTCTGGTTTGTTCTGCCATACAGAGTTTAAATACAGTCGAATATTCGTATTCTACATGTAAAATAATTAAAATTTGTATTTTTTTTCATCAAAATCTGTTAACTAGAACGCAAGGTAGGGAGTTTTGGATTTTACAATAGCATAACATAGGATTTTCTAGAATTCTCAAGAATAGTGGTGCGATAGTGCGAGAGTTTAGCTGACTTCATTTCTGAGGACTTAATTTTGGCACCGAATTTTGCGATAGGACGCCAAGCTTGGCGACATTTCGGACATTCGAGGAGATTGTACCAATGGGGCATGTAATATTTGTTTCCCTGGATTAGTACTAAGTAATAGCTTAGTATTTCTCATTTACATTTTTATGACGCAATCAAGATTTGTGATTTATTGGGATTTTTCCGGAGCTATCTTTCTCTGGAATTTTCGCGAATGTCGGCATAAAGTATATAAGGAGAACGAACGGGCCGGGACTTAAGTTGTGATAGTGCGTTTGTTAGTTCAGTAGATTCTGCTGAGAGAATAAGGCTTTGCGTTTTGTGTGTCGAAAGTAATATTTTGCCTGTTTTGAGAAGCTTCTTTTTGCATGCTGTGTGTGATTTCTTCACTGTTGAATCCTGAGGAACTGCTTAAGATTTTTCTTGAGAATTTCCACTGAATTTTACTTTGTGGAAGTATTTTGTTGTGTGTGGAATACGCATCTGTGAAAGCCTCTGTGTTAAGTCAACTGTTCTAAGCCAAGTTTGCTTATTAATTCTCGTGGTTTGTGTGTAGCAGATTGTTCGACAAAGTACTAGCAGCAATAAAATTTCTGTTTCATCCTGTCAAGTGGCCTGTTTAAAAGTGGCCCTCCCAAGCACTGTCCAAGCCGGATTCTGCTTCACTTGCAGTGAACGGCTTAGTGTCCGTTCCCGGCTTAAGGGAACGGAGATTAACATTTCTCAATATGTATATCTATCTAGTCAAAAGTCGAAATATCTGAGCACTGAAGCTGTTAGTTATTGATTTGCAACATTCGAACTTATGACTGAAACGTGAATCTGTTATTGACATTCTCTGTCAAAAATTGGATCCCTTAGTTATTTTTAAAAGAGGGAAGCACAATTGTGTAAAAAAAAAATATTAATCATGCGATTGAACATATGTATGTGAAATTTGCAGTTATTGAGAGATGCGTCAATAATTGGGTAAACTGACTGTTTTGGAGTACTAATTATTGACACCCCTAAAAATAGTTGTTTAAATGATAGTTTACTTTTGGAAATTTATCTCGTCAAGCAGAAGCAGCAAAAAAGCAGATTTTTTTACAAAAATGTAATCACGGAAACATGAAGTTACTGGCTGCTAAAAGCAAAAACAACCAGACTGACCTCTTAAGTGAAACCTTTAGTTTACGAGCCGCTGCGAGACACTGATAAGAAACTCATCGTTTTCGAGAATTTTGTCACTCAAATGGACTGATGACAGCCGGGAATCTGGAGCTGATCCGTTAAGCATTGGCTAAGTTTAAATATGTAAGTGGCCCCCCAAACATTCATTTTTGGAACATTGAAGGTAGAACTGTCAATAATTGTGCAAGTGTCAACAATTGACGCATTTACCCCATAAGTGTATATAAATAGTTGGCTCAAGTGAACAAATGCCGTTTGAATATTTCAGATAGAAAGTAATTTCGAAATAATAATAATAATGATATATTTTGGTCTTGATATAATCTTAAACGCAAAAAAGTGATAATAATAATGACAATAATAAAATATAAAAAGATTAACAGTTTAATACAAAGATAATTATTAAAAATATTCGTATTTTAAACTTTTGAAAAGCAAAAAAAATGAAACATTTAAATCAATAATAATCTGTAAAGTTCCTGGAGATTTTTAGCAAAATAAATAAATAAAAATGCATTACGAATTTCTTACAACGATCAATTTATTTACTGTTTTACTTTATTTTCTTCTGAAATGTGATTATTGATGAAATTTTATAGTATAACCCTGTGCAAAATGTATTTTCAGAGAAATAATGTAGGGAACGAAACTATTCCTGAAATAAATCGACTAGTCTTTTGACACGTTGCTTTTCACGAAGTAATTTATTACATACTCATGATTGAAGTGCTAAAATTTTCCTTTAAACAAGCTTAGCTGAATCAACATTTACATATAATTAATTATGTATATCTGATCAGATTATAACAATCACGTACGAGATGAAAACTTGAGACTCGAAGCTTGCAAATAATTTTCAAAGGCTGAAAACTAGATTTGGACAGCTAATGTCCACTATGCACTGTTATATGAGACGGTCTTTCACCCTTTAAAAATTAAGTCCGATAACGTAAATCAAAGTAAAATATAAATTTGTTTATCATTTTCTAATAATAAATCAAGTCATCCATGTAAAAGTAACTTTATTCAAGGCACTGAAGTGTAAATTGTCACATGCAGAATTATAAGGCATGCAAATCTGTAATAAAGGAGATGCGAGCACTGTAAAATTTAACTTAACAAAAACATATGAAGTAGGCTCAAAATGACTTCCATTGATATCTATGCAAAATACTCCCCTTTTTCTCCCTCTCCACCCCCAAAAAATTCCCCTTAAGGAGCACTATAATGGACGAATAGACAAACTTGGGACATTGTTTTACTTTAGCAAATGCTCTATTAGGTTATATGTTACCGGTGGTGTATAATATGCGAGTATATATTACAAGTATCATTTTTTTAAAAGTCACACATTCCCTGTTTAATGTGTGTTTAAAATACATACTTTTCTACATCTTTTACTAATTATGAACTAGAAAGCTAGTTATTCTAATAAAAAACATAAGCATTCATGCACTTTTCTCATTGTAAGTAACAAAATTTATTTATTTATTTATTTATTTTCTTAATAGGAAGATGAAAAAGCTCTATTGTTTTACTTGATATTATATTAAAAAGTATGAAGTTAAAATAACCATTCTATTACTTATACACATAATTTACTAGGTAACAAGTATCACTATCGCATAATATTTAAATAAGCGAATTTCTCCAAATTATTTATTAATATATGTCCAGATGCTGTCTGTTACTAATGTTAAACACATGTAGTACAGTTTTCCTTGATAAAAAGGAAAAGTATTATTCTTTTAAAAATATGAATATATTCTGCTCTTATCACTATATTGTATCAATGTATATATATATGTGTGTGTGTGTGTGTGTTAGGAATCTCAATATGTAAAGTACAATTAAAATTAAAGCCTAGATAACAGAGTGGACAAAATTTCTTCAACTGTATTTAAGCATTTCATTAATTATATTTAGGCATCGTTTTTCATTTTCTCGTTTTCAAGTCCCAAAAAGCCCCCCAAAAACGTAACTTTAGTTAAAATATATGCCTGTTTATATAAAGTAATACAGTAGACATTTAATAAAAGTACTCACCTTAATTGTGTAATCAATGTTTTTTCCTGCAATACAGGGCCACTTAAATGCAGTTGTAAGCCACGGAACAAATTAATGACAACATAGAGTAACTATTTAATAAGGTAGAGACGTGTGTTGGGAATTTCAGCTATGAAAAAATTCTGTAACATTGTGGACATTTTAAAAACGAAATTGCGATTGAAGAAATATAACCAAAAAATAAAATAAATAAATAAATAAATAAAAAATGGCGGAATAAATTTAGATCTTTATAGTACATTAAAAGTCAGAAATGGGATTCATTTTTCATATGGGGTTCATATTTCATCAGATGCCCGATTAATAGGAAATCATTTTATTTTTTGTTAATGTATCTCTGTTTGTTTTTAAAATTTATGTAGTGGAAGAAGGGATTTTGAAAGATAATAATTAGTAAGAGTTATTCAAATACTTGGGATGCCATTTCAATATTTTTTTCTTTTTAAAACTAATAACTTATGTGTTAAGACTATCTTCATTTTTCAAACGCTATATGCTGAAGTTGCAACAACAACAGCAAGTTGAATGCCATTGAAAGCAAGGCGCATTGTAAAATTTTTTAAAGGCGACAAACATGCATTTTATATAATTCCAAAGAGATGTATTAAGTACAAGACTTATTCAAATGAAAATTGGATCTTGAAAGATTTAGTTTCGAATTATAAGGGTACTGTAATTATTAAAGATTAGTAAAATAATGGACCACTTCCATTTA
This sequence comes from Cheiracanthium punctorium, assembly GCA_038373885.1. Lineage (NCBI taxonomy): Eukaryota > Metazoa > Arthropoda > Arachnida > Araneae > Cheiracanthiidae > Cheiracanthium > Cheiracanthium punctorium. Next base: position 262,777 of record JAWZYV010012428.1, read on the forward strand.
AACAAATCTTTCTGTCGGAATTTGGGAAGAAGGTATTAAGTACCTGATTCAGAAAACCATATTTAAAACTGAACTGTTAAAAGTTGCGAATTACACATCCGCATGAGTCTAAAAATATTTAAATATTTATTTTAAAATAAGCGGGAGTTATTTGTTTAAAAAAAAAGACACTGTCTTCCACTTCTTCAATTTCTTGTTAAAAAGAAAGGCATAAATTTAAAAAGTCAACGTTTTAAGACAGCTTGAGGGAGAACTGTGCGCAATCTTGAAACAAAAATCATAAAATATGCAGAAGGTTAGAAAGATTTCAATAAAGTTTGTTAGCGATAGCATTTGCTTACATGCATATGTGAAGAACTCATTTAGTAAATTTTGAAAAGTTTTTTTTTTTTTTTCGCACTTCAAGTAATCGAAAAAAGTGTACTTTTGCCCCTTTTTCAACATTCTTTTGAAAATCATATCGTCAGAAGATTCTTTCAAAGTGCAAGGAAAAAAGAAGAACATTTCTTTGAGTTTTTGGTATCACGACAGAATGTATGTTTGCACAACAAATTTGAAGATTATGTTGTTTATTTTTGGTATAAGCTCAAATGGGATTCTCTGTAAATTATAAGTTAATATGACAGGTAACTGACAATCTGAAAAGAAATTCTACTTTGTATGTTATAAAAAAAGGTAATATATTTTTCTAAACATATTTTTCTTAATATATTACCCCTATATTTATTTAATATAAGCTATGCGTATTTTTATTTTTTTATTTTCTAATAAATTTTGAGTTTCGATGGAGTTTTTACTTTCTTGTTTTTTTAGCTTTTCTTAAAATGATCTCTTCTGTAAGTTAAACGAGAAATTTATGCACATAATTTGTGTTGTAAAATCGTTTACAAAAATTAAGTTGATAAACATTGCATAGCATTCACGTAAAATCTACGATTCAAATATATATATATATATTTAACAGTAAATCAAGAATGATCCAATCAAGAAACAATGGCAAAAGAAATTATTTCCTTGATGTAAGAGGATGCAGTAACTTAAAACTTTCAATACATAAAGAAAAATGTCCTGCAAATTTATTTTTCGTCATTTTAATAATAAGCTATTTTTCTATGTCTATAACAATTTTTAAGATAGTGTGATGCATAGAATTTATGAAATGCTGCTCGCAAGACTATAAAGAGGCAAAAATTGAGCTCGAATACTTTTAATTATAAAAATAATAATTTAGTATGTAGGACTATTCCAAGAGCTTTAAAAGGCTAATAAAAGCTTTTTAAATAACTGGCGAAAATTTCAAGTTTTACAAATCATTACTTTTGGAGCTATTACAAATAAAGATATGGTCTTTTTTAGTCGATATTTTCATTGCTCAAAGGTACCTGACCCCCCTTAATAATAATAATGAAAAATGATTGCGTTTAAGGAATATCTTCCGATCGCGCGAGCTCAATGAAGTAGGGAAAATTGCAACTTTGAGTGATTTTGAGGGCAGAAAGGTTTAGTAGTTTACCCAAACCAAATAAAATTTCAGTCATGGAGCATAAATCCATCTACCTCCAGAGAAAGTACGGAATAGGAAAAATCGGTAATATAGAACAAAAGGAGACGAAAAAACTGAGTGCTAGATTTGGAAGATGAAACTATACATTAAAAAGGCAGCCTTCCAAGCCTGTTGAAGGTGAAATAAAAGACCCTGGGGATTTGCATGAAATACAATAGAGTTTTAACGCCAGTGTAGAATTTGATGACGACCATTACAAGCCTAGCAGCTCTAAGAAGAAAAAAATTCCATGGCAGATGAGAGTGAAGTTACAATCTACATCTTTACTTTGTAATTGCTACAGGGTACCTGACCGTGCAGCTGCTGCTATAGCATCGAGTGTGCTGGAAGATATCGGTGTAATAACTGAAACAGACACTTCTCAAGTCATTGACCGACACAAAATTAGAAGGGAAAGTAGCCGTACTAGAAAATATTTACAGGAAAGTCATCTAGATTCAGATGAACTACATATATTTTGACGGAAGAAAAGATGATACCTTAGTTATAGAAAGAATCGGATCGAAGCAGCATCGTCGAACTAATAAAGAAGACCACTATTCTATCATAAAAGAACCTGGCTCAGTTTATTTGGCTCATGTGTCTCCAAACTCGGGATCTGCTAAGGGCATTGCAGCTTTAATAGTATCGTGTCTTACTCAAGAAGGGGTTTCACTAGAATACTTAGATTTAGTAGGCTATGATGGTACAAATGCCAGTACTGGATGGAAAGGTGGTACTATCAGACAGCTGGAAGTACATCTCGGACGATCACTCCAGTGGGCTGTTTGTTTGTTGCATTTTATTGAGTAACCTTTTCGCCATCTTTTTCAACATTTGGATGGTGAAACAACTGGCCCAAAATCCTTCAGTGGGCCTATTGGGCAGAGTCTTATTGGTTGTGAAAACCTCACAGTAACAAAATTTCAAATATTTGATTGTGAAATTCCAGAGGTGGATAGGCAACTGTTGATCAAGGACCAAATATATCTTTTCGACATAAGTCAAGCAATCAAAAGTGGCAAGTTTCCAAATGACTTAAAAAGAGGGACCCCGGCCCAATTTCACATGCCAGATGGCTCACTTGTGCAAATAGTGTCCTTCGACTTTACGTGAGCGTATAAAAACCATTGGATTCCTTAAAAGCTATAGTGACATTCATTTTAAAATGTTACATGCCAGTTTGGTTTGAAATAAAATGCAGTAAGTACATTACAGACGGGCCTATTCACCTGTACAGAACAATAGAAACATCTCCATGCTGCCTGACGACCTGAAGAAAGTGGTATTTAGTAAAATTGAACGAAACTCGTTCTTTGCTCATCCAGAAAACCTACTCTTCCCAATGATCTTTGATAAGAGAAAGCACATAAGAGAGCTAGGGCTAAAAAAAGTGTTAAAAGCCAGGCAGACTGTTTCAAAAGGTAAAGGCATCAGAAACGTTATCACACCTACTTTAAACTTCGATGCGGCAGACTATACAGAAGTAATTGATTGGAATGAAGCAAAATTATCAGCTCCACATCTTCTTCGGGGAATAACCAATGAAGAAATACATTCCTTTATACAATCAGGTGATATCCCAGACTGGGATGTTAAAAAATTTTCCTGCCACACGCAAGCTGTCGAGCGGTGTGTTAAATTGGTAACGGAAGCATCGCTCAAGGTATGTGGGTCCCAATCAAGAGATGGATTCATGAGGGCCACTCTGAAATACGATCTGAGATACAGGAATTTGACACAAAATCGCAGTACAAAGTCGAGTCTAAAAGTCAGACTTAAACAGATGAAATATCAAACTATAGATTTAAGTAATGTAAATGCAAACACTCTCATTGGTTGGATGGAGGGAAGAGTGTGGGTGGAACTCTAAGTTCAACCACCTACCCGTGGGGGATTCTGGGTTGCTTAAGGGGGTCCGGGGCACAAAAATCTCGAAAAAAACACATTTTTATTTTTTTGCTTTAAAAAATACTAGAGAATGCTTAGAATCAAACACTGCAAACCGCATGTTTCTACGATGATTACATCTGTTCACAATAAAGTTCGACTTGCTTTACCTATACCTAAATCTTTAAGTCCATTTATCTCGGAATCAGTTTTTTTGCAATTCCTCAACTTTAAAAGGATATATCTCAAGTTCCTTATATAGTACAGGTATGAAATTTTGTACAGACTTTCTCTATTATATTTTTAATAATTTGTCTTCAGGAATTTTGATTTTAGACAAAAGGTTTGAAAATTCATGCCCTAGAGCTAAAAAACTCTTTAAAAAGAGTGATTTTTTAACTTTTATATTTATTAAAAAATATATAAACAATATTTTAAAAAATCCCGAAGACAAATTAAAATGCCATCTTTTCTGTGTTCAAAAGTGAAAGAAATATGCAAATAGAGCTATTGGTTCTGCAGTTATATCAAAAATAAAATATGTTTAAATTTTAAACTTTTTAATTTTTAAAAAATTAAATTTCAATCTTTTCAAGAGTTTTTTATATGGAAAGGTATCTTGACATAGATATATATTTCAGAAAAAAAAAATCATTATAAAGTAGCTATAAATAAAAAAAAATAAAATTTTGTGCCCCGGACCCCCTTAAATATCATCAAGTATCTAAATAAGCAAAGAGTTGCACACTTTATATGAAAATGTTAACATTGCAACGCAAACTGACCTCAGAGGATTAGTTTCTTAATACATCAAAATCACTCTAAGTTGAGTTTTTTCCTATTTTTATTGAGCTTGCGCCATCGGAAGATATTCAATAACGCAGTCATTTTTCATTATTAATATTAAACCGTGCAATCTGTCAATATATTTCCATATAGCAATAAAATATATATATAATATTTTTTTTAATTCAGAAAAGATCGGAAATTTTCAATTTTTTTTATTTTTTTATTTTTAGACGGTTTGCGCGATCGGAAGATAAAGTCCGATTTGAATAATTTTTTTTTGTTTGTTTGTTTTTCTTGTATTCACCAATCGCAACTTTTCCTCACTATAGCGACTCGAAAATATCAATTTGACTTCTTTCGCTCCACCCTAATAAACATGTCAAAAATTACTATGTAAAATGAAGTAGGTCTCATCAGTGAAATGAAGAGCTATTCACTTATTTTCAGTTCGGTCTTACAAATGCCCAATACTGCGCGTGCCCTATTCAAGCACTTCATGCAGTTTCTGTGCACTGACGTCGATAATACTGTCGTTCCTGATCCATAAATGAGTGAGCATCTCAGCTAAGATGCTAAAATGGAGTTGCAACCCTGTCGCGAAGATCACGGTGTCGCAAATGCAGGCCAAACGTGATAACTTGTTTGATATACCTAAGTTGTTGTTGGAACTTTTTATATTTGGATTTGTTTGCTTACTTTCAAGAACCTGCTTATAAATCCTCGTCGAATAAAATGGAAAACACAATGATAGTTTTTACTACTTTTGCATAATGCTACTCGATACAGATTTCTTTTATTTCTAACCTATCCTTTTCGAGCTAATGTAAAAGTTTATAAATTACTTATTTTATTTTTTTAACTTTTTAAAATTAGCTTTTTTTGAGTGTATGTTTTACTTATGTTAATTTAAACTAGACTAATTCTACACAAACTAAGATTGCAATCTGATCTCTGCCACTTTGTTTATTGATAACCATAAATTATAAAATTGACTATAAAACTTGTTAATAAAAAAATGCCGAAACAAGATGAACATGTGAAATTTACTGTAGGCCAAATACGTATTGCAAATTTTACAAAAAAAGAACTGCGGCAGCAGAAAGCTGTGAGCTGCATGATTTAAATTTAGATTTAATTTTATTAATTAATAAAGCTTCTAAAATGGAGCAGTGAGAACATCAAAGCATGTTCTTTAATGATGAAAATAGTTTTCCTTAACTAATTTTTAAATTAATTTTGTTCGGAAAAAAATTCCCATTTTCGTTTATAATTTTAAACTGCTTATATAAAATTAATGAAGCATACTTGTCTATACTTGTTGAATAAAGTTGTTCACAACTCTCAAAAATATTCATTAATTTTCATAAGCTTTGAATATTCAAGATTTCATTACTTAGATAAATTGAGGACGCATTTTCTTTTATGTGATCTATACAAACAAACTCCCCGTTGCTACTTGTATATTTGAGAAGAGATCCTTTTTGAACTTTTTGCGAGAAAGTGTTTGTCTTTGCAGAAATGTTTTAGGTAAACATAAGCGCACACGCTCAGGGATTGTGTGTTGATCACAGAATAAATTTGTTATCTAAAGTTTTATTAACATCCATCTTACATACCCAGCGTTGTTATGTAAGGGTAAACTTACAAATCCACTTGAAATGAACTGTGGAATAATTATTATTTAAATGAGTTATGTCCGAAAAGGAGCATAAAGTATATTTTGCAAAAAAGGTAAATTAATTGATAGTTAATGATACCTTATTTAATGAATATTCTTAAAACTTGTCTTTTGGAACATCTTAGTAATGGAATAATAATTAGAGTCGCGATAAAAAATAATTAATATGCACTTAATAAATTATTTAATGAATACAAATGATAAGCAGGGTTTAAAAAATGACTCACGTAATTTTTTTATTTAGGTATTCGAGTTTCGCACTCTCACAAACACAGTAGTTAACATGATTCTTTTAGTGTTATATGAGAAATTAATACATCAAATAGAACCGCGACCAGCCAGAGATTGCTAGTGTGTTTAGGGATGCGTGTTCAGAAAGTTTGCTTAGATATTTCAATGCAGATTAAAACCTTAAATATGTAGGCGGTGCCTCAAAATTTAACCATTTACACTGCAAGATAGATTTAAACTTATATACCTATGTTACAGATTAAACTCAACTTTTTGATGTTTATGTGTGGCTTCATCCCAACGTGCACAGGCATCTGCTGCAAAGTGCAGATCTGGTCTACTTTGTCGATTTCTTTCAGTTGATGTTGTATGTCTTCAAATTAACTGTAGAATAATAAGCAGCCTTTATTAGCTCTAAAGTAGCTTTAATTGAATGAAAAGGATATGCAAGATTTAAATAATGACTTTATTATTAATGCTATTAATTTATTAAGGATTCGAGTCGCATATTCTCACAAACAGCATACATAGTAACAAGATTTGTTTCCATGTTATAAATTAATACATCAAATACACCAGTGGCCATAGAAAGATTGCATCTCGTGTGTAAATGCATCTTCAGGAAGTTTATTTAGAAATTTCAATTAAAGTTAAAATATAAACATGTAGGTGACCTCACAAGCATTATTTGTTTATTTTATTTATTTTTTATGACGAGCCTACACGACTGGCACCTGTGTGCGGGAAAGGTTCTAAAGCATTCTAACGTGTATTCGCGTTACATCTGGAGAAAACTGAGCAAAACTTTAGACCGTTAGATCGATAGCCACGCCACCTGATCCGAACGTGGGACCATCATCCATGTTCAGTGGCTTATCTACTAAGCCATGCGTGGGCCCACAAACATTAATCATTTATACTTCAAGACACAAAATAGCTTATATACCAGTGTGATAAATTAAAATCACGATGTTAGTTTCCTATTTTCCATCATTTTTAGGGGGTGGTAATATACGTATCTTTGCTATATGCCACTAAATCAACATTACAAAATTAAAGAAGACAAATATAATCTTGTGTAAACATTACTTATAAGCACCAAATGTTCTGAAACATTAAAAAAAAAATAAATAGAATGTGTTTATAGAGTGTTTATACAACCTTTGCTACCGTATCATAGTAATAGGAGCGTACAGATAACGGGTGTCTTTATTTCTTCAGATAGATTCAGAAATAGTGTTAGGCTCCGAAGATTTACCAGTGAATATGCGCTGAAGTAAAGGAGAAAAGAACATCAGATATTTTTGGAAAGCTTTATCGTGTAGCATTATTTAAACCGTAACATTCAAGACTACTTCGCTTGGTCAAATCGTAAGGAAAAAGGTTTGAATTCCTTTTCCACCTCAATCTAACAGGAGAGTTTAAAAACCTTCTTCGACTGTCACAAACCTTTTTAAGATTTTGACCATGCCTTTTCTGTTGAGAATTATTAAGCTGTTCTCATCAAGTGAACAATGTTCACTTAATGGAAACATGTGTGGAAACATGACTTCAAGTGTCCATCAATTCGACGATATTTTTTAATGTTCACTTAGACAAAGTGGAGGAAAGAATTAATAAAAAGAATATTACATGTTATTATTGCCCTAAAATTTGAATAGATGTGAAGAAAATTAATATGTAAAACTTGACAAATGCAATTATAAGTGAATTATCACCTTCTGCAGTAATTACCTTCGCGTATGCTTACGTTTCAACAAACTTTTTTTTTATTTTGAAGCGTTAGTTTTAAATTTCGTCTAGTATTTTTCAAAAGGAAAATATGCATTTTTTAAATCGATGTTTTTTAGTGGGTCCATATTTTAACCTATATAATATGTTTATCACATGCACCTGAAAAGCGTGAATGATCTATCATAGAAAATGTATTTTTGCATATATAAAGCTAATATACTACAGAAAAATGTAATGTTATGTTTAGACAAAGTGTGGCGATGGCATAATGGGGCGGTGCGTTGTGTAATTTTGTAACAATTAAAATTTAATGAATGCTAAGGCCAAAGATGATCGTAAGGTGGGATTGTGCCACGAATAACCTACCTGGCAAGTACTCCTAGAATAGCTCTGAAAAAAAGGTAAATAATGGAATACATCCAGACACTGAAATAATCTAAAAGTTATAGGAGCCGCAAATAACATCTATTTATTCTTAGACATTCCAATAACATTAAATCAAATGCAATATTCAAATATCTCATTAGAAAATTAAAGTTTAGTTTAACAAAGTATCTGGGGAGATGTGATTTTGCAGGATAATAATTGTATTTTAGAGGCACGATCACAGGGAGAAAACAAACAATTTGCATATTCACCATTATGATGATGTAGCCACCGTTCTTTCCATCAACACTATCGGCTTTTAAGTAGGACTTTAGTAGCTAGCACTCAGCCGCTAAATCTGGATTTTTTTTTTTCATTTCGTGCACTGCTGTGATTTTTTCCAAGTCATCACCAAGCAAGACTCCTTCGACGCTCTCTCGACATACTGCTCCGACACTCTCTTTAGTCACACTCTCAACACACTCCTTTTTTTTTTCGAGCTCCTTCCTTATTTTTTCTACTCACGGGGCTGTTTCTTTTTTACCCCATTTCACCTCATTCGCTTGAGTTTTTTATTTGATAGCATCGGGGATTCATCTACGCCCTCCGCCGAATCGCAGTCGTATAGGTGGGGCACTGGGGCAATATACCCCACCAAATTTGCATACCATTTTCGGGACTGCCATAAATATTTCAACTCTGGGAGTTCATTGTGCTTATAGTGTCCAAAATGTCGTCTGACCGGCGCCTCTTGTAATTTATTGTCCACCTGTGTGGCCTTCCCATGGGAACAGCATCAAAATTATCTTTTAAAAAACACATTGTCACGACTGCCCCTTTCACTCCACCACACTATGTCGAACAATTGAATTTCCTAAACAATCTCCAGACTTTGCGCTGCTTTTTTTCCTTACAGGGCCAAAGCCGTTGTGAAGAGCGTAACCTGGATAACTTTGTAATAATATTGAAGCTACATGTGCATAAATCCTATTGGATAATTTAGTTTAAAGTTCCAAATCAGCCGTGACTCTTACTGAGGAATTTATCAGAGTTAATGCTATGATTCTGAACATTTATTTCACAGATATTAAGAACATTAATTTTGACCACGAAATTACATATACATTTAAAGAACTAACTATACGTTATCTTTTTGCAGAAATTTAACGTTTTAAGCTGAAAAAAAGAAATTATGATACTTCAAAGTGTGCATACACCTTTTTGTAAGCATCCTGTATATGTGTATGTGTAAGTATGAAGATGTTAATACATTCTTTTTAATTTTATATGACATTTATTTCAACAGTTACTGAGATAATCGTAGATGTCCAAACTTTCGATAGTTCTCAATTTATTGGCCCCTCTAAAGACGATCCAATTCAATTACACCCGAGCAAGGAAGGAAGGAATTTACATATTAATTATCCAATACAATTTCTCGCTTGAAATCTAATTAACTGAGAAGTCATATTCTCGAAACTTAAACGCATAGTTTAACATCTACGTGAAACTTTGCTTTCATTAGTTTAATATCGTGCGAGGTATATCAAACTTCCTATTCTTAATTATGTTGTTAATCAAAGTACCTACTAGAAAATGATTGCATGTATGATAAGGTGAAATCTTACATTAAGTGAAGTCTTACATAAACTCAGAGAAGAATATGAAATGAATTTTCTCAGTCCGGATTCATGAAAATAAATTCAATGAAATTTGCTAAGATTAAATAGTAAAATTAAATATTTTTATAAGGGTCATATGCTGCTATGTTTATCTGGCAATGTAGTTTAAAATCTTTAGAAATGTGTACTTTAATGTTTCATAAAATTAAAAAGAACCTCAAGATTATGCAATTAAATTTTATTTTTCTAACAATAAAAAAGCCGTCCGAAGAGATTAATAATAAATGCTCCCGAATAAAAACTATAATAATTACTGTGTTTCTAATGCATTGTTATTAATGAACAATGAGATAATTATTTTCTTTACATTTACTGACCTCTTAAACTCTTTTACAACATTCAATGAGATTTGTAACTAAATGAAAAAATTGTATTTGAATTTATTTTCTAGATAAGCCTATGTAAGATTTATTTACTTTATATATATATATATATATATATATATATATGTGTGTGTGTGTGTGTGTGTGTGTGTGTATGTATTGAAAGGTTTGATTAACATCAAATCAGACAACTGCATAGAAAATCAAAATGCATTTGTTTTGATTTAAAAGTGCACTGTTTATACACACACACTCACATGTGTGTGTGTGTGTGTTTATATATACACACACATATATAAACACGGGTTTGAAAAAAAAATTCTAGTATATTGAAATTTCATATTTAGTTTTGTATTAATTCGTTTTTGAAAAATGCAAAACTCAACAGAAACATCAAAAGTTATTATTGTATGTAACCTAATTTATATTTTATGATAAATAATTTTTACTGTAAAAAATCAACATAGGAAGTTTCACTTTTACTCTAATACTTTTCTGAGAGGGTGTACAACATATAGATATCTGCATGCGTGCGTGTTTGTGTGTGTGTGTGTGTGTGATTGTAAATAAACTTTATGACATCACTTAGTATTACTTGTTTCTTAGTTTATTTTTTTTTTCTGATAGACAAGTTATGCTCTTATGATGAGTTAGGCAATGTTTCATTATTTTTTCTCAAGTGTTTCAGAATAAATATTTATTTAGATTTTGCAAATATTGATAAGAGAGCTGTGGTAATTTTGATTCGTTATCTTGAGCTATTTATACAGTAAATGCATGAAACAGTTTTTAAATGCAGATTTAACCAAGTTTTCAAAACATTTTTTGTAGAATTATTATTACACCCGTGATGGAGATGAGGGCGATATTTAATTATCTAACACTAATGTTTTTCTATTTTTCAAAGACGTGCACTGACTAAAAGAGCTCTTTAAATATTATTAAAAGAACACATTTTAGGATTTTCTTTTCTAAATTAACTAAGGATTTTTAAGATGTACATTAGGACATTTGTAAAGTATTCTTCACATGAAATAAATATATATTAAAATTTCTGCTAACATATTTTAATTTAAAGCGCATTTAAAGCAAAGTGCATACATATAATGTGCAAATTTGTGCTAGTTTGGGTTTGTTTTTACTTGTAAAAAATCTAGTCTTTACATATTGATATTTCTGTTGCAGCTTTAGAAATATTAAGACATTTTATGATCAACAAATTTTCATCCGTAGTAGCACCAACTTTCTTCTAAATACTCTGATCTTCTTTTTATGTCTGATTGACGTATTTATAGAAGCCCCATAACTGCAGTCATTATCCCAGAATGAATTAAGAAACACTTCGTTTTTATTTCTTGGGACAGAAAATATCATGTATCACGGCAAGACAAAAATGCAGCAAACCCTGACAAACCTTATTCTTAATAACATGATAGAGCTAATTTAGGCACGAACTGACGATAATAAATGCAGGTCAAGTCGAAGCATTGGAAGATCAGAATTATAATTTATATAAAGCAGAATGGTCACAGAAAATACTATAGTTTTGAAATTTCAAGAAAAAAGTCATCGCGAAATAAAACTCTATAGGCTAATTGATAGCATCTAACAGGAATAAAGAATCAGATAAAATGTAAGTCCAGAAATATAAGACAACGAAACACTTATTTGGAAATAGTATTAAAAATTACTATTATTATTTGCTTAATTTCTTTTTCTTAAATACAGTTGATGAAGCATGTCTTTTTTAAAAAATAAATGGATTCTTAAAGACCTTTGTATTTATTTAGGTGCAAAATATTTAAAAATCTTCTTTTAGGTATTTCAAAAGGTAAATTCATAAATAACTGGAATAAAAGGAATCATAACTAACTGGAACATAAATAAATGGAATAACTGGAATCATAACTAACTGGAACATAAATAACTGGAAATATAAAGGCTGGGCACTCTGTTTACAGGATATCCAGTAACTCGTGTACAAACTCGAAGGGCCTGTAGTCTACATACCATAGGCACATACATAATAATTACAAATGAAAGCATGAGCGGAATAGATATGTGACACTCTACGCGATTTCTAAGGATCGGGACGTGTGGCTTCCTCATTTTCATTCTGCCAAGTTGAATGGTTTTTTCGGAAGATTATCTGCCACCAATTCATTTTTTACTGATTTGATGTTTTAATAAATACAAATTTTCAACATAAAATAAAGCTGTTTGAAAGTTGTGGTCGATAATATTCCGAAAAGGAAAACCCTTAAAAGTTGGCAAAGATTTTTGTTTTGTTTTGTTTTATGGCAAGCTTATACGAGGGACACATGCCTGGTGGTGACTTGGCCGGATGACTTTTTAAAGGTTCTAATATGTATTCATGTGTTATATCTGGAGAAAACTGCCACAAACTCCAGACTGTTAGATTGAAAGCCGCAACGGGCCCGAAACTGGGACCTTTATACTCCCGCCATCTACCATGTTCAGTGTCTTATCCAATCGGCCATGGTGGGTTCAGATATGACAATCATGAAGCCACATACGACTAGCTTGAGAGTTTGCGTACAGCGCTACCTATCGATTTCCACACATGCTTTCCTATGTAATTATGGTTCCTAACGGTGTTGTCTACCTTCCCTCCATGTCTGTACAGGAAGCTCTGAGACAACCTGTATAATGTAGATAGTAAAATCTACAAATATCTTGTTAAAATGCGCATAAATCCTAAATCAGAAATCTGATATTTTAGTCAGTTCAAAGGGTACATGCTGTTTTTGTACTTTTGGTGAAATTGATAGGCATCGAAATAGCACAAGCATAATTTTAGTAAGTATGGTTATAATAGTCTGACTGCACACACATTTTTCAACTTTAGAATGTGTAATTCTTAGAGTAAGATCTTGTTTTACAAAATGTAAGTTTATTACATTTTACACGAAACACGTTTATTTGTATATAAGCGTAATTTATTGCAATATGAAAGCTACATTTTGGCTATGAATAAGTTAATCTCTTGAGATATTTGACTAATGAAATATAAACATCCAACTTGATACTTAATAACATCTGCCTTAGCCTGTATTCTGTTGAACAGTGATGTTATATGCTTCGGTTATTGTAAAACTGCACAAGGGGTACCTGCCTAAGAGAAGGATATCTTGGGTAGAGGACTTTTTAAGGTCATTGTTCTAACATTTGTTCTAACATTGTTCTAACATTGTAACAAGGACATTGTTCTAACATTTTTAAACAATGCTGGAAACGAATACCACCGCAGCAGTGTTTTCGACCCTACGCGAAAATATATATATATATTTTAAATTTAAGAAATATAATACGGTATTTACTTGTGTATACAGCGCATGCTTGTATAACGTATGCCCTATACTTCAGAGGAAAAAAGCGAAATTATTTGATCTCATATCTTTCATGCACATAATAAGTTTGACATATAACTAACATTTCAGATTTTGACCAATTGCTACCGGGCCAAATGAATCAACCCGCAATGATAAGTGATTCATTGTCATTCTTTATACAACATCTGTGACATCTGACACTGTGCTAGTGATGAGTAGGTCTGATAACTACAGCAATAGCTGCAATGAGAATTGCTAATTGGTATTAATAAATAACATTACTACAGTTCTTGTATAAAAGAAGTGCTAGGAGTGAAATAAAAATGTAGCAATTACGATAATTTGGATTAAGAAAAATTTCCCAGTTTTACTATTTTCTGTGAATGCACTTCTTGCTTCGTACGTATTTTGTACGTATCTGTGATTGCATGCAGCAGGGAAATAAATTCCGCGTATACGCATCTGGAGTTTTTGTCCTCATTTAAAAAAAATGGGCGCTTTATACACGCGTAAATCGTACGAGGCAGTAATATCGCTTTTATGTATCACATACTACAGACGAAACGACTAAATGGATTAGCCAATTTGCCACCCGAAATATTCTAATAAGCGGGACATTCCGTTATCCGGGACCAATCAGAAAATTTATTACTTTTTGGTACATCGAAAAGTTATTACACTAAGTGAGATATTTTTTTAACCGATACTGCATGAAGCGCTTACGAATGTCTATAAATAGGCAATACATCTCAATGTTTAATGTGAAGTTTACACATAAATGCATTTAAAAGGCAAGTTCCATTATAAAAATACTATTAAAAATCATTCATGCTATTGCTTTAAAATTGTTACATTTTATATTAACATTACATACCTTTGGATAAAAATTGATACAAAAAGGAAATCTTTTCCAAGAAGCATTTACGAAAAAACACGTTCTTTTATTGAAATCATTTATAAAAAATGCTCCTGACAATACAAACCTCTCTAGTAAGTATCTCGAAACAAATCAATTGTTTCAAAGGCTTCCATCAACTTGTTTCGGGATCTCTGTCAGTAAACCGTTGAGCTATTTGTCTTAATTTGATCCGCTTAAGATTTCCAGAATCTGATTTTCGCAAACATGTGAAGACAGATTATTGATGGAATGAGATTACTATTCTAATCCTAGAGAAAACCGATTTATTTGGAGAATTTCATTTCAGGTGAACATTTGCAGTGTTTCTTTGTAGAGAAATATACATATAGGGTATCTAAAAAAATGTAGCGACGAATGTTTAGGAGAGGTAGGGCAGATAAAAAGGATTTAGAATGTCGAGCTGAAAACGTCGCTTTAACAGACGTATTAATAATCATGCCTCAAGAAGTGTTGAATTGTCCGTGAGACTTCTTCCAATGCTTTTCAATCATTTTTATTAAAAAACTGCTGTATTAAAATCATTATTATAAATGGTACTTTGCTGGGAGAATGCACTAGGAGTATTTTAGATAAAATATGTTATGAGGGAAGTTAACTAATACTTCAACGAATTTTTGATTGTTAAACATTGTGTGAAAACAACGTTTCTGACCCTACATTGTAATGTAATCCTGAATCCTTATTATGCACCCTATCTCCCCTGACATTCTGTATCTATGTTTTTGTGACCCCTTGCATATGTGCGTATTGTGTGTGTTAACATGAAATTTAGCTGTTCGGTAATAATTAAAGAAACCTTCTCGGATGTTGATTACGTATACAAGGTGTCCCAACAAGACCGGATAAACTTTGCACAATTTTGCAGGATCATATTCTTTGCTTGGGTCACGTAAGAAATGTCCAGAGATTTATAGCTCTATGGTCCATAGTTTTTGAAAAAAAAAAAGGCCAAAAAAGTATGACGTCATATCCGATCCAAGGAAAAAAAAAACCTCTTGGAAAAGTGTCCATTGGTCGCCGGACTATAAATGGGATGAGGTTATGGCCTTCACGATCAACAGATCTGACACCTTTGGATTTCTTCCTCTGAGGACATCTGAAAGAATAGGACTATCGAGACCTAGTTGCCACAAAAAGTGACTTCGACCCTCCCCTTCATGCTGCATGTACGTTTCAGGATATCTAGTTGATACAACGTGAGCACTCAGCCATTTCACTGGGTACGCATGTATGGCTAGATATGGACGAAGGGCATTTTGTACATCACTTTATGTAACTGTATGCGAAAAACTACGTTCATGCTTTCAATGAAGGTCTTTTTAGTACAAAGTGTGTGACGCCATTACTTTTTTCTCGGATTTCTCTTGAAAACTCGAACGATCATAGAAGTATAGTTCTTTGGAAAATTTTCATGTACTTCAATCGAGGAATCTGATTACGCGAAGTTTACCGGTCTTGTTCTCGCACCCTAAATGTTAGAGACAGTTTATAATAGCCCACGTATTTTACGTATATCACAAAAGAATTGGCAACTGTTGAATTATTTTATTATCTTTTTTAATCAAACATGAAAGTATGAATTATTTCTGAAAGGAAAATATCGTATCAGAATAAAATGTGATTATTTTGTTTTGATAGTTTACTAAATCAAATGTACGGAATTTTTTTTATGTCAAAACATAAGTAGAATATATAGAAACACAAAAAATAACGAACAGGAAAATCTTGAGAATAATCTTCAATTTTTTAAGAAATGCGTTTTTTTTTTGGTTTCTTTTCCTTTTATTACTTTTTAATTAAAGTTTAAAAACATTATTTAATAGAAATAAGTGAGACGTTTTTCTAATTCTTTTCTATGTGATATTGTTTACCTAAAATTTCCATGCATAGAAATGGTATTACGGTACATATTTTCAATGAAAAATAAAGTATTAATTTAGATCTAAATATAATATTTGGGGAGATATCTAACATTTTGTAAAAAATGGAGTGTAGATGCAACTTGTTGTTAGGCACAGCAAAGCTTATTCATTAACGAACATGGCGTCAAAAAAATATTTATTTTATTAGCAAACTTAACATTAACACAAACAAAATAAACTCAAATTATAACGAAATAAAAGTTAACATAACTTATAAGTAAGAAAAGTGGGAGAAGGATGTTGGTGTTACCACGTTATATGTTATCACCCCTACACAAGTCACAGTCGAGATACATTTGCATTTTGCCAGTTACCTGGAAAAAACAGAAACCAGGAAGTTTCAACAAGAGGTTGTGTGTCAGCTTCAGGAACGTTCGTAAACTGTTTTTGGATGCCTCAGATGAATTAAAACGCGACAAAATTAAATTGCAAATTATAAGCAGTCATATATTACTCTATCCGTCAATTAATTCAGAGTCAGATAGGTCTGATTTATGTATTAAAAATGTCATTGGATTCTAAACACGAGCACTACCTTCTGAACATGAAAATTTGCGAAGATATTAGTCAATCAATCACTTTAAATATTCACTACCAGGGGTGCAGAAAAGGGGGGATACGGGGAATCACCCCCCACAAGGAATTTATTGTCATAGAACATGTATATTCTTCACTCCTTTATCACACACACATATACGTGAGTTGCAGTAGTCGTAACCCCCCCCCCCATAACAAATTTCTGGCTACCCCACTGTTCACTAGATATACATAAGTTCAAATTACCTGGAATTGCCCTATACTGCCCTTCCGCTAGATTTTCTTGAAATTTATCATTACATAAGTATCACATACCTTAAATTTGAGAAAGCAAAAGAATTCGACACGAGGACGTCCCGCAGAGACCGAATGTTTATATTGTGAATTAAAATATTTGGAAATCACAGAGAATTATGTTATATATATATATATATATATATATATATATAAATTATAAAATTGATATTGATTATCTAAACTAATTATCTAAGTTTATGAATTTTGTGATATTAAATTGCCGATCCAAATCTTTCCTGTCTATTATCACAACATGTCGAAGAGACACAGGTACATTTAAAATGCATTTAAAATATATATTATGGACATTGGGATAAATATAGAAATAAAAATGCACTACAAGGAAGTAGTTTTTTATTTAATGTACATGAGTTTCAATAATTTCAGTTTTCAATAAAAATGTCGTAAATAATACAACACATCGTGTGAAGCTGTACGCAGAGGCCTAAAAGCACGCTGTGTTGCATATATACAACATGATGCTCTTATGTTTCTAAATATAATTAAATTTCCGACTTGAATTAACAGCACATTACTTACAAAATACAATGCTTAGAGCAATATGTGTGCAAACTTCATTGGAACAAAACTCTGTATTCGCAACACGCTAGGTTTGTGAGTGATTAAGACAAACCTGCGCGAGGGGTATCTGCCTAAGATGAGGGATGCCTTGGTAGGAGGACTTTCTAAGGGATTCTAACGCGTATTCACGTTACATCTGGAGAAAACCTACCAAAACTCCAGACCGTTAGATCGACGACCGCGCGATGGGACCCGAACCCGGGACCTTCACACTTCGGCCGTCTACCATTTTCAGTGACATAACCACTGTGCCATGGTGAGGCCGCAACACGCTAGGATTCTACAGTTAACACTGTTAAGGCAATATTCGCAAGATGACAACGAAAGTTCAAAGTCCCATGTTATTCTAAATTTCATGTTATGCTATGGGAAAAAATATTTAACTCATAATATGCAGACTTACTGCTTTTTTTTCTCTCTGTTTTTCCTCTACCATTTAGCCATTCACACTACCCTATTCTACCTTTTCTAAAATTTTGCTTTTTCTAGTAAGGTTTTAAATGTCCATTTGTAATTTAAAAAACAATCTTTTTTGTATTCATTCATCAAAATCTTAAAAAGAGGAGCTGAAAAGGTATCGAAGCCTCTGAAAAAGCGCATGATGCATCGTACCTGTAACTAGACAGCAGAGAAAAACCTGTGGTAATATCAATAACTGTAGGCATTATAATTAAAAACAATTTTCCCCATAGATGAACATGGCATCTTCATTTTGAATTTAAGATATCAATGTTAACCCTTTCTGGACGGCTGTCGAGTTTTGCGGAAGTTATAACGGGAACGAAAAGAGCCGCTAATCAAATTACCATGGACGACGGTAGATTTTTAACGCTAAGCCTAATCTGCGTAAAAGCCATAAAAATCACGTTGCATTCCAAATTAGTTTTTTCTGCATGATAAAAGACATAAAATAGCATTGCATTATGTTGTACTAAGTATTAATTTTAACATTTGGAGTGAAAGTAATTGTATAGATATTGGTACTCTGATAGACAAAATGCATTTCCATTGTTAAACAAGGGTATTGTTTAAAATTTACCCTAATTTAATTCAACATATTTTAAATATATAATGAGAATTTATGTTTCAAAGGAAGATTTATAAAGATTTAAGCGCCATTAAAAAAGTGGAACATTTTAAAATTACTTTAAAAGCACTTGGCAGGGGGTTCGTACGATTTCTTAATTTGCTAAAATTCTGAACTTCTGAAATATTGACTTTAAATGCCCCAGTACTTCAGATGCGTAAGATAACTTCTTTCCAAATTTCATATAAAACAATACCACTTTCAAAATATCAGACCAGACAATAATTCAAAAGTTTGAAATTTTACCAAATGCAGGATCCGTACGAACCTTGCTTGCGAGTGATACCAGTGGTTGAAGTACGGATTCACATTGAAAACTGGTACCATTATCATCATAATTCCGTTCATCTAGAGACGATCGAGATAAAGTCCCAGAGTCTAGGAGTATTCACTGTAGTTTAATTAGCATATCAGATTGCTTCAATAGAAATAAAATGTATTTCTTCATTAGTCCTCCTTTCCTTTTAGCCATATATTTTCTTCGTTTACTGTAACTTTCTTGAAACAGACTATGAAAATTCTATTACAGAACAAGTATATACCGTACCTCTGTAAAACAGTCAAGTAAGTGAAAGTAAAAACAGAAGCTGCCAATGTCAAAAGAGCGGACTGGACAGTGCGATTAACAATCTGTGCATTTGTTAACATTGCCGAAACTCTTCGGTAATGTAAACACAGATTTCTTCCTTAAAAAATAAACTAAATAAAATAAAATAAATAAAGTATTTCTGAAAGTTAATGTTATCCGCAAAACAGTTAGTAACCTTTAGAGATCGTTTTAAGAATATAGATATAGAACCATCTTATATTTTAAATAAACAAAATGTTCCATAAGAACCCGTATGCGTGGTAGACGTCCTTTGGGGTAAATTTATTTCTGTCATGCATGCGCGTTTGCCGTCCTTTCTGTTAAATTTCCGTGGAACGAGTTTACGTGGCGATCGTTGGAGAGTGGTAAACTTACGGCAGACCAGAATCTTCAAGCTCCTCTTCACCAAACTTAAAGTGTTGAGCTTCCGATTGCGATGATCATGGTACATTCTTTTTTTACAATTCCACGTGCTTGAGTTTGGATAAAAACAATCAAAACTTTAAAAGCTCAAGTTTTTTAATACCTTCAATGCCCCCACAGAAAATTAAAATGATTATAGGCATGCCAAACTTAAAAGCACTAATTTAACTTGTTGTAACAGATGGCTCAGTGTGTCCAGGAATGATTTTGTTTTAAAGAACTGTTATCATAGAGTGCCCCCTAGAAATACAAAGCCATTGCTGACATGTCCAAGAAATGTTATTTTACATAATGTGAAATGATAACGGTGACCCACGGGGATACTCAGGACAGATAAAGAAAAATTTTTGAGACTCCCCAGTGGTGCTCATTGCAGCGAACGTGTTAAAATTCGCAGACAGAGCGTTTTTTTTCAAGTTCAAAAAATTTTCGCATTTATGAATAATTTAAATCTCATATCAATGTGCTAAAAATTAGACAGAAAGTTAATTGCACATAAAGAAGGAACTTCGCCAAGAATAAGTCACAATTTTTGTAGCAGATTTATTCCTTCGCCCCCAGATTATGTGGGAGAGTCTCTTTGATTAAGTACCACAAAATTGTAGTCGGCAAATGAACAAAAGGGAAGATATACATTAAAGTCTTACTAAAACACAAAACAAAAGAAAAATAAATTTATAAAGTTTGTTCACTGTGTGCTATTTTTTTAATCTGAAATTTCCTAAATATTTGTTAATTTGTTCTCTCATAGTTGTTCTTCATATTTGCTATATGCACTTTATTTTTACTAATCGCAATTTTTAAATGAAATATTCTACAGATCAAGTATTGAATTACCTTACATTTTTCTGCATATCTAAAAGCATGCAGTACTTGGGCGATTCAATAAAACTATTTTACCTAGAGAGCACTTTACTTTCACTTTTCAAACCACATTTACTTAGACAGTACAAAAATGATGCCGGTATTTTAGTCGGATGCACTTTTAGAACTTCTGCCAAAAAGAAATTAGATTTTCAAAGTGCTTTTACCTCTGTTTTCTCGAATAAGATTTTAGATTCGTAGCATAAGTAATTCATTGTGAAAGCAAAATACTTTTATTCATTCGATAGTTTATACTATTTTAGCTTTAAACAAATGCTAAAGGAAAACATAGTAATTAGTCTTCATGTTTCTGCTATGTATATACATTGTATGAACATTAATACAAATTAAGGTATGTTTTCCATATAATGTATTTTATAAACACAAGATAATCATAAAAGAACTTCCCCAATATATGGATCACTAGCATCCATTCCTTTCAACAATCAAAATGAGATTCCGAATCAACAAAGAGTCAACAACAGCATCTTGTCAATGCAGAAAGAAAGTGACATAATTCGCATAATTTTACTTGAATAGACAGCAAAAATATTAAACTAATAATAGAGTATTTGAAAACTTTTATTTGGAATAAAAGCAATCTCTCTCGTCTCTTGTGCTCTCATTGGTTCGTTACAATGCCCTTTTTACAAATGTTTCAGGCTGATAACTTTCGTCGTATGATTATCGTTCCTACGCCATTATTGGTTTTCAATGCCTGATAAACTTCGCAGAAAAATGTGGGTGATGCCATTGGAAAACTTCGCAGAAATTTTTTCACCTTAACCGTAACCGTAAGAGCTATATTGCTTGAAACAAACCCAATCTCAAGTGCATACCTCTGAAACGGCGGATAAAGCTCCGTATATCTTGGGAAGTTTACTATGACCACCATGTTTGGTGAGTTTTAGCTACTTGCACTTGATAGTTCCGTCATTTACTCCCTTGAGAAAAATAAATTAAAGAAACCATTAACGATCTCTGTCATGTTAATACCGTTTGATTGATTGTTATTTTTATCAAAAGTAGAATACGTTTCGATTGAAAATACATAAAAGTGAGTACTGTAATGTACTTAGGTGTGTTCTAAAAGTTTCAGAATTTGCTTTTGAATATTTCGAGATAATGAGGTTCAAAACACATTACCTTTTAACTTTAATTATTTCAAAGGGTACTTTTCAGATTTTTTTTCTCGTGTAGAATTTATTATGTTTCGTTCAAAATAAAATATTTCTTTCATTAGTATAAAATACAAACAAAAAGCTGTATATAATCACCGAATTTTCTAATATATTTTCTGAAAAGTTTATGAACTATGATGTGCACCGGATTAAAAATAAAGTTAAATTTAATATGATAGAAATCGATACATATTTTTATTGTTTACGTTTTCAAAAGTAATACCTTTTGACATCATGTCATAAAAAAGGTATGTTAACCCAAAGAGTTGAAGGACCATCCATATTCTTGGATGAGTGAGCGTACATATGTAGTCATGCGTTAAATTTTAATCAAAGTAGCGGTTTCAAAAAGCTTTTCGGGTTTCCTTCCTAACAAGCATGGATACGTATATATTGATGGCGGAATTATAAAATTCATATGGAAACTCTAACTATGGAAAATGAAATATAGGCAAATAGATTGTTAGATATAGTTTTATATACTGTATAAGTAGTGTTTAAAAGTATATCTCACTAGTTATAGTTAGATATAGTTAGTATATGTCACACAATGAAAATTAAAAAGAATTCTGCATGTTTACATTCTCAGATCAATGGATAGAATGAGTTATCTAAAAATTTAGTTTTCTTAGACGTTGAATTTTTAAAACGATTTCCCATTAACTTTTGCAAACAGTACATTACAGTGCTGTTACATACTACATATGAAAATTCTAATTATAGAGAAATGACATTTAAAAACGAAAAAAACTTTTACAGTACTTCATTCATTTTTGAAATCATTATTTGAAACTATTGCTCATTACGCTTGAGTAATTCCTACAAAGTCATTTTTTCCAAACTATTTGGCATGAGCACGAATATCGTTTTAATAAAAATAAATGGACATGCAAACAGCAAAAGCAGGAAAATCAATTAAACCCACATGAAATTCTAAATCGATTATTGGAATTTGATCTCTGGAGAATAATGATTTTTCCAACAATCCTGAAGTCAATAAAATATCCAATTATGATTTTTAGATAGATTTTATATGTATTTTTGCCTTAAATATGTTGAAGTGAAGCTAATATCTAATGGAAGTAAACTTTTACGGACAATTTTCCTATTTTTATGGTTTAATAAAGTAAGAACCAAGGATTTAAAATAACATTATAAAGATAATATGATATGCAGCTTTAATATCACAGTAGAAATAAAAAAGAGTATCATTTAAATTGTTGTTTTTATGATATATTTATAGATTATTAGGTAAATTATAAAAAGTTAAAATTAATGAAGTCTTTTTACATTTTTAAATGAAAACTTAAGCGTTTAAAAAATCCAAAACTTTGAAAGGGTATTATATATACCAATTTCAAAATCATCTATTTAAAGAAGCATTCACTAATTTGTAAACTGACTTTGATTTACAGCCTAATTAAGTTAATTTAGAAATCGCGTGCCTGTAAATTTTGTCATTAATAATAAACATGTGTTTAAATTTTTATAAATTATGTTAAGCCAGTTGCATTTATAAAAAATCTTTGCATCAATTAAAAATTCTATGTACGTCTGTTATGTGTTTCAACTAAATATATATAATAAACAAAACTAAAACAAGCTATTGCATAAATTTTTCAAAAAAAAAAAAATGTAAATGTGTCTTATTACTGAATTTCTTCATTAGAAAAAATATTTTGAAAATGGTGAATACACGAGTATCTGAAATTATTCATCTCAAAGCTCTCATTACAAAGTTAGCAATACAATTGAAACCAGTTTTAGAAAATACGAAATAATGTAATAAATTCATAACACAAACATCTTCCTACTTCAATTACTTGAGGATTCTACATACGGGTTCTTCAAGCAAAAGCGGCATTAATGCAATTTAATCCTACTTTCCAACAATTTATTTATCTTCAAATCCCTTCAGCAAGCTAAATATCTCAGTTAAAATTCTTGCATTATAATTTCACAGTTAAATGTTTATTTAGAATTATTGCTTCAATAGTTTTAACGTGAAATTTTCCGTAATAATATTTGAGAATTCTTTCATTAAGTATGACAGCAAAAATTCTTGAGCAAATTTTCCCACAAGCTTAAAATGCTTTATCGGGGAGAAAAGCAAATTGAAATGAAGGGTTGAGTACACATTTCTAAAGAAATATTAATAGGATGTGTTTCTTAAGTATAATGATATAAAATGAAAAAGTAATAGCCTTAGTATACACGGCTATTGGTATAGACATCAAGCATTTAAATATTGATGACAATTATTATTTACTATGAATTTTTCACTTCATTTTTGCTTAGCTTAAATACATATAAATGTTTAGTACTGTTGTAATTGAAGTTTCGTTGAATAAAAAAAGTTCCAGCTATCAGATTTATGGACTCAATAAAAATGTCCGAAACAATTCCGACTTACAAGGTCGCTTTGGGAAAATTAGTCCTTTGTGGTCGTTTAAATTCGGACGTGGTGTCTTTCTGATCGGAATTAATTTCACGAGACTAGCCCCTCTCTGCGACAGATCTCCGCCTGCGCGAAAGCAAGCAACATTCGTAATGTATTTGAGCTAGAACATCAAAGTCGATATCCATTAAAATCATCCAAAAATGTGAATTTAATACTTTTTTGAATGTTGAAAATTAGATTTTTCCCGCTGAAACACTTTACGAGAATCCAAAGCTGTCACGCAGAAAGTCCAGGTTCGTCGAAATGCCCATTATTGTCTGAGAGAAGACATACGACTGTAACGGTAAAACCGCTTTGGTGGCTGAGAGAAATATATGTTAGAATGTGATGATGAAACAACGGAGGAGTGACCTGAAATAATAAACTCTTCAGATTCTGCAACCAACGCAGATTGTCCTACTGCTTTTGAAACACCAAGTGATAAACTTGAAAAGGGAGAATTCTCTGACAGAATTAAATAGAGAAAAACTAAAATATCTTAGTGCTGCAGAAGTATACTGATGTCCAAATTTAAGGTTGCAAACACAAAATCTGTGATAACTGAGGAAATATTCGGGTTATTGTAAGAAAATTTGGCACAGCAATCTGTATTATTATATCAGAAAGCATATAGCTACATAACAATATCAAAAAAGGTGACTTCTTAGGCAACCCTTTACTTATAAAACTTCACTTTTATCAAGTGTAAACAGTCAAATTAGTGTTTGCTTTCAAACCTAAAACAAGATATCCTTTCATTACACTTACCTTTAATCAGGGTAATATAAAAAGTAATAAATCTTTGGAGCGTATCTCTTTGTGACTCTGAAAGCAGCATCCCACGTGGAAAGGGAACATAGACACCTCAGATAACATCGACCGTTAAAATAACGTTAATTAAATAGCGCTCTAGACCAAACATCAATTCTAAACGTCTATTTTCCGTTAAAAAAAGCGTTTAGATTTTCCTTTAGATTTAACTAACAAGCTAAAGAATATAACACACATTTTAATTACAGCCTTAACTTAAAATTTTGATTCTTAAAAAAGGAAAAAAAAACGTGGAAATTACGTTAAAAAGTAAAGTAGAAAAAACGTGAAAATTACGTTAAGGAAAGGTAATATTACGGGAAATAATTTAACGTATTTTTTACGTGTGAAGTGACGGACATTTTAAGGTTTATATTGCGCTCCGGAGAAACGTTAATTTGACGAAAGTTCGTCAAAAGGACAGGGCAAAAAACGGTATTTTGCAGTTTATTTAACGGCTGTCTGCGGCTTGGGACGTTATGAATAACATATAGTAATGACATAAAGATGATAGCACTTGATAAGCGATAAAATCAAATATCCCATTCAAAACCCCGCAATTTTTTCTCAGAAAAATATTGATGATGGAATTGTTAATGCATCTAGGTTGTATAAAAAATGGTCAAATCATAATCTGTTATATATCGAGAAATGTCCATCTTATATGACCACCATGTACTGCTGTGCACACGAGCAACTACCTGTCATGCTGTTCACTTCTGATAATAAATCCCCTTTTTCCAAAAACGATACCTTCAACACCTGTAGGATTTTAGCAAGCGCGTGAACGTTGAAGCGATGGCTTTCTTAGATCTTCCCGAAAAATGTTCCATTGGAGTGAGATCTGGAGATTTCGCAGTCAAGTTCATTCAGAGAATATTCCGATTCAAGAACATCATCAGCAATGTAAGCTCTGGGTTGCCTCACATTACCGTCCATAAAAATAGTACAGGACTGCAGCACCCCCAAAAAGCCTCACATTCCTTTCGAAGATCCCATTGCATAGAGCCGTGCGGTGACACAACACAAACAACAGTCGAGCAAAAAATAAAATTGGTCACTTTCCTTCGCGTTGGAGGAATGATACGGAGCTCATTGCCTGCAAATGAAGACTCGCTGAGAATCACTGTTTGATGAACTTTGAAACATCAATAAAAAGATAAGGGTACACCTTCTTGGTTAGTCCTAGAATGACGTGTTCGGCTTCCCGAAAAACAGGTTCTCGTGTGCGTTGCGCCCAAAGAGAGACACGCCACTGGATTTTTGACTGTAAAGGGCCCCGACGAGTGGAACGACGAGTGGACCGACTGTAAAGGACCTCTGAGAAACGTCTGTATAATTTTAGTCTGAAGATTATTTTCCCAGCCACAGCAGCTAGGCCTCCGAAAAGCTTTAACCCTAGTCGGCTTACGTCCTATTGCACTTAATCGTGGCGGACGAGAAACACAGGCAGCGGTTTGGTCAGAGACTTTTGCCCTTGAAGAGTCATGTGAACTAGGAGGTGTGGTCATTTTACTGTGGCTATCTCGGACTAAGATGGCCACACCTCCTAGGTCACATGACTCTTCGAAGGCAAAACGGGACCTGCCTTTTTCGCCAGCCACCGCACTTAATGCCATTAGACATCCTTTAGAAATGTCGTAGATCTTGGTCGGCTTTAGCTGTACTTCCTGCTGATGGTACCAGTTGTTTTGAATTGATTACACAACTGGTATACCGCTTTCGGAGGCACTTGTTGTAACTCTTATCCCCTCCTCCCTTGTCAACACCCACCTTCAAGCCTATCACTGCGGTAGCGATCTCTTTGAATCATCAGAATGATAATGCGAACTTATTCTCACTACCCACAGTGAAACTTATAAGTTTGAAAACAATACTGAAAAGAATGCAGCGTTAAAATCCCAGATGCTTAAACAATCGTTTTCAATGTTGTGCTACAAAACCGATTCTTGGCACCATTTATTCCACATTGGAAGTTATCAATATAATATCCATTACTTCAAATATACAAAATACAAATTTCATCAGTTTTACTGGAGGCAGTTTTGAATTTTGTGAGAGACGCGTTTTTATCCGTAATTTTTGAACATAGTGCAGTTAACGTTATAGATGACCTATATTCCATTAAATACCTTAAACAATATGGAAATAAGTGTGAATGGCATCTTCATCCTATATTTGGGGGAAGATGCATAGTGGTTCATAAATAAATTACTTTTAAATTTTATTTTATATGTTATATATTGCATAGTATAGCCTAAAATAGAAATGGAATTAATAATTATAATAATTATCATTTTTATATTATTTTAATTAACATAATATTATAATCTTATATTTTACACTGCCTTTGGTATATGTGCATTACATTTTTACGTATCTCCTTATGCATTTTTAAAGGTATTCATAATTTTAAACATATACTCCTATAATTCACATTTTATTGCGAGTATCATACAGATAATGCATAGAAATTATAAGAGGAAAACGCATCGAAATTTTTCGCCAGAATCAAATTTAATTCATATGATAGCAAAATTATTCGTCATAATTAAATTTTACTGCAAGTAAATACTTTTAAGCTGAAAAAAATTTCAGCGTGATTGTATTCATTAAAGACAAGAAACGGTTGACCCAAATTTCAATAGTGATCATTTGATTGAATGAAATGTTGTATACGCTAACATTCAAATCTGTACCCATATCAGCTTTAGAAATGTTGAGTAAAAGTAGTTTTGAAAAAAAAGGTCAATTTAAATATTTTTCTGTTTGTCTATAGTTATTGTTATTCCAGTGGTAATGTTTCAATGCTTTTTTTCTTTTTTCCTATTTACCAATGTGTTTCGTTTTACCTCATGACTGGTGGCATATTCTTCGTTTATATTAAGAAACATGCTACAGTTACATGAGTTTATTTAACATTAAATTTCTCAATCATACAGATTGTTCATACTTGGAAAGGAATTAAAAGGTATATTTAACCGATTAAAGATTGGAGGGCATGCTGTATTTTTCATAATGTTATCATTTTAAATTTTGGTTCAACGAAGCAAAACATCCTTATATAGGTTGATCAATTTGAAAGAGCAACCAATGGTTTTTCTTATAACATTTAAATCTGACGAGTGTGGTAACCATTCTAACGCTAAAATATAACTGTTTGGACATTCCTTAAGTGTGGGAGAGAATTCCCGACATTGTTGGACAGTTACAACTTTATTTGTGAAGCAAAACAGAAATGTAGACGCACAATGTTGCTTAATCCTGTGATAATTTTATTTTTGAAAAACGTTTAATTCAATTTTTTACATTATTATACCTCACAGCAACTAATGAAAATGTTCAAAATATTTAAAAGAATCGAAGATTTGTGCAATATCGCAATTTTTGCAAAATGTGTTATTCTAAAAAATTTTGCTTTGTAGTTCCATGTTTAATTTTTTTTTTAAGTTTTATAAAACACGCAGTTTTCTTTATTTATTTCAGTGTGCAATATTAGGAAGAATATAGTGAATTGCTTTGAGTCCCTGTTTCGAATTCTGTATTTTAATTTCTATATTAAGCCCGTGAAGCAAGGTCTTGGTTTCTTCAAACTATAGCTTTAAAACCAGTGAAATCAATTTTTACATATCGTTTTCGTACGTCAATCGTTTTGTAAGAAGAAAGATAGATAGGAAAACAAATCTAATATTGAGCCAGTTTTCAAAGGAATTTCTTTTTCAATTTAGATTTTCAAGTGCAATGATTTATTTTAAATTTTCTGATACTTAAGTAACTCATTTTCGTAATAAAATAAATATCCACAAATTTTCCACTTCATAATTTTATTCTTATGAAGTGATTCAAACAGCTTCAAACATATTCAAACATAAGATTCAAACAGCTAGAAAGAAAGAGAGCAGGACAATAGTGTAGTACTCTATACAAATGTTTGCGATTTAAGTTCTTTTCACTGATAGAGCGATCGTACATGAACTTTTGAAATTTCAGAGATTTGAGTTAAAAAGTTTTTCAACTTAAAATGATGAAATATTATAAATTATTTAAAAATGTTTTATTATTAAAAAAGAGCGTGTGTACAGAGTACACGTGTCAGAAATGAAACTTCTTTGGCGAGATTGATTAAAATAATTTCGATTGTCAAATAAGTAGTCAGAGATAAAAATTAAAGATAACATTTGAAAACAGATCAAAAGTGAGATGTTGTAGGTAGTCAAAAGATTGAGGCATAGTATTAAAAAGATTTTAAAAAATTAATGTAAAAATATTTTACAAGTTCGTTTGGTTAATTTTTCAGTATTAAAATAAAATTTGAAAATAGTTAATAAAATAATAAATATACTGAGCACACTAAGGCATTAGACAAACATAAAAATCATTTAATATACACGGATTTAAAATTTTAAATTACAATGAGGATGTATACAGAAAGAATTTCTCTATTCTAAAAAAAAGTAAAGGACGCTGTCGCCGCCGCTGTCAAAAGCTTGTCAGCGTATCTCCTCCTAAACCGTGGGGATTTAAGTTTCGACTAAGGTGCCCACAGATTTGAAAAATTCCGAGGAACCTGCTAAGCTGATTTAAATTTCGAAAATCGAATTATTTTAGAAGATATTAATAAAAAACTGAAAAAATAAACGGAATGGTTGCCAGATTTGGCATAAAATCATTCATTCCTTTGCAGCAAAGCGTTTCCAAGTATCTAGAATCGCGTAAAATTTACAAACATGAGTTAGAATTACGCCCATTTTACGTACTGGGTGAGGGGGTGACTACTGTAGTGTGAAGTTTAAATTTTTATGTACCAATGAACATGCAAGAACCAAGCAATGCGTAGCTCAGTAACATTCTATCTGATCCAATCTTCGGGTTTTGTCTGTTGAAATTATGTCTTTTTTACGAATAAGCCTGATTAGGGGCCGAATGCCTCATACGAAAAGCAAGCGTAGCGAGTCTGGGGGCCTTGGCCCCTAGTATATAAAATATTACTTACTTGGTTATCGGTTTTTGTGAATAATAGTTTCTTTATAACAATAAATATAAATCAGTTTTAAAATACTGGAGATTCTGATTAAAATATAGCATTGATAATTGATTTTACCAACTTTAAGTCAGCGCTCCAGCATTTTCGTCTCCGATTGCACAGTGTGTGTTTACATTCAGCGCATGCGTATACTTTCTTAAGAACGAATGTAGCACAAAGAGAAGAAAGAAAACTCTCTGCCGCAATAGTGTATAACATGCTTACAATTTTTGTCTCTTTCACTCTGGCGATCTATCCGGTAGCTCTCTCCGTCTGTTAAAATTTAAAATCGTCCCAGCCTCATCATGACGCTATTGCCGTGACGCGACCTTGAAATTTCACTCTCAACGCGCCTAAAGAAGTTTCACTTCAAATTATTTTGAAAATTCATTGTAGAACTCATCGTTTAGTTTTATTTTCCTCGTCCGTAACTTTTATTTTCTAATTTTCATTTGATACATTATACATTTTAGAAATATAATTCAAACTTTTGTTTCTTAAAAAAAAAGTGTTTTTGAAGCTGCCACTTGTAAATTTAACGGCCATTGCCGGAAAGTAAACCTTACAGAATTTTACTTTTTCAGAGAACGGGTTGCTACATATTTCTTCTTTTTAATTTTAACTTCTTTTGAAATTTAATTGCCTTGGATCCAACTCAAAAAAGAGAAGATATTCTCGAAGGCAACATAGCGAGCTCCCCAATCGATTCATACAAGAAAGGCACAGGTGCCGTGTTTCCCAAACATACTGATGCCTAATAAGCTGCAATGAAGCTGCTCTTGAAGTTTCCATTCACCGTAAAGTTTGCTTTGTTTCATATATTTGACCCAAATTCCTTTACCAGAGAACAGGAATGAAAATTGGAATTTCTCAGCATGTTGTGAAGTTCATTCTCGAAAATCACAGGATTTTTCTAATCTTAAAGAGATTAATATTCGCAGAGGTGTAAAAATGCAGTGTTATTGGGGTTAATTTTTAAATGAAGAATCTTTTATTTAACGTAAATTTTCTCTACTCGAAATCAATTTCCATGAAAACACATTAGCAATGTAACTTATTTCTTAATAACATTTGATTGATATTTTAATTGTGTCATTCTTTTCTTTAATGACTCATAAAAATATAACCACTTACTCTTCTTATTTTGAGTGTGAAATCTTTGGATGCTTTTCGGGTAATTCACTTTTAATATGCACATATTTATGCTTTGTATTGATGTAATTGCTATGAAAGCAATTTTTCACTAAATCGACATTACTAAGTATTATTAACAATAATTTATTTTCTCATAAATTACTTAGTAATGTCAACTAATGGTTTATATGACACGTGTACGTCTTTTACAGGCTCTTAAATTAGAATTAGTTTTGAAATTTTCAACAGACGGCTATTAAAAGTGTGCCAATTCATTATTAGTATCTACGCACTGTAATAAAATAGTTCATTCGTCTGCGTGCTCCTTTTTATGAAATGCTACTGACTTTAGAGCTGGCCACTCAATTTAAATATACTACTTATCTGTAGAAATAGTTCTGCAAGTTCATCTGATGGTTTTAGCTAATACATGCTTTGTATTGAATGTATTCTTTTGGATTCTGTACTACTTTGCTTTCTTTTAATTCCATGTGGCTTGCAAGTACTTTCTTAAAATCGTTCTATTAATTTTTATACGATTATATTAATAAATCTTTTAACAAAACAAATATCAGGTGTGGTCTTCCCTTCTAAATTGTAATTTAGTCTAAAATCAATATTCAAGGTGTGCAAGTTTTTTCCGAAATTTAATTTTATTGCTTGTAATGATTAATTTAAGCAAGAGTCGTGAATCTTTAAAATTCCTTTATGTAACATCTGGGTTTATCGGTATCTAGGCTACATAGGAGATATCAGCAAAGCTAAATTCTGTTTTGGAGACTTATTTTTGGCTCAAAATTTGTACAATTGTTGGCATGGCTCCTGTAGGATTATTTTTCCGCATAAGTTTAGTATTATGCAACTGAGTCAGAGGAAATGTGGAAAACATTCTAGAAAAAAAGAAACCTGGAGGACTTTCGAGCAAAAATGTCTTTGGTACACGAGCAAATGAGAACCAAAACCTTTGCATTGATGAAGCCGCAGTAGTATTCTATTTTCGGTCGTTCGTGAAGTAGTTAATAAAGGATAAGGGGGGTTAGTAGCTCAATCCCCCCGAAACTTCAGGCACATGTACTAATTGTATAAGTATATTGAAAGAGCTATCACAGTGAAACAAATATACAAACAAAAAACATAAAACACTTGTGATGTAGATCACATATTAATTATTAATTCTCAATTACCTTCTGTATCTTACATTTAATTTATTCAAAATCATGAATTCTAACTTATCTTTCTGTTCTCAATTTCTCTCACTTTGGCTTTGAAGTTCGTATTCCATTTTTCTTACATGCAATAGTTTTTATTATGTCTACAGTCAATTGGGAGCCGTTCTAGGCTAAAAATGGATTATATTATGTCAGTTTGCAATTGCAACGATTTTTTTATTCCCCTCCGGTGTTTATACCTAGGTTTTTTGAGGAGCATTCAAAGACAGACATGTTTTTTTTTTCTGAAGCGAAAACTTCTTTAGGTACGTTGGGCATTTGTGGGGTGGGGAAAAAGCACTGAATTCGCGTGACCGTCACGCTCAGATACATATGGGGAGAAAGTAGATTGTGACGTCATATCTATTCTCTTGCAAGCTGCCATCTGTTATCATACGTAAGAACTTCTAAGCGTCTCGGACCCCTAGTGACCGTAAAAAAAAAAAAAAAAAAGTTTTTCTGTCTGTCGTTCTTGTCAGTAACGAATTTTTTATTCCACATCACGTAAAACTGACTGAAGCGAATGAAATAAAATTTTTTGACATGATAGGTGGTCACTCAACTTAAACTATAGGCGTCGAATTAGAAAAAAAAAATCATTAGATTTTGAGATTTTCCGAAAATGGTTTCAAATTGCGTGAAATTTTGTTCGCACATCACGTAATAACGACTAAACCGAAATAAATGAAATCTGGTGACATGATAGGCAATTATTGAACTTGTGCTATATCCGTCGGATTTTAAAAATTTTTTGATTAAAATTTGAGATGTCTCTGAAAATCGTTTCAAGCTGCGTAAATTTTGTTTTAGTATGCATAATAAATTGCATATAATTTGAACGACAAGTGTATACTTTCGAAATATTAAAAAATATCCACTTTTTATGTACAAATTGTGTAAAATCTATATGTTTTTGCAAAAGAGGTGCAGAGTTTTTCTAGCTGGCTAGGTGGTATAATTTTTCATGGTTTATTTCGATGAAAAAACTGTTCTCAACTTGCATTGCTATATAGTCATTGCATTATAAAGTTAATTTAATAATGTGGAGA
The DNA here is from genome assembly GCA_038373885.1 of Cheiracanthium punctorium. Classification (NCBI taxonomy): domain Eukaryota; kingdom Metazoa; phylum Arthropoda; class Arachnida; order Araneae; family Cheiracanthiidae; genus Cheiracanthium; species Cheiracanthium punctorium. The sequence goes on from JAWZYV010012428.1 coordinate 296,431, forward strand.
GTGTTCAAAATTATATACTGTACATCATTTGAATTATAAAAGTTATACTACAGTACATCTGAATTTGAATTATAAATCCATCATTCATTACAAATAAATAGGATTACTTGTCATTACAACGTGAGCAAGGATCGATGCAGGCAAAATTTAGGACCGTTTTACGGCCCCCTTCAAAAAATTCAGTCGATTAAAACGGGCCCTTCACAAAATTGTAATCGATTAAAACGGGCCCTTCACAAAATTGTAATCGACTAAAACGGTCCCTTCACAAAATTATAACCGATTAAAACAGCCATTTTTTTTTTTTTTTTACATTTTACCGTACATTTTAATTTATTTTGTAAATTATTTTAAGAGAAAAGTGAATTTTACAAAAATTGGTAAGGAAATTCACAAAAATAGGTGTTGAAATTCTCAAAAATAGTTACAGAAATTCACAAAAATAAACAGTTTTGACGAAAATGGGACCCTAGAAAAAATTTCTGGATCGACCCCTGGTAAGTATATAATTATTGATAATCAATAAATTCACGTACACAATTATTAATGCAATCGAAGAAAATCCAACACGTGGAGAAAAATGTGTATACCGTGCACATATATTAGCTGTGGAACGTTGCGGTCCGTGCGCTCACTCCCTCTCTATTTTTAAATTTTAAATGTGCACAAATCGATCTCGAAATTTGAAATGTAATAAATTAAAAAATCCAAAATTTCCAATTCTAACCCATTGAATATAGTGTTAAAATGTTTACAAACGTATAAAAATATGTGAAATTGTGTAAGTATCATAAATGAATGTGCGATACCCTTACAGCCTTAAAAAAAAAAAACATTAAAAACTTTTTTTAAAGAATTTAAAATGTGTAAAAATGTGACTAAAAGTACATAAATGTCCTTTTTTTGTTAATAAAAATACAATAATCTATGAAAACCTGTTTAACTGCATTTATAAAATTTTTAGAAAGCTTGACAAGAAGTTTTCACTTCTGACATGCAGTCCTACGCGACTGATTTGGTATCTTTCTTACCTTCATATTTTTTCCCAATTTGTGACTTTGATTATTATAGTCGATGTGTGGATTATACGTCTGCAATGCCAAAGTTGATATTTCATTTATTATTATCATTATTATTATTATTATTATTATTATTATACAGTGTCTCAAAATGGTAGTAATGGACTTTATTTCTTTATCTATTAGAGTTAAGTGGGTATTATAAATTGAAAAATTGCTCAAAATAAAGTCAGAAAAAAGATTACGCTGCGAAAACACTCCTCTCGTTAATTTTCAAAAAGTTACAATTTATAAATTTGTATACAACCCCCCGTAAAAAAATCTCAATTAGCAAAATGTACCGCATAGACTGATGAGGTGACATTCAAAATTTGACAATTATATCCATAAAAGTTTTAGAGTTATGAAGATAAATGTATGCTGACTTAAACCACTTTTCAATGGTTCTCGAAGGGAAAAAAATCACGTCCAATGATCACGTTTCGGGGGACGTACAGAAATTAGAAAAGAAAATATTATTTCATCTCCAATAAACATTTACATTCAAAATCATATATAGTCCCCGATCATCTTTCATTAAAGATATCTCTGAGACATATGATAAAAGGCTGAAATTTGAACATCACCTCATTAGTGTATGGGGCGCCTTTTGGTAATTGGGAATATTTTGCTACGGGGGTCGTATACAAATTTAAAAAGTGTCACTTTTTGTATAGGAACGAGAGGAAGATTTACTTAACGGAATCTTATTTTTTACCTTATTTTGAACATTTCTTTCAATTTACATTGTCCACTTATCGCTAATAAATAACGAATCAAATCATGTTAACAGGTTTTTGGGACACGCTGTATACAAACACATACATGCATGTATTATACGTATATACACATACATCTATTTAATCAAGAATCTGAAATTCAGCTGTTACTGCTAATCACGTTTTCTTTAAAATAGTTCCTTTGAAAATCTTGAGCAACCATTGCAGTGTGAATGACTGTGAAATGAGCTGTGATGGTTGTTCGACATGTTTCAAGAAGCCTTAAAATTTGTTTTTCTTCCTAACAACTAGACTTAGTAGATAGGAGCTTCCGAAATATTTTAAATTCTATCACATTCAAATCCGTTTTGATTCCGTCGTTACACCGTCAGTTTTTCTTTCAAGAGAAAGCTTTTCCAATAATATTTATAATTACCAAATACAACAACCAGGATCTCTTTCTGTTTCTTTCCCACAAACAATGAACGAAACTTTTCAGTTCAATATAAACTTTGTAAGTTTATATATTTTCTGTCCCCCTTGGGGTGGTTATTTATCAGTGTGAATTTCAGTATAGAATGGTATTTTAATTTTAAACAAGTAAATGAGTTTAATAAAGTATTTCTATTCTCAAGCCTTGCAGCAGTATCAATTAAGCTGGAATATTTTTAGTAAACTTTTCACCCTTCTCATATTTGAAGAAAATGATCACGTATTTTCCTAAATTAATGAAGTCTTTTATCTTTCTACAACAATGTACATCGATTGTTTTCTAAACAAATTTAATCCATATGATCATTATTTGAATTTCTATGGATAGTTATTAATGTTTGTAAAGTGTTTATACTTACAGAAAGTTCAAATGAGAGACTAACACAATAGTGAATAGAGAGCATTGTCTGTACACTTCTAAACCATATGTTAAACTTTGTACTAATCCAACACATTACGGACAGTTACAGTGAACAAACTTGTCTTTAGTTGAATAATCTTCACAAGTAAATTATGCAAGTGGGCTAAATTTAATTTGATAAAAAAACCTTTCTTTAATAGAGACACACTTTGTTTAGAAGATTTACATGCAATTATGCCATTTATCCAGTAAACAGTTACGGATATTAAATCAATTTTATTTAGAAATAGTAAGGTAAAACGTTTAGGTTCTTAGTAATGTGATAATAATTTAAAATAATAAAAAGACAAACGAACCACCAACCAACTAACTAACTTGAGATATTCTACAAGTAGATGTTAAAATATTATAATAAGCGTGATAAAATAGCTAAGCAATTAATATAAAATAGAAACTTAGCACAATATTAAAAAGAAACACTTAAAAGGAATTTATGCATATTTTACGTGAAATTCCCCAAAATAAAAATGAATGTATTTTGAAGGATTAAAAACTAAAATAATAATAAATAAAAATTAAGGTTGCTACATATATATAAATTGCTGGAGGTGTGATGTCAATCACACATTTAATATTCACTATCATTTCTTTTCAGTTTTTTAAAATTCAATCTCATTAAAAGTCAAGCGTTTTAGTATTATTTCTGTTGTATTTTTTCCCTTATTTCTGCTTTCAAAATTTTCCAATTGCTGCTTAATTGCTTTAATTTGATTGTTCGGGCTTTATAATAACTCCATATTTGGCGCTGGTTATCACAGCCAAGTATTTGTTCTCGCCAAGGTCAAGCCCCGTTGGCATCAAATTTATTTTGATTACTTTTCCACTGTTCGATTGTAAATTAAGATGCATCATTTACGCTTTCAACCACCAGACTAAAATATTTAAGGGCTTATTTTAAATTGTTACTTCAGTAAATAGGCTTACAGTATTGAATGTCCGTGTGACTATATTTTTAGAACATAAGTGTTTCGAACCTGTGTTTGCAATGAAAGCTAATTAATTATGAATTTAAAAAGACTTAAGTATACTTCAGTGCCGAGAAGAGAAAGATATATTCAGGATGCCTATTAAAAGAGTTGAAAGCGCTTTACTTTTTTACTTGTTAAAGATAATATAGCATTGTTAATTGGAAAAATGTAAACCCTTATACAAATTTGGTGACTTAGAAAAAATAACATATTAGCATTAATGCACATAGACTGTATTACAAAAGAAAAAAATATTCATATCTGTCTTCGGAACTATATAAGGTATGAAAATATTTTCAATACAAATTTGAACATCGTAATTGGAATTATCTATCAAATAAGAATGCAATTTTTGGACATAAAAGATAAAACTGAATGACAATATACACATTTTGTCAGAATAATGAATTAAACTTGAATGATAATATCAGATCACATTTACTGCCCTATACTACTGCTTTATAGCATTTTTCCTGTGCAAAACCTTCTTAACATTCTATAATTAAAAAAGCATTAACGGTTTTTTTTCTAAAAACTTCGCTCGTCAATTTGTTTATTATGCATATTTTCATTCATGAAGCTAGCTGCCTTTCTCACAGTATTGAAGCTAGTCATATTTTCTCCTTTATTATACATAAATCGACAAAAAAAAAATAAACACAACAGATTGCGCAATGATTTAAAAAATTCAAATTTTTTAAAGTTGAAGGGTTTGTTACAAAAAGGCGGTTGTTCCATCCAACGGGATTTTGAAATTACATGTGCTATTTTGCAGTAAAATAATGTCTTTTGTTTTGTAACAAAAAATTAAGGCTCAGATCGTTAGTCCGTGTGCTAATCAGGAAATGAAGCTGCCTGCCTCATTAATTTGTGTTGAAAATCCAAATGTTTATTACAGTTCTGCGCAAATTTCAATGAATCTCTTTTTTTTTCTTTTTTTCAAATTAGAATAGCTGGAGCTACCACGTTTTCGCTCCAAAGACTTCAATTATTAAGAAAGAACAATTTGATTTTCGTAGTTTTATGTTTTGCCTTCGTTTAAACTTTTTTGCGATTTACATTCATGACTTAACTGGTTCAAAGTTAATATACATTCAATATTTTCAGGAGGCATTCTGCATATATGCATATTTATTCAAAATTTTAGTGAAAATTTAATTTGGAATGGCATATCGCTCTTGGAAGAATCAAATAAAGATATATGAACACAGAATTATATTTTATTTTTAAACTTAGGGAACTTAATGAATTTGAAGTACAATGAAAACCAGGCACAAATGAAAATAATACTAAGTGCATTTACTACATATAAAATTACTTGCTCAAAATTTAAGTAGAAAACAGTTTACTAACATTTTAAATCTATTACTAACATTAAATGTCTCTCATATACGATTGCTGAGAAACGAACTTGACAATGCATTATTAAACCAGTTTTACTATCACTGTATTCGAGGTCTTCATTTAGGAATTTATGTGTTTACAGCATAAATTAACATGACCAAAATAACGATAATCTGGTTAGAATCTTAAGTTATTATTCTATGCACTCGGCAAATTAGTAGTTCTGTAGTGAACTGTGAAATGTGCATCATCGTTTCTAAGATACGTTTGGAATTCCTACAAACCACAGAGTAGTAAAATACAACCACATATTACTCTAGAAACATTGGGATCTCGCGTGTTTAGTAACGTGCATAAGTGAATTATTATATTGAAGGTTTTTAGAATCATAGTTTTTGATGTAGTATATATAAACTGAAAAATGTTGTAGGAAATTGAAAAATTCTGAGGACTGCAATTCAATTTCGAATGACGCAATGGGTTTTTCCCTAAAACACGCCTAACTGAATAAGGTAATCAGTGGGAAGGATAATTTTGTTTAGTAGAGATTTTGAAATCACTTGACAGTAAAAGAAATTCACCATGCTCTCCAATTTTAGCTTTTGAAGTGACCCACAAATGAAAGTGTGCCTCATCTGTGAAGCAGATGCAGCCCACATCAAATCCGTCAATGTCGATCATTGTTAGAATCTGATTTGCGAAGTCAACCCTTTGTTGCACAGCTTTCGTGAGAATGGCCTGATGAGTCTGGATTTTGTATGGAAAAAGCCGCAGGCTATTTTTTAAAAGTTTTGGCGTTCTCGTGTACTTCAAACCTGTCTCTGATGCAATCCGTCGGATGCTTTTCCTAGGATTTTGCTGAACAATTCCAGAAACTTTGGCTGCATTTTCAGGAGTGACAACAGTTTGCCTAGGCCTAGCATTTCCCTTTGAATCATCATCCACGCTGCTGTTTAAATTTCGCTAAGAGCGAACGAATGGTTTTCGCATCGGGTCCAACTGGAACATTGAATCGGTTTTGAAAACTGCGACGTGTTGCTGTAGGACTGTGTTGTAATCGGTGAAATTCCAGTACCAAAAACACACGTTCTTCAATGGAATACATTATTTCACTTTCTACGCTATCCTCTTTTCACTATCCAACAGTCGTACTGATCGCTTTAGATTTCGAAACACATTTTAAACGCTACTGATAGATCATTGCGATAAGAGTGCCATCTGTTGACGATTTTCGTAACTAAATTTTCTAAACTTTTGTGCACCATTTTTACCGTTTGGCTAATAAGCGTACAGTTTACCACATAATTCTATCGATATTTGTTGTAGCGATATTTAATTTTGAAATTAGGGCTTATTCGCTGATCACCCTGTATATATTAATTAAAAAATTCATTTTACCATAATGAAGTTTTAAAAGTACCAATTGCCCCACCATCACCGAGTGGATAAGACAGTGAGCATGGTAGGCTGCTGAAGTGTAAGGGTCAAGTGTTCTGCCCGAACGCGAGGCTGTTGATCTAACTGTCTGGAGTTTTGGTCGGTTTTCTCATACGCGTTAGATTTCCTTAGAAAGTCCTCTGACCAAGGCATTGCGCATCCTAGGCAGATAGCCTATGCATAGCTTTGCCGTAACAACACAAATATAAAAGTATCAATATTATAGCACCAAGCTGGATGTGGAGACGTGGATATTCAATACAGTCTTTCTATAGAGACAAAAATTCAACAATTAAATGCATGCCGTCCAGATTTGTTTATATAACCAGATAACGCAATTTAAATTAAAATAAAGTTCTTGAATAAAATTTAAATGTGTGTGACTAAAACTAATTATTCGTCTAACATTGCATAAACGTGTACAAAGAGTAGTTATATTCTTAAATAAAGTAATAATCAAAACCGTTCAGAATAACATTATCAAACGGAAAATCTATTACGAAAAAAGTAATAGGTTATGGCTTTAGAATAATTTTTCAGTTCGGTTTCCTCAGAAGATCATTAGCGCTTTCAATCTTTTGTTTCATGGTTTCTCGAATCAGTTATCAGCATTTCTTTCGTCAGTGAAATCCCTCGTGTACGCCAGAACTATTAAAAAAAGAAACTTGATGACGCATTTTCTTTTTCTTTAACGTCGTGGTTAAACTATCATTAAAAGAAAAATCCATTAGTGACTTTGGAAATACTCCTTCGAGGGAGACATTGTTTAATTTTGCGTTTTAATAATGCTGCCAGATATCAGTGGAAAAGTTTAGTAAGTGCTCCTCGTCTCATTTATTATGAGGGTATGATTATTTAAAGCGGAATATTCATTAGTTTTTATTCCGTTCTTTACGCTCAATATTCGCTTTTTTCTTTCCCTTTTGAATATATCTTTCATGAAAGACAATTGCTTAACGTTTCATTAACCGAGCTGAAATATATTCAGTTTGAGTAGGCACACGTCTTATTTTTAACGACGTAGTTTACAAATTATATTAGTTGCACTAATGCAAATGTAAGACATTTCATAGACAGCTGAAATGTGATATAAATTTATTATTTGACAAGGAAGTAAATGAATTTAATTAAATAAATCAATCTTAAGTCTCTCTCTCTTTCTCTCTCACACACTATATATATATATATATATACACACACACACACATACAGGGTGATTCATCATCAATATTTAGTAGGGAGGTAGGGAATAGGAAAAGAAGACAATTTCACATAGGAAATCATGGGCGCAAATGAGAGCAAAATGATGTAGGTGGCGCTTTATGTCAAAAAATTGCATTCACCCCCTGTACGGTAGCTCTGTTAAAATAAACTTCATAGCAACAGGGGTTCCGTACGTCATGTTTTTCATCAACCCAGTACAAAGAAGTCGATTGGGGATAAATCCTGTGACTGTGGTGGCCAACAAATCGGTCCACTGCGATCAATCCATTGTACTTCAAATTTTCTTGCCAAGTAACTACTCGCATCATTTTTTCGAACTGTTGAAGAAGTCGATTAGACTTCTTTGTATGGAGTTGATGGAAAACATGACGTACGGAACCCATATTGTTAGTGAAGTTTATTTTAACAGAACTATCGTACAGCGCGTGAATGGCAGTTGTTGATATAAAGCACCCCTACTTAATGATGTGTTCGGTTGCGCCTATGCTTTCCTATGTGAAATTGTCTTCTTTTCTCATTTCCTATCTCCCTACTGAGCATCGATGATGAATTAAGAATCACCCTGTATATATATATATATGCAGGGTGTGTCACAATTTCCTCCCGGGTTTCGAAGACTTATAAAAAGATATATATTACCAATACAGCAACACAGTTGACTTTATTGGAGAAAGGAATTTTTCAAGTTTTATTTCACAAAAGACCAATATGTGAACCTTTCGTGACAACGACGGATTAATTCAGTTCGGTCGGGGGTAGGGATTAGAAGAGGGCAATTAGTTTTTCTATAACCATGGGGAATCATGGATTCAAGAAATAACTTCCCCCAATAAAATAAAAATCCGTTTTACTACGTTTTTTCTTGTCTGTTGACCTCAGCTTCTCTTTTCGACCTCTTCAAGAGCACACCTGTTCTTGTCGACACACACCAGTGGTACTCCAAATGTAGGGAAAGGGTGGGCACAACGGGTACTTCAGGTTTCTTTGGCCAATAACTCTGTGACAAATAGAAATGAATTAAATAAGTAATGTTTATTTCTGTTTTCCAGAGTTGTTATTCTGCATTATTAAAACTTGAAATGCGCAGCTAATTTTGCGATCTGTATCTCAATATATGCGAAACTGAAAAGTACCCCATTTTCCCCCTATGGGATAGAGAATAATTGGGTACAAGCACAGTTTGCATAATGCGCAGTTTACATAGTACTTGCCCTGCATTTGATCCACCCTTCTCCTTACGCTGATCTTGCATATATATTACTACATTACAAGCATATAACATCTATGTCATCCGGATCACTGTCTGGCATTGTGTTTTCTGTTGGTAGAGTAGCAACGTGACGCTGTTTAGCTTTTGAACTGCGACATTCGATGCTTTTACGTTGCGACGTTAGGGTAGTACAGCATTTTGCCTCACCTCGGGGTATTCTGTTTTGCCTTACAAGCAGCCATTCAAATGAACTACGTCTAACTAACAAATCGCACTGAATGTATCTCTACTATTTCATGCAATTTAATTAAAAAACAGAAACAAAAAGAACATCTCTTTTAGCAAGTATAAAGTGTCACGTTAATATCTTTTAGCGAACCTAACAAAAAAAATATCCTAACTTTACACTTACCTTAAGTCAGGGTATTGAAAAATCTAATAATTCTTTGGAGTGCATCTCTTTGTGACGCTGCAAACAGTATGCACCGTAAACAGTACCGTATACACCGTAAACAGTATGCAAACAGTATGCACTGTATGAAAATGAAAAATAGGCATGGTATGCACAACTTATAGGAATGACATGGATACAGCAGAATTTGGTAAGCGAGAAAATCGAAAACCTCGTTTTGCCCTACTTTCCAATTTTGCCCACCCTTCCTCTACTAGAATATAAGCAAATATTTGATATTTCACGGACGTATTTGGTATGTGCAGACATTCAACGGTGGAAGTCGAAATTCTCCAGTTTCGATCTATCAGTCTAATGTAGATATACAGGATCGGCATCAAAAACATTTCGCCGGTATATCGACCCCTAAGGGGTGATCTTTATATGTATATTTTTTTACAATATTTGCTTAAATAATTGGAGCATTAAAAAAATAAATATATTTTTCAAGAGAAATTCAATAAATTTATTTAAATGATAAAACTTCAATCTTTGCAGAACAAATGTTTCTATAAATTATTCTTTAGACAAAGTTTTTCTTTCCGTAGTTGCATTGTTAAAAATTTTCAAATCAGGATTCATTATTTTCGAAAATAATTGAATTTATGTTGAAAAAGTTACGATGTTTTGATGAACATAGCTATTCAGAGTGAAACGCAAATGTATTCTTTAGAATTCGAAGCTAAAATGCAGAAGAATTACGATAAAATTATATTTGATGCAAGTAGAAGAGTTGAAGATTTCAATAGTAGTTATACCTTTAAGAGTACGTAATTATATCATAGAATTGGGTACTCACGGATATTTAAATGAGATTTCTATCGATTGGCTTTTGCTCTTAAAAAGAAAACATATTCTTCTCTAATAAATTGGTACAGAAAAAGCTTGAATGGATTTCACATAATGAATGTTATAATATTCAATGGTTGTTACATTACTATTGTTATATACAGGGTGATTCACTGCCAGACTGACAAACTTGCAGAGTGTGTAGGGGGTACAGAGATGGTTCAGAATCACATAGAAATGCGGGGTCGGAAACATCGTCTTCATGCACCTGTTAATTATCACTTTAGAAGAAGTGTTCAAGTGATAGTAAACTTTCCGACCATGTTTTTTTCAAAAACTAATCCCTCTTTCACCGATTGCACTTGATAAAATTGTTATTTCAGAGCTGTTTCTTTCATTGTATTTTTGAAATTGTCTGAGGAAACCCCATTGTTTATGAAACTTGGTTAAGGAACTAGACGCACACTTCAACACTTGTTCCAAAGTGATTATTATCAGGTACTCTGGGAGACCACGTTTCCGACCCCACATTGAATGTGATTCTGAACCGTCTCTGTACCCCCTACACCCTCTGCAAGTTTGTCAGTCTGGTAGAGAATTACCCTGTATATATATATATATATATATATATATATATATAGAAAGAAGTAAAAAATAATAAAAATTATCACGAAAATTATGAGCACTGCAACTGCAGCTCTAATATAACTTCTCGCGTTTATAGTGACATTGTATTATAAAACCCAAAAACAACCCCAGTCCTTGTCAAAAAAACATACAAAAACAAGACAAGAAACATAAAAATACTATAACCAGTTAATTCATCAGAGGGAGACTGGTGTGCTTGTTAGTTACAGGTTTCTGGACTGGTGTCAGGACATTGTGAACTATTGTATTGACAGAATTATTGACTATTGTATTGACAGAATTATTGAAGCTTAAATATCTTGAAATATTGCCTGTTTAATATAATTTTAGTTTAATCAACGGACGCCAGTTCTCCCTGACCTGCAAAATAATTTCAAACATTGTTGAAATAGAATAGAAAATGAAAAAAACATACTTAAAACATGGCTGCTTTTAACTTCCAGCCGTAACTCTCAAGAAAAGTGAACAAACTTAGTCCGTGTATCCTGCAATCGTGTATCAGGATTATGGCTCAGATTGCAGGATACACGGACTAAGTTTGTCCGTGTATCCTGCCGGTGTAAGTCCCGGTATATATATATATATATATATATATATATATATATATATATATATATATATATATATATATATATATATATATATATATATATATATATATATATATATATATATATATATACACTAGCTGACCCGGCAAACGTTGTTTTGCCATATAAATTATTCCTAGGATTATTTTAGTAGAAAGAAATGACTAACTTATTGTAAGTGTGTGAGGATGTGGTATATGAGTGGAAGAGGCATGGAGCGCTGTGAACGATGCTGGAATATAAAAATAACACAATACCAAACATTTATATTTTTAATTCATGGTAATTTATTCTTTAAATTTATATATATCGCTAATTACAATAATTTTACTAAAAAATAATATCAATCCCTTAACGCAATAGAGTATACAATATTTTTTGTTATCCCATCTTTAGATAACACAAACTGGATGCCCACTGTATGGTTTGCCCACTCGAGAGCATGCCACGTATAACTGCCCGTGTGAAAAACATGGCGTGCTCAAATCTAATCCACAAACAGACATAGTTTGGCCTTGAGACTTATTGATAGTCATTCCATAAAAAATTCCCCCCCCCCAAAAAAAAGGATGAAAATCTGAAACACTTTCAGATTTTAAATACGCACTATAGTGCTATTATTAAAATCGTATCATAATTTATGCATCCTCCCTATTTTTCGTCCTTATTCCATTAAGTTGGAAAGTGTTATCATTATTCATGACTGTGCTGTATTTTTCTTCCTTATTTTATAAAACCCATCTTTGGAATCGAAATCTATCCTAAAATCGCCTACTAAAACTATTTTACAATCTTCGCCAAGTATATCACAACTATACTTCATCGTTTTATATATTGCTTCCTACTTTAACGCCTCGACTCTCGCCAAGGAGGCGATGATTAAACATATGCAGTTACCATGAGGATTTTTTGCATTTATGTAGAAATCGTAATTTAGAATTAAAATGGCGATTTGGAACAACATGTAAGTACAGCATGCCGTTACATTTTTATTTATTTTGGATTACCAATTAATGTAGTTTTAATAATTAAATGTCTTCAAATTCCTTAACTGGCGCGTTTATCGCTAGTTTGTTTACTTTAGTTATCACCTAGTTCTTTTGGGTGCGTTGAAACGGTACTTACGTATTATCCCGGCGGTCACTTCCGCCAAACTACTTTTTCGTAGATTTTAAATACGTTGCCAATCGTATTCCAAACCATCAACAATTTCATGTGCCCGGCATTTATCTTGGTGAAAAATTGCTTGTCTTGGCAGACCGCCGGGATAATATATAAGTACCGTTGAAACTTGTGCATAACTCCCAGAGACCCATGACTGCAAAGCTCGCCAAAGTACGGCGATTTTTAGGTTAGCGAGCGTGGGGCGTTAAAATAGGAATCAACTCTTTCTTGTACCATAAAACACATCTTTGAAATCGAAATCTATCTTAAAATCGCCTACTGAAACTGTTTTACAATCTTCGCCAGGCATATTATTTCTGTAGGCATATTCCAACTATACCGCAAAGACATTTTAAATGCTGTTTGGAATGGGCATCATAATCCACGAGTGTACCGTGTTTTTCCTTCTTGTTCCACAGAGCACTTCTTCGGAATAGAAATCTATATTAAAATCGCCTAATAAAACTCTTTTATAATATACGCCAGGCATTTGCTAACTATACGCGAAATATATTTATAATAAATTGTCACGTTTTGGCACCACATTTAGCGATCCATTATCAAAAATTGCAAACTTTGTGCGACTTTCAACATTTTATTAACGTTCCCCCCCCCCTCTCCACATTATCTGGCAAACACATTTGAAAAGTGACTCGACACGCTAATGTCTAGACAGAAATCCTGATTGAAATGAATAGCACTCTGGGGCTAAACATTTTGGGGTGGACCGCCCTTATGACTTAGGGGTATGAGACATAGTTAAAAACCTATTCTCAGACCTAACGAATATACATAGGAAATGTCATTAAAATTGGTCGAGTGGTTTCGGAGGAGTTAGGTGACTAACACTGTGACAGGAGAATTTTATATATTTGACTAGCTGACCCGGCAAACGTTGTTTTGCCATATAAAATTATTCCTAGGATTATTTTAGTAAAAAGAAATGACTAACTTACTGTAAGTTTGTGAGGATGTGGTATATGAGTGGAAGAGGCACGGAGCTCTGTGAACGATGCTGGAATATAAAAATAACACAATACCAAACATTTATATTTTTAATTCATTGTAATGTATTCTTTAAATTTATATATATCGCTAATTACAATAATTTTACAAAAAAAAATAAAATCAATCTCTTAACGGAATAGAGTGTACAATATTTTTGTTACCCCACCTTTAGCTAACACAAACAAACTGGATGGTTTGCCCACTCGAGAGCATGCCACGTATAATTGTCCGTGTGAAAAACATGGTGTGCTCAAATCTAAGCCATAAACAGACATAGTTTGGCCTTGTGACTTATTGATAGTCATTGCAAATGCCAATCTTATTGGAAATTGAAGACGTTTAAATTGAATTGGCACATCCGTGGGTATAATAGGGATCCGTGGTAGTAATATATTTTCACCTCGAAATTTGCCATTTAAAATGACGGCTTCGACAACATTTTTCATTAGTTTTTTAATAACTAATCGCGTGCCGTTACACAGCCGTGGTGGGTTCAAATTACGAAGCAAAATAACCGGAGATCCAACCTTCAGTTGTAAGTTATGCGGCGGCATGCCTGGTAAATCTAATGAGTTTAAAAACTCTGCTGGATAATTCACACCTTCGGTGGCATCTCAAACTGTATCAATAGATTTGTATGACACTAACTCCCCTGGCAATAAATGTTGTATTTTAAGATTCAGTTCGTTGACGTCTACATTTTTTGCTGCTAAAATTGCTCTTTCTGCCAGCCACTCATGATTAATATATTGTGTATGTACATCGGGAAATATCTGGTCAATGAGAGCATCTTGCGAATCAGTAATTGTGCAGAAATCGGCCGGTAATTTTATGCATCCAGTTTCATCTACAGTAACTTTTCCATCGCCGATATTTAACAGCTGTTTTGAGAATGCCTCAGCGGATAGATCTCGAAGTATTTGAACGCGCATATTTACTTTCAGTTGTAATTTTTCAACATTACGCCACAGTGGCGATGATTTTAAGCAGGCGTTGATTTCATCAGCATACGTTGAACGTGGGATGACGGGAAGTGTTTGTCTAAAATCTCCTGAAAGGAGTACCAGAGTGCCGCCAAATAGTTTGTCCTTGTTTTTAAGATCTTTCATTGTCCTGTTCAACGCCTCAAGCGAATGTTTGTGTGCCATAGTGCATTCATCCCATATGATAATTTTACACTGTTTCAGCACTGTGGCCATGGGCGATTGTTTTTTTTTTATGTTGCACACTGCATCTGGGTTATTTTGAATATTTAGTGGTAGCTTAAATACTGAATGAGCTGTTCTGCCTCCATCCAATAAAGTTGCCGCAATACCAGACGACGCAACGGCCAATGCGATGCCATTATTCGATCGAATTTCGGCTAGGATTAGCGAAATAAGGAATGTTTTGCCAGTTCCACCTGGTGCATCCAAAAAAAAGAATCCACCTTGCCCTGCCGAAACTGCGAGCATAATGCGATCGTAAATGCTTCTTTGTTCCTCATTCATTAGTGGGATATTGCGAGTAACAATCGCTGCCATTTCTGCAGTATTGTATTGTAGTTCTCGATTCATTTCATTATTTATTAAATCAGATACACTACGATTTGGCGAACGCATGCCGAAATGACTGAGTGGTAAGTTGGCAATGATAATGCACAGATCCTCAATAGCAATCAATGCTTCATTGTACATAGCGCCGCTGAATGGTATTGTTAAATCGTTGCACCGTGTACGATGTTCATGCAAAATATCATCACTCATTGAATCTTTATGACTATCCCACAATGTCTCTGCTCGGGCCGGGAAACATGCAGTCAACACTATAGCGAACAGTAGACGAATTTGTTTTGCCGTACAGTTCAATGCTGCTTCAGCAAGCATACATTCCCATTGGTTGTCATCTTCCAGCAAGCCTAGTGCAAGGTATGCTTCTTTATACGTTGGATATTGTTGTCCATTCACTTTACGTATATCTTGAAATAACAATGGCAAATATACGCGCTGGCCGTTCTCGAGATGGACGGCTAAATGAATAACTGCTGGATCCCGTTCATGAATTGGGAAACCAAAGATACGCCAAACAGCTTCATTGGAGCTGATGTATCGGTCCGCTTGATAGAGAATTATTTCATCATTTTTATTCACTGGAGGAGCATTGTTATTGGTATTTTCAACTTGAAATACAGTCATATCACTGCCTTTATGTACATACTTACAAATGTATTTGATGCTCTTCACGGAACTGCAGAACTCAACGTTAATATGAGCGTCGTATGTTTTGCTCAATAGAGGCGAATATGGCACCACCCAACGATTGTCAATGTCAATATCTATGTTGTTGATATTTTTAGTAAATGATTGTCCGCCATTATCGGGACTCCTTCGAAGATATATTGGATATCCGTCAACATTTGTGATCGTATCGTTAGTGAACTTTTTAGGGAAACTTTTGGTGCATTTTCCATCTGCCATGCAAGGCGATGAACGATTCAGGTCACCGCATGGGCCATGAATCATGTTTGCTGTAACAATATCAAACAGCAATTGATCAGTAGACGGATCTGGAATTTCCGCTGAAATTATACTATCGATTTCTTCAGGACGGATTTTGTCGATTAACCAAACCAAAATGTGTGCATGAGGTAATCCCCTCTTTGCCACTCAATCGAATACATCCAGCAACGTGTGGGACCGAATACATGTAATTTTGTAATGAAACTTATTAAAGACTTTAATTTTTGTCTGAACACACGTGCTGTAATGTCATGACGATGTATTGCATTTTGTCCAGGCAATAACAAAGATGTGATCTCCGGCCATTTTGGATTACACGTGAACGTAATAAATAAACATGGTCGTCCATATTCGCGCACGAAAGTCAGTGCATCCTGTATGTATTCTTGCATATGACGTGGACTGCCTATATACGATGATGGTAGAATGACAGAGCTACCAATTTCGGCGGCATCGGCGTTGTTGGCAATAGCATCTCGCAAGTGAATGTATTCTTCTGCACGCAGCTTTTGCTGATTATATCGCAAGTACCGTAATCGTTCGCTCTCTGTCTTCACGTACATGTCGACCATGAATTGTTGACAAAGCTCACGACATCGTAGAATGACGTTATCCTGATCGGGTCTAATCATCAACCGATAAGCATAAAAATCCTTCGAACTAACGTTCTTGCTTGTTTCGGCTCCTGTAATGATATATATGAATAAAAACAAATACTAATTAATAATTAACAATAGTTAAGTTTAATGAATTACGATTAATAAATTAAGTTTTTGGTAAATTAGTAATGATCAAGTTCATAATGAATATAGTACCTGTTGTGGGATCTCGTTGTTTAATATTTATGCAATACCCGTCTTGTCCCTTCCAGAATATTAGTGGATATTGGAGAGCGTCATATGAACGGTGTGTATCAGCAATGAACTGGAGATTATTACTTCTTCTACGAATCACAATTTCTCGTGTAGCTGTACAATCGCCAACCATGATTCCAGCAACGTCGTCAACAATAGGTGCGTTAAATCTACGAATATGCTCTCCAGCAGGTGTTTTATCAGGATTGATGACAATAGCATGATTATCACTTTGTAATTTGTGCATGTGTGATTTGAATAATTTCAACAATTCATTGTGTTCATTTAATAGAGCATCCAGCTCGCTGACGATACGTCTTGCAAAAACTGAATTAAGGTTATTGTAGCCGCAACGTGCATCCACGCGTGCATACTCACCACCCATAAAGTAAATTTGTAAAAATTTATGTGGTTCGTTTGGCATTGGCAGCAATGAACCCACTTTGTGATAAGTTTGGCCTTTGATTTTAAATGTTGAATTGAATTGTTGACCATTTACAGCGCTATTTTTAACTATTTCTGTTGCTCCGAACGAAGTCATTTGGAAACATGAATTGAATGTTCGAATTGACTTTAGGAACAGGTTGGAATCTAGATCAGTGCCGATAAGTAAACCGTTCAATGGCTCAGGTGGTGTTTGAATTATAGGCAGCTGCACCTTTCCGGACGCGCAACACATTCCGTCTGGCTCATTTTTAAATTTAAGAGCATTACAATGCGGACATTCCTTATACATAGCACCAATTACTACTTTTGAATGAGCATAATATTGAACATCGGGTTCATACTGGAACGCTAGACGCAGGAATGAAGCAGATGTAAATGATCGATGTACTTGTTTGCGGTGTTTTTCATTTGCTCTGAGTCTGCTAACTATAAAATAGAGTGCTTGTCTTTGTTCTAATCTTCTTTGTTCATTTCGTTCAGATCGTGCATCTTCTGATTCTGCTTGACGCAATTGAGCCATGCGCACACGCACATCTTGCACACGCACAGTATTATCTTGCTGCTGCTGTTCTTCTGTCCTTTGGGCACTTATATTTCGCTTGCCTGCAGTTCTACGTGTTTTCCTGCCCAAAGAAACCTCTTTGCGTCTTTTTGGCATTGTTCACGGTTTAAAACACACATAAATAGAACAAATTGAATAATCTAATGATGAAAAACAGTAATAATGTATTAATATTTATTTTTTGATTGTATTTATACGTATATATTGTATTAAGTGTACATCGTGTATATTTTCTATTATTATTTTACGTACCTTTTACAATGTTTTTCTTTTGAAATGATTCTTACAAAATTTTGCACACACTCATAATAAAAATAATTTATACGTGTAACCATGGAGCTAGAGAGTATAAGGAAGGAAGAACTAATACTGTAAGAAGTAACCCTATTTTTCTCTTCCTTTTATTCTCCGATAATCTCCACCAATTCGCCGAGCGCGCCATCTATCCGCCTGGTATACTTTTGTAGACTCTAGAAAAAAAAATCTTTGTTGCGACTAATTTACGCAGATTGCGAGTGGCAACAACGATGAATAAAATAATAATATGATTTTTAGAACAACAATGTTTAGGAAGTTTAATCTGCTTTAGTAAGGAAATAAATACTTTTAAAATACCGCAAGTTGAAAGTTATTTTAACATTAAATAATATTTTATGAGACAGCAACCGCTACACTTTAATTTCATAGTCTCTCTCTTGCGGAGGTAGCGCCGTTTAGGAGCTATCGTGTTCACACACACACACACACACACACACACACACACCAAAAATCGTGTAAATACACCAAAATCTCGAAGTTGAATTTTTTCATGATTACAATACTTTCCTTACATGGCACATGTTCAGAAAGTAAAAAGGGTGAAAATCTGAAACACTTTCAGGTTTTAAATACGCACTATAGTGCTACATATTAAAAGCGTATCATAATTTATACGTCGTCCCTATTTTTCTTACTTATTCCATTAAATTGCAAAAGTGTATCGTTATCCATGACTGTGCTGTATTTTTCATTCTTGTTTCGTAAAACCCATCTTTGGAATCGAAATCTATCTTAAAATTGCCTACTAAGACTATTTTACAATCTACGCCAAGTATATTACAACTATACTTCATCGTTTTATATCTTGTTTCGAATGTGCATCATAATCCATGAGTGTACGTTTGTCTTTCTGGTTGATTCCCACTTTAACGCCTCGACTCTCGCCAAGGTTTGCGATCATAAAACATATGCATAACCATACTACGAAAAAATCAAACATATTCCAACTACAAAACTCAAACCCGATTCTCAAATCCACCCATACCTACCCTCCATCTAACCCAAAACAAACAAAATTCAACCCAACCATACATAAACCACCAACCATACAACCCCAACCAACCATTTCTAAACACTCACTAAATACACCACAACACACTACAAAATAACAATCCCATACCAAATACAACCTACTATACCCAACCTCCCCCACAACAAACAACTCAAAAACCAACCCCAATCCATAACAACCACCACCCCAAACAATTACCAAATCAAATCTACCCCCAACCCATAAAAATCTCCCACTCCCCACTACACCTAAAATCCCAAACCACCACTCTCCACACCCACACCCCCATACATCCACAAACACATATCTCAAATCTCCTAACACCACTCCCAACACCAAAAAACACACCACCCCCCAATCCCATCACAACAAACCCCACCTCCAAAAACCCACCAACCAACACAACAACCAACACAACACCCACCCACTCCAACAACCACCACCAACCCCCACACCCAACCCCACCCAACCACACAAACCCACCCCAACACCCCACCACCACCAACACCCACCCACAACACACCCCCCACCCCACCCAACACACCACCACCCCCCACACACCACACCCACCACCCAACCCCACACCCACCCCCAACCCCACCACCCCCCACACCACCCCCACAACCCACCCACCCACCACACCCACACCACACCCCAACCACCCCCCCCACACCCCACAACACCCACCCACCACACCCCACCCCACCCCCCCCCACCACACCCCACCCCAAACCACACCACCACACACCCCCACCCCACACCCACCCCCCACCAACACCCCACCCACCCCCCCCACACCACACACCCCACCCACCCACCCCCCCCCCCACCCCAACCCCACCCACCCCCACACCCACACCCCACCCCACCCCCAACCCCCCCACCCACCACCCCCCACACACCACCCCCCCACCCCACACCCCACCCCACCCCCACACCACAACCCCCACCCACCCCCACACCACCCCACCCCCACCCCACCCCCCACCACCCCCCACCCCCACACCCCACCCCAACCCCACCCACCCCACACCACCCCCCCACCCCCCACCCCCCCACACCCCACCCACCCCACACCCCACCCCCCACCCCCACCACCCCCCCACCCCCACCCCCCACACCACCCCCCCCACACCCCACCCCACAACCCCACCACCACCCACACCCACCCCCCAACCCCACACCCCCCCCACCCACCCCCCACCACCCCCACACACCCACCACCCACCCACCACCCCCACCACCACCCACCACACCCCACCCACACCCCCCCCACCCCCCAACCAACCCCCACCCCCCACCCCCACACCCCACCCCCCACACCCCCCCCACCCACCACCCCACCCACCCCCACCCAACCCACACCCCCCACCACCACACCCCACCCACCCCCCACCAACCACACCACCCCCCACCCCCACCAACCACCCACCCCACCACCCCCACCCCACCCCCCACCCACCCCACACCCACCCCCACACCCCCAACACCACCCCCACCCCACCACCCCCACACCCCCACCCCCACCCCCCACCACCCACCCCCACCCCCACACCCCCCCACCCCACCCCCACACCACACCCCACCCCCCCCCACCCCACCCACCACCCCCACCCCACACCCCACCCACCCCACCCCCCCACACCCACCCCACCCCACCCCCCACCCCCCACCACCCCCCCCCACACCCCCCCACCACACCCCCCACCCCCCCACCCCCACCACACCCCCCACCCACCCACCCACCCCACCCCCCCACCCCCAACCACCCCACCCACCCCCACCCCCCACCCCCACCCCACCCCCCCACCACCCCACCCCACCCCCCACCCCCCCCCACCACCCCCCCACCCCCC